>PYHX02000495.1:79558623-79815354 GCA_004302925.2 Cochliomyia hominivorax | reverse complement strand
ATAGAAATAAAACTATAGGTCTGGACTATAGAATAAACTATAGTCTGGACTATAGAAAAACTATAGTCTGGACTATAGAATAAACTATAGTCTGGACTATAGAATAAAATATAGTCTGGGACTATAGAATAAAATATAGTCCAACTATAGAATAAACTATAGTCCAAACTATAGAGTAAACTATAATCTGAACTATAGAATAAACTATAGTCTGGACTATAGAATAAAATAAGTCCAAACTATAGAATAAACTATAGTCCAAACTATAGAGTATAACTATAATCTGAACTATAGATAAATATTATGTCTGGACTAAGAATAAACTATAGTCTGGACTATAGAATAAGACTATAGTCTGGACTATAGAATAAACTATAGTCTGGACTATAGAATAAACTATAGTCTGGACTATAGAATAAACTATAGTCTGGACTATAGAATAAACTATAGTCTGGACTATAGAATAAACTATAGTCTGGACTATAGAATAAACTATAGTCTGGACTATAGAATAAACTATAGTCTGGACTATAGAATAAACTATAGTCTGGACTATAGAATAAACTATAGTCTGGACTATAGAATAAACTATAGTCTGGACTATAGAATAAACTATATTGTCTGGATAGAATAAACTATAGTCTGGACTATAGAATAAACTATAGTCTGGACTATAGAATAAACTATAGTCTGGACTATAGAATAAACTATAGTCTGGACTATAGAATAAACTATAGTCTGGACTATAGAATAAACTATAGTCTGGACTATAGAATAAACTATAGTCTGGACTATAGAATAAACTATAGTCTGGACTATAGAATAAACTATAGTCTGGACTATAGAATAAACTATAGTCTGCACTATACCTATACGGTAATGTCATTTATTAAATATTAAATAGTGCAAGTATTTTCTGCTATACTTTAAACTTTAATTAGACCTTTTTCTCAGCACCCTTTTCTGGATAAATATAAATATATATAAAGTTATTTTGTGGCCTAAAACCTTATTATATTCAAACATTCTCACCCCTCTCTAAAAACTTTTTATATTAAATATTTATTTGAACGTTTGTTAATCCCTAAAGTCGATTTTATTGCGCATCTCTTACAAAGTCTCTTCCTGTTTCTCCCTTTTTTGAAATGAATATTTTTTTTACACATCTTGTTGTTGCTGTTGGCTTAAAACTGGTGTTTTGTTGTGGTATTTTTATAACAATTTGTTGGATTTTGTCAAGTACTATCTCTTTATTGTTTTTGTGTGTGTGTGTGTTTTTTTTTGTTGTATAATATTTTGGGTACAATTGTACTATTGATGTGTTGTTCCTTATGCTGACAAACTATGGGGTGTTAAAAAGGGTGCTGATAATTACAAGCAAAGAGACGAACAAGTGATGTTAATGTTTGTACTTCTGTTTAAAGATGAAGATGAGAGTGAATTTGATGATGGTGATGGTGGTGGTTATGATTGTTTTGTGATTATCATCTGCTGGTATAATTTAGAACAAATTTCTAACATATGACAACGTTTAAAATATATTTGCGCACACGAATTTTATCTATTTATTGTTAATGTGATGTGAACAAATAAATACATTTTATCTGTAGTTCGTCATGCTTTCAAAGTATGTTCGAAAAAAAAACAAAAAAAAAAATAATATTGAATTTTAAATCTTCAATTCCTGGGTCTTTAGAAAGTTGTTGTTTTTTATTGTTTTTTATACATTTTTTTAAATTACCCATTGAAGCTTCTTTTTCCACCCAGAAGTGCTATGATCTAATGATGTTATCATTTGATAATAATTATAAAAAGAGCAGAAATAAATTATCAATAACAATTGAAAAACAAAGTAAAATTAAATTGTTAAATGTTTTAAAATACAATAAAATATTTAATTATCATCAACTAAAAGAAAATTGTTAAAAAGACATAAATTAAAATTAAAATTTCCAAAATAGTTTTAGGTTAAAACTGGTCTATAGTCGAGGACTATAAACTGGTCTATAGTCGGGACTATAAACTGGTCTATAGTCGAGGACTATAAACTGGTCTATAGTCGGGACTATAAACTGGTCTATAGTCGGGACTATAAACTGGTCTATAGTCGGGACTATAAACTGGTCTATAGTCGGACTATAAACTGGTCTATAGTCGGGACTATAAACTGGTCTATAGTCGGGACTATAAACTGGTCTATAGTCGGGACTATAAACTGGTCTATAGTCGGGACTATAAACTGGTCTATAGTCGGGACTATAAACTGGTCTATAGTCGGGACTATAAACTGGTCTATAGTCGGGACTATAAACTGGTCTATAGTCGGGACTATAAACTGGTCTATAGTCGGGACTATAAACTGGTCTATAGTCGGGACTATAAACTGGTCTATAGTCGGGACTATAAACTGGTCTATAGTCGGGACTATAAACTGGTCTATAGTCGGGACTATAAACTGGTCTATAGTCGGGACTATAAACTGGTCTATAGTCGGGACTATAAACTGGTCTATAGTCGGGACTATAAACTGGTCTATAGTCGGGACTATAAACTGGTCTATAGTCGGGACTATAAATAAATAACTGGTCTATAGTCGGGACTATAAACTGGTCTATAGTCGGGACTATAAACTGGTCTATAGTCGGGACTATAAACTGGTCTATAGACGGGCCTATAAACTGGTCTATGGTCGGAACTATATAGTTGGTACTGGTCTATAGTTGGGACTATAAACTGGTCAATAGTGGAGGTAATAAACTGGTCTATAGTCGATATATTTAAAAAGATATGGTATACATTTTTCTCTAGTCCGGATTTTAAACGAGTCTATAGTTGAAAATATAAACTATTTTATTGTAGAGACCATAAATTTATCTGTAGTCGAGACTATAATAGTAATTTTGTGTAGAATAAGATCTATAATTTGACTATATAGTTGTCTATAGTTTGGATAGTCCTATATAGCCTTATCTTAGTACGGACTAATTTAACTTATCTTATTATCTTAAATCTCAGGTCTGCATCGTAGCAACTTGGATCAATTAAATTTCTTCCTTTTTATTATTCAGATAAATTGTTTCTATTATAATTTATATAATTATTTGTTAAATTAATTACTTTAATAAAAATAATAACAACAAAAAGATATAATTTGAAGTATTCATTGAAGAGATATTATTTATTTGTTTATATCTCAAGTTATAATTGTTGATTTTGTTTTTGTTAATTTTTTTAAACTTTAAAACCTCAATTTGTTTAAGATACAAAATTAACAGTAAACATTTCCATCAACAATTTAATACTACTAAGTTTAGGTTTTCTTTTGAACACAACTATTATTGACAAATAGTTTTCATTATTTAGCATTATAAGTGAAGTGTTATTGCGAATATATTATCTGAAAATATAAATAAAAATCTAAGTAGTTCCAATATTATTAACGGGGAATACCGCTCATTGATATTAATATTTTTATCATTATTATTTTCATTTAATTAGCAGGAAATCTTTGAGTAGCTGTTAAGTAGACTCATGATTTTATTAAGGAACTAGAAATTTGACTATAAAATGGTCAAGATACAATTGAGAAGAGTTAGAGAAAAAAGAAGGCTAAACTGTAATCACCTTCAAAATTCTATAATAATCAATTAGAGATGAAACTAGAGGTGCTAGAGCAAAAAGTACCATAATCTGAGATCACTAATTATTATCATCTTTATATAAAAATATAAAATTTCTAAAACGTTATTTTAATAATACAAATTTCTTGTGATACAATTGTTGCATTTACTTTTATTCTCCATACCTAGTAGCCCAGGGTGCTACAGATTCATTTCTTTGGCCGACTTCAGAATAGTTTTCAGGTAAAGGTAACGAATGTCTAACCATAGCACCATATAAACCATATTCTGCATAATAGTACTACGTCCCCAACATTTTTTCCGTTTTACGCCATTTAGCACGACGATTTTGAAACCAAACCTGTAAGAAAATGAGATAAAAAATAGAATCTTATAATTTAATACATACTTTTAGGCTTGTTTAAGTGATTCATATAAGAATGTTCTTGTTATTTATAACTTCAAATTTACAAATTTACTTGTTATTATAACTTCAAATTTACAGCGCATTAGTAAACACATCATGTTTTTTTGATACTTTGTTGGTAAACAATTTTGATTTTAAAAATTTTTTTCATAAAATGTGCTTTAAATGTATAGTTTTAGACAGTTTTCATGTGAAATGTAGTTGGCATAGTTTTAGGCTAAAAACAAATAGAAATATATAGAATTTGACAAGTTGTTTTTAATATATTTTTAAGATTGCGGCATTGTTTACACATGGAAAGATTTTAACACATATGAAATTTGATACTTCACAGTTTTTCACAGACTTTCAGTTTTTGTCCAAATGGGTTTTAATGCCCCAAAATTATGCGGCTTTTTATATTACTTCGAAATCTCAAAAATTATAGTGATACTTTAAACCTAAAGAAATGCATGATTTTGTGATTGGACTACATTTCTTTAGTAATTTAGTTCGTTAGTTTTGAATTCGACAAATTACAAATTAACTTATGACCCGAAGTAATGAATGAAATTAAGAAAGTACCTACTTCGGAGTCTTATTTGTTCGGAAGCTTTGAATTTTCTATCTAAATTGAGAAAGTAACTACTTCAGAACCTAAGTAGTCCGGAGACTTTGATTGCGGCAAATTGCTTTTATTTAAAATTACATGTTGGCTTTGTGTAAGGCAAACTTCAAAACTGACTTCTTTATTTGCAAAGGGATGCAAAACAAAGCATTGAATTCGGCAAATTGTGAAAGTAAATTATGAATTTTTTGTACCCCAGGCAGTTTGGTAAATCAATGAAGTATTAATATCAGGACAAAAGCATTTGGATGCTTAAATTTTGGTATATGAAGGTTTGAGATCGGTTAACTACGAAAGAAATTCGCAAGTGTAAAAGTAACTTCCAAACACCCAAAGAATCCCAGGAAAATATTGGTTCAAAATATTGATATTATGTCAATTTTGATACCTTTGTTCTTACAAACAATCAGAAGTTGAGATGAATAGCCTAAAATTTCCGTCCTAAGGTCTGAACAAATTTCTATAGCTCATAATAAAATCTACACTGATCCTACTAAATATGAGCATTACTTTTCCGTCATGAATATTAGGTTCTTAAAAGAGTCGGTTCAAAATTTTTTTATGTCTGTGACATAGGGCACGCTAACCAGAATCGATTTTATATATCTAACTATAACTTTGGTCGTCATCGTAGATTTGCAATGAATTTAATATAATGATAGCACATGAATGCAGATTTTAGAAAGGTCTCGTCAAAGACCATAAAATATAAGAGAATTTTCAAAACTCTATAATTATAATTCTGCCCATGGAGCTCTTTTGGAATGCAAAAATCTTATTCTAATTTGTTGATTTATATTTGACAATATTAAGAGAAACTTCTCAGGACTATAGTAAGTATTCAGGCCAAATCTCATTGAACTCTATCAATGTAAGCGTGCCAATAACAGACGGACAGACGGACATAGCTGAATCGGTCCAGATTTTGGGGTCTGAGATGATTTCTTTTTAGCTTTACACACGGAATGACGAAGTAAATATACTCTCTTCACAACTTATGGTGGTGGAGTAATCGAATGGGTTAAGACTGTGTATCATAGGATAACATACAGTCGGCATTTAAAAGAAAATCTGACTCGATATGTCAAATTCATCACATAGTTTTATTCAGTGTGCTCTAGGTACATTGTTATACAGTCTAATAGCATAACTTTAATAAATAAAAAGTCCTTTTTTTCAAATTATTAAATTTATTTAAATAATTTATTTATTATAGAGTTGTCTAATATCCTTCGTCTTATTTTATTTCTCATAATGCATATAAGTGACCATAATTAGATTATCTTCCACTACATTTAATACATTTATTTTTTTTCCTCTCTTTATGAAACATTAAATAATGATCAACTCAGAAAAATAAAAAAATAAAAAATATGATGATGAGTTAGTTGACATTAGAAACAACTGTTACAAATGAGATACAAATATTGTCATAAAATTCTATACAAATCGTTTAGTTTTTATGACGAACATGTATGACAAAAGGACGAATTGAGAAAAGAAACTCAACCCACATTAAAAAATAAAAAAATTTTAATCGAGACGAATATTTAAGACACTACAAGTTGAAAGGATTTAAATTTATTTTTAAAACTCTTTTAGGGTATCATTTATTTCTCACATTTATGTTTATCCTTCTTAACACCCTTAACTATTTAAAAATCTCAAAAAAAAGAATCCCTAATAAAAAGTCATTGTACTTCAAACAGCTTCGAATCATTTCGTTCTGCCGTTTGCCAATAATCTGCGATAAAAAGGGATACGCATTCCTTTTTTATATTAAAAGCCTTAAAGACTTAATTATGTGTACAAAACTTATAATTCTATTAAAGTCTAAAAATATTCCTTACAACTGGCCATTTACTGTAAAAAATGCCAAAAAAAAATATTTCCCCTTCAAAAAAAATCCTTAAAAATCTCTTTTCCTTTAGCCTTTGTGCGGGTGTTAAGAAACAGGATTTTGTATTTTATTGTTGTTATCCAGAGTCTAGAAAATTTGCATAATTTGTTAAAGGACATTTGTCATCGTTTACTAGGATATTTCTTACTTTTTTCCTTCGTCTTCATTTTCATCATATCGAGCTCTTTGCCTTTTGCTTTATTCATGATCTCTTACTAGTTTTGGTGCCAGTCAAAGCGTATTCATATAAAAAGGATAATAAATTTGCATTTAACGTCAAGTATTTGTAGATTTCTAAGGAATTTTTCTCTCATTTTTCCCTTTTTTTCAGTATTCGTTTAACCGATTTATGAGTTTTGCTTTTAAATGTGATTTCTGCTTTAAATTTTTTTATTTAGTTTTGGTTTTGGAAGATTTATGTGCCAGAAACAACGTAGTTGTTATTTAATATGAATAAATAATAAAAAAGAGTAAAATAGATAAAATCCTTTAAGAGAAGAACATAAATACAATAAAATATAAGCTATAACATCTTTCGAAATCGAATCCATTTCAAAATCCAAATTTAAAACAAAAAAATAATTTTTCGTAATATTTTGAAAATTCCAGTTATCTGGAAGCTTTGCATCTTCAAATAGGATTATTATCTCGATTAATAATAATTTTTTTATAAAGAAATTCAACAAATCTCGATAACTGTTCTTTAGAAGAAACTTTTCCTCTAACTATAAATTTTCATAAAAAAAATCAAGTTATCTCGGTAACTTTTTTTACTCGGACTAACTATCTCAACATGTTTACGAAATCACCTTATTTTATTGGTTTTAGCAGTGAGGTACTTTACCTGTCGTGGCAGTACCTCCAAAGCTGCTCAAGCCTTGGCCGAAACATTTTCGGACTCAACCACTTTTTCCGGTGCTACAGGGATATAGAAAGCTGCCTCTGTGAGAATCTACCTTTGATGAAACCGTCAGGCACCTCGAAATCCTGCGTTGCTTTAACGGTATGAGAAAGGCTTTTATTCAAAGACGTTACGGTCGATTGGCTTGGATTCAAACCAGTCAAAAACCTTACGAAAAACGACAAGAGAACCTCAAAGAGCCAGAAAACAAGTGGCTATTTTGCAGTTCAGTAAGGTTACAAAAAGGTAAGATTTTATTGAAAACCAAGATCACTTATAGTTATTCCGGTTAAGTGTAATATTCTGCAAGCTTAGATTGCAGCAATTCATAGAGTGACTAATCGGCTGATGTAATATGGAATATACGGTAGCGACATCATGATATTTACCAGCAGCAAGATCATAATTCGGTCGTTTATATCTACATTGAATCTTGTGCGAGAATACAGCACATTATTAAATAGGATGGCAGAGCATTCGAATATGGCACTAGACTGGTTGCATAGACAAGGGAATAACCAGAGTAGCTTGATGGATGATGTCCAGGCGAAAAGAGGAGCTAATGTTATGGATGAGGATACTCACCGCTTGTAAGGGACATGTAGAGAACGAATTCTTGCTCAAGGAATATGGCCCATATAGGATGAGATCAGGACATCATTCTTGCTTAATATCCCAAGAATTCCCTTGAGGGACACAGTTGCTGCAATATCTGTGCAATGTCGCTTCAGAATACACGCAACGAGAATGGTTCTTCCTTCGAATCACTTTTGCAGGAGTTGCCGAAATGAGGTGGATGAAACTATTTCTCACCATTTCTTCTACTGACCTGCATTTAGAGGCTTGTGGATGGGCTTCTTTGGCAGCAGTTGGCTGCAATTTCTGATAGATTTGGCGACAGCTTATGTATTCATTATATTCACAGTCCCTGTGATGTGAAACAAGACAGCAATTTTCTATTATAACTTGACTTTTGCTTTTCTCTTTAGTTTTTTAACTTCCCCACTTCTTTCCCTCCACATCTTCCCTTTCCAGGTAATACAAAGCGATTTTCAGAACCAAGTGGGTCATATTTTCGATAACTTTTCATGAAGTCATGTCACTCGATAACTGTTCTTTAAGCTTTCTTTTTTAAATTGCGTTCAATCAATCATTTACTCTACTAGTTCCAGTACTGACGCATTTTTAGACTAACACCCCCAGTTATCGTTAACTTTCTATATGCATTTAAAAGTTTGTTATTTTTTTAACAAACGCCTACAAGTACTCAGTTTAAAAGTGATGAAGATACACTACAAATGACAACAAAAGTGACATTTAAAAATAAAACGGAGAGACAATGAGAAGGATGAATAAATAAATATAAAATTCGTGGTGTAATTTCGAAACTAATGCCAGCAGCCTAATCTGTAAAATTAATTTTCTCAAAATCTGTGACAACATGAGTTCCATTCATTCATTCATTCAAGTTTGTACAATAAGCACATTTTATGTTTTTAAGCCACTCGACTCGTTGCTGTTGTTGTTGTTATTGTTATACCCCAGGGAGCTTTTGCGTTTAAAATGTATTTTCATTATTTTGATTTAAAACTAAATTACGTTATTGTTAATTTTTTTTAAATGTTTTCTCTTTATTTTTGTGAAAATTTTTACTTTGGAGTGGAGGCAAAGAAAAGCGAATGAATGAGAGTTTTCAATTTTTTGTACCCTACACCACCATAGGTTGTGGGGGTATTTTGCTTTTGTTCAGATGTTTGTAACGGAAAGAAAAAATAATCCTGTCACGACTATTAATTAAACCGTTAGACTCAGAATCAATTCCTGAGACGATTTAAGCCTGCCCGTCCGTACATGCGTCTTGCTGGCTGTCGACTTAAAGTCCGTTTGCAAAGTACAGGTCGCAGTTTTGAAGATATCTTTTAAATTTGGCCCAAGGACGATGCCTATTAAAGTTGGTTATAATCGGTCCATTATTTCTAATAGGTCCCATACACCCTCGTCACCTCGCAATAGGGTTTTTAGCCCATAAACTTCCTAAACATAAAACAATTTTGCAGAACTAAAAAAAACTATATTCTAAAATGATATGCCAAATTATTTGAGGATCGGTTTATCATTTCTAAGAGGTCTCATACAATCATCCTTCCAAATATCACATTGAAACTGATAAATCACACATACTCGTGGGTATTGTAAAAATATTTAATCAAATAAGGGATAAAAGTAAGCGAAAACCGCTGGGCAAAATTAAACAAGGGTTGGTCCATAATTTTTTCTAATTCTCATATTAGCCCACCGAAAAAATCCCTTTAAAACGCATAAATTTCACAATAAAAAGGAAAGCAAATTATATGAGGATCGTTCATAAATATTTCATAGCAGTTGTTTACAATCAACAATGTGGTGAAGGGTATTAAATAGTCGTACTTGATCCTCTATAACATTTCAAATTGTTTAAATTTGCAATTATTTTGTTACCAAATCAAAGAATTATATCGATTTTTTTTGGAGAGATTTAAAACAAGAATTAAAGGAAATTAACAACAGATTGCCTTAGAAGTTTAAAGTTTATTGTATTTTGTATAATAAGCGAAAAATTGGAACTCCCTTGAAGATCCAAAAATACATATTTACAAAAGAAGATTTAAAATTCGTGTTTTAGATTAAAAAGTGAGAGTGAAAGTAAGGCATCTGTCAGTTAAAAGAGAGAGAATAATATACTCACAATTTTTTTTGAACCAATCTGACATTGTGTTCCAGTAAGGACGTTGAAAAAAACTGGTACCGAAAAACTTGTAATTTTTTATAGAGTGGACCAGCCGTAACACACACGTTGAGGAAATTGGTGGATAATTGATCCAATGTGATATGTAGTGTACCTGTTCTGTATATCAAGCACTATTTATGACCTACGGTGGTGTAGGTGATTGGGGTATTTTGCGTTTGTGCTGATGTTTGTAACATACAGAAAGATGATGTATAATATAAGCTGTGAACACGCTAAAGGTCGCAATTTTTGGAATATCTTAATGAAATTTAGTACTCAAGGACAAAGCCTATTGAAATTAATCATATTCGTTCTAATATATCCGGTAGCTCCAACACAAATGCCCTCCCGGAATTTGGGTTTAAGGTCATTTCAACGAAATTCAACAAAAATATAATATTCCAAATCGATGTGCCAAAGGGTCCATTACTTCTCGTAGGTGCCATACAATTCCCCTTCCGAATCACTTTGAAGGTCATAAATCTTACATATACGTTGGACTTGTAATAACAATGGGTCAAAAAAAAACAAATATAATGTAAAATCGATGTTTGAAATTTTACAAGGGTCCGCCAATCATTTGTTCTAGCTCCGATATAAGCCTTAATTATCTGATCTCTCCCTGAAAATTTCCTTCTTAGTCCATTCATTTTCACCTTAAGTATGTTTATATTCTGTACCACTATATTTTTCCCGATCTGTATTAGATTAACATTTAATATATATCAATATTTTTCCATATCATTCCCTTTTTTATCCATTCGTTTCCAATTTAAAGCCACCTAAAGTATGTAAACATTTTGTACCATTCCATATCCCTCAAAGTATGCCATTTCTTTATTGAATTAATAACTTTTTTGTTATACTCAAATTAATAACAAATGTTTCTTCTTCTTTTTCCGAAAAGTTGTGTCAGTTTTATACAATATTTTTTATATAAACCTGACCTCCCCCGCCGGTTTGACATTGATTGAAAAATGAATAAATACTGCAGTTCATAGAGAATATGAATTAAGAGCAACAATACCTGTATTAACACCCACATATGTTGGTGATGTTAACACCTCCATCTCTTCCTAGATTTCAACAGCTATTCTGCATACGTTCATATGTATGCGTGTCGTTTTACTCATACACGTAAAATGGAATACAAAAGTATTTAACAGTTTTGTTTACCTGTTTCTGACACTTAAATTGGTTTGCGAACAATTTTGTAGCTCCCCACTATTAATAAATAAATAAAAAAAACTGAACTGAACTCCAGAGTGTATGTAAACTGAGCAATACAATTTCTGGAAAAAAATATAACAACAAAATACATGTCCTTAATTCATTACCAAAATTGTTGGAAAAAAAGTTTTGCATTCAGGCCCTAATACGCCGAACCAGCCTTTTTCACATTTATCCAATATTTTTTGGAAGAGAAAACGTTTTTTTTTGTTCAACAATCAAGTTGACAATTGGTGTTCCTGCTGGGAATATAATTGAAAAATTATTGGATTCATCTGATATAAAAGACAATTTTTGTGGAGTATAACTGGGTGTTGGTCTAACAGAATTCTGGAGTTTAAAACTGCATGTGGAGTGTACAATACCATTAGTACAGTTAATAATGAGCTTTATGCCAATCTTAATTAAAAGACGTTAAGGAAATAAAGGTACTTTATTTCATGAAGGAAAAATGTTTAACGGACATTTTTAAATTGACAAAAAAGAAAATAATAAAATTGTGAGAAAACATCCTGATAACTCGACTTTTCTTTATAGAAAAATGAGTGAGATAACTTTACTTTTCATAATAGAAAAGTGGAGAAAACTTTACTTTATAAGGAAATATATCGATATAAGTTGATTTTTATTTACAAGAAAAGTTATCGAGATAAGTTGACTTTTCTTTATAAGAAAAATTATTGATAAAAGTTGACTTTTCTTTATAGAAAAAGTTATTAATAAAAGTGGACTTTTCTTTATAAGAAAAGTTATCGAGATAAGACTTTTCTTTATAAGGAAATTCATCGAAATCAGTTGGTTTTTCTTTATAAGGAAATTCATCGAAATCAGTTGGTTTTTCATTATAAAAAAGTTTTCGTGATAACTTGACATTTCTTTATAGGAAAGTTATCGATATAACAACGTTTCTTTAACATAAAATTTATTGCGATAACTTGACTTTTCCTTATAAGAAAAGTTATCGACATAACTTGACTTTTCCTTAGAAAAGATATTCTAAGGAATATTTCTCATAGAAAAGACATTGGGAAAACTTGACCTTTACCCAAATCTACCAAAAGGAAGCTTTGCGATGGAGGATCGACATGTTCTACTAATTTGTGTGTGCATTGATATCTATAGAACTTTTAACAATTTAATGTAGATCCGACCCAAAAAAATCTAAATCGACAATGTGCTAAGGTAAAGGTAGATTAATTGCGGTGAATGTAACATAATTCTAAGAGGTATGAGATGAGATTCATGACAGGGAGCTATTGTAAGTTATCAAAATCCCTAAAAGATAGGACATTTAAACAGGTTATTAAGAGGACGAGGTCATTAATTGTTTACTAAGTAGATTAAAATTGTGGCATACGACAAAAGTCGTTTTCTCAACGAAAGAGTTTTAATATCCTGTTATGTACTTATATACTGCTTGTCCGGAAACTAAAAGAATTCAGTTTTTAGAGAAAAGAACAATGTATTTTGGAACTTTCTGTTTAACATTCGTCATATCAAGACCTCAAATAAGACTCAAAGCGACGTGAGAGCTTAAAATCATATTCCCCTCACGTATTAACATACATAATAAGCTATTGTCAAATAGATCATGTTAATTTAATATTTCGACCGAATTGACGACATCAATAATTGAACGGACATTCCACACATATTTCATATCTTGATGCTCCCGTGATAGGAGTTACCTCACAGCATTTTACGGTTAAGGAATAATACTTTCGAAATGATTAATTAAAATCTACGATTGCGGATTTCCTTTTTTCATAAATGATGACCGGTTAAGATATGCGGTCATGCAGTTGTTAGTTTAGCATCAAGACTACTACTTTATTTTTATGGGTAATACATGGGCATTGACAATAAGATGTCTGCTCCAGGAACTAACTTATGCTGAAACAAATTTTTCTTGCGTTTCATGAATTCTGTGACTTTCTTAATATGGACTTTTCTTAATATCAAAACATTCGTTCTTTAGCTAGAAAACCAAAAATTATTCCATTGACCAAATTCCAGACTGTGGTCAAATTGGAACTATGTGTTGCAGTTATTTGCTCATTTCAAAATTTTTAATTAAAAAATAACTTTCTTTAATTCACTTTGCGTTATTATCAACAATTTTTCTATTAAAATCAATTCCACGTGTCGCTTTAATCTCATCTATTGTTCCATTTAATACCTCTAACCAGTAAATGCATTTCGGGTTACTGTTAATTTATATATATTTGTATGTGGTCACAATACAAATGGCATTAAAGTCACGAACTAATAATCTCATTATTATTAAAGTATTTTATTTGAACAATAGAATATTGTGAAGAAACCAACAAACCCCACTAGTAAAGAAGAATTTTCCTCCATTTGAACCCTAACAACCACCACTATATTCATTTGGCACCCACTATTGCTATGTGTCTGGTGGTATATTGAATGCCAATGGCTGGAGTTGTTAAGTAATAAAAGAGGCTAAAGGAAATACCAAACATTTTTGCATGTTTGTGAATGGTATTTGAGAATATAATTTTCTAGAGTGAATATTTGAAGGGGAATGGAAAGAAAGTTGGACTATTAAGGAAACTATGTGAATTAGTCAATTATAAAAGTTAAGAGAATTTATTAGTTATAAACTCTTTATAAGAGTATAAAGAATATGTCATTGTGTAAAAGATTTAACAGTGCGGGGAGAGTTTATAATAATTAATAAAATATCTCTCAGATATTATTAAATATCGTATGAAAAATATTTTCTTTTTTGTTTTAATTTTATTTATTTTTTCTAATTTTTATTAAAAAATTTCATTAATTTAGCAAATAATTTCATCTCACACTGTAAAATTCAATTATGGATTTTCTTAACTCCTTAGAATATGCTTTAGTTTTTAATAAACAAAAATAATTAGTTTTGTACTTATTGTTTCCTTATTTTCATTAATTACCAGTAACAACTGTTTAACCAGATTAATGATATATGAATACAATTTCTTGTCTGTCTGTGTGTTAGTCCGTCTGGCAACAATATACAGCCATATAAATACACCCCCTTTCATTTTCAATTTCACCAGGTTTTGAATGTTTAAAATAACAACAAATTACATTTGTAAATATTTATTTAAATATTAACCAAAGTTTCGGAAGTATTCAGAAATCAACAATAAGTTTTAAACTGATTGCATTAACATGGTTGCAATGGTATGATGTTAAATAAGATAATTAATTATATTTTCGGTTAAGCACCCTATAAACGGTATATTCCACAGTGTTTCCAAATCTATATTTTAGGAAATAATTCTGTAATTTTTGAACCGCTTTCCGATGTCTAAATAAAATCACAAGGTTACAACTAAGGTATTTCGAGTTGATTTGGGGAGTCCATGCCCCTATCTGGTCAGGGGGTACCAACTACGCTCCTTCCAAAGCTGATCACCTTGTGTATATTGCTAAACTTTGGCTAGTGGAATCTTAGTTTAGCTTGGATTTTCAGCCAAGTTATAAACTTATTATACAAGTGTTTATTGTCTATGAAAACGTTAGAACTTGAGATTTCACCGTTTAAAATAAATAATGTTGCCATATAGTTCAGATAACATAAAACTTCTGCCCGTTTTGCAGTTTGAGAACTTAACAAAAACATTTAAAATATTTTCAAAATATACAAACTTTGTTTAGAGATTGTGGACAGATATTTGTCTTTATCTTATATAGATTTTCTTAATAATTATTCCCGTTACGATTTCTCTCAAACGGAAATACCCAAAATCGTAATCCGTTTAAAAATTTTCCACTTTTTCATTAAAAATGATAACCTTGTCGGTATAGAGTGCATCCGCAAAAATAACACTTCTTCAGTTAGAAATGTAATAGAGGGTACTTAGCCCATGTTAAGGAATTGCTAAGTTTCTTGATTTTTTTTAGACTTGAATATCTCTGAAACTAAAGAAACCCTAAGCATGTAAAGATATTTTAGATTACAAGGACCATTTCTTTTGTTCCAAAGTATAAATTAATTTTTACCGATTTTTAAATAGTAAAAAAACTGCAACCTTTGTAATATCACCCAATAGAGCCCTGATTTGCTTGCCTAAAACCAAATAAAATTTAATAAGATTTTTCTTTTCGAAAATCATGGAATTACTTTCAAAAAAATCGTATTTTTGAGCTTAAATAAGGGAGAAAACATTTGCCCCTGACATTATCCATCGATTTTTTACCGATATGAGACTTCGTTAGATTTAAAAAGTGAAATACAGCATGGGAAGTTTAACTTTAGCTGTCAAATTCCCAATGTATTTCGCCTTCATTTATATCAAACTTACAGAGCGCTTCACGCATCCTATCATATCGAATTTATTAGGAAGGACACTACTTCTGTGAAACTAATAATTAAATTTTCCTTTGTATTGTAGTAACTTTTCCCCTGACAGTACCCTCCTGCATTTGTCCGGTTAAGCAGTACTATTGTAAATTATTGGCATAATTTTCGTAAATTTCCGTAAGGAAGTTTAGAATTTTAAATCCCATTTTTACAAAGATATTCGATTTGCCCACTGTGCAATGTTATGCTGTAAACCATGACATTTCAATAGGAAATTTATTATAACCTCAATATTGGGATCACTTTGTGAAAAGTTAAATAAAATCGGTCCCATTTTTATAGTGTATATGACTCAAACTGATATATGACAGACACTCTTAGTCCAATTTCGAATTTTTCGCTTAAGTGTGCCTTCAATTCGCATTAGCCTCTCGTTATCATTTGAGATCTTCGTTTACTCTCATTGAAGTGCTAAGTACACAATCAAGAACATTAACTAGACAAATAAACAAAAACAATTTAAAATAATAAAGGGTGGGTGGAAAATCATCCTTCGTCCTTGTCCTAAGACTTGTAGTTGTGTTGATATTTTCTACATGAAATTAATGTTTTGTATTTCATTTAAGGGCTGCTAATAAATAATAAATGTTAACATAAAAATAACACTTGTAATTAGAGTAACAGTTTGACAAGTGCAAAATGCCAAAATACAAAAAAAATAATAATAATAATAAAATAAAATGAAAACAAACAATAAATGATGTTGTTGTTATTGTTTTTTTCTTTTTTTGAAAATAAACGCGTGTCCTTAACAGAAGCTTTAGTTATGTTATCAGCAGGTTGTAATGAGGATTTTTCAGGGTGATTAGATGTTTCAAATAAAAAAAAAACAAAGTTTTTGGTTTTCAAAAATTTCCGTTTTTTTTCTACTTCTTCTTCTTCGTTACTTTGTATGAGGAAGGTTAAGCTACAAGCCATAAAGTATTTATGCGGGAATTGAAACCACTAAGGCGCGTGTGAATCTAGATAATTTGTTGCAAATAAACCGCTATAAATGTAAGAGTCACACAGTCAGGGGTTATTTTTATGTTTTACAAAAATTAACATAAACATGAAAATGAATCACATACCAAACTACAATCCTCTAGAGATCTCCATAGCAATTTCACCGAAAACGATTTTCCCAAAATCACCAAAAAAAAAAATTCTCACATTTTGTTAATGATTTTATGTGTGTGTGTGTTTTCTATTTAGTTTTAGATTTCAATTCATATAAATAAAATAAATAAGTGTGGTCTAAATTGTTGAGGGCGACTATATAATACCCTACACCTTGATGCAGGCTTGAACAGATCTTCGAAAATTTGGACCTTAGTCGCCCTTGTTTAAGCTTGTTTCAAAATAATTAAATTTATGCAATCGCTGGGCTTGTATAAAAATTATTTCATTGAAATATTTTCACAAAACTCACATTCATGAAATATTTATGACAATTAAAGTGATTTCCGGAATCAGAGGTTATATAAGGGCGTAAGGAACTTATGGATCTTTGCTTATAAAACCTGCTGCAGTATTTTCAGGTTCTATTAATCTTAAATATATGAAATATTATCACATTACTGACATTTTCAGAAATTAATGCACATTAAAGCGATTTCCGAAGGGGGTCTATATGACAATCTATGCTGGTGTAGGGTATATAAATGAAATAAAATGCTTAATCATACGTTCAAAAAATTATGAAATCATCATCAATTTCCCAGTTTTCTCAAGCACTCCACCCCCTCCCCTCAACCACGATCTGTAAAAGGACATAAATTAAACAAAATATATGTTTTTTTTGGTGAAATTATATTTATATTGTGGTTTTATTTTTAGATATTCTATATTATTTGAATTATTTATTATTGGATTTAATAACGTGTGACTTTTGGCCGTTCGAAAAGTGTGTCGTTCACATTATGAGATTATTGAACGACTGACGTTTTGCACTTGTTTCCCCAAAGGATTTGTGAGAAGTGAAATTAATTTTTGTTTATTTTAGTTTGCTGTCAAAATATTTTGTAATTTTGACAGAAGTTAATGTGGTCATAAATGTGAACTAAATTATTTTGGAAAAAAGTCAGGAAAAATATTTAAATTCTAAAAGTCGTTAGAAAATTAAAAATCAAAGTGACCAATTTTTTTCCTCTAGTTCAGGAAAGGAGTCATAAATGAGAGCTATAACTTGATGAGCAACGATCTCTCACAAAATAATTTAATATTTTAAAGTCAATCTGAAAAAAATAATTATGCCGAATTTCAAATAACTTTTTGGTGACAATAGAGTATTTTCTTTAAATTTCCACATATTTGGTATTGATTTGGGTGTATCAAAATATTGCATATTTTAGACTACAACTTTTTCCGTACTTAGTAAATCAAGTTTGATGGTTTCTTTTGTATAATAATGGAGTTATGATATGTTGAAAAATTTTACAAAAAAAATCTCTGAATTTTGAGATTATCTCATATATTGGTCTATAACTTTTTTGGTAATGGACCGCTTCAACAAATTATTTTTTTTTTTTTTGAAAATTTTCTGTAACTTTTGAATTTTACATTGACATTTTTGAGGTATTTTCCAATTGACTTGGAGTAAGTCATGTTTCTGACGGGTCCTGGAGACGGAGAATTATTGTTTAAAAAAGCGCCAAAATTTTATTAATGATTCGAGTGATAGCCCATATAATTTTCCACAAAAATGCGCTTACATGTGTTGTTATATTTTATAGTTTAAGAATTATTTACACTTTTTTGTCCAAGTTTGTTTTTAGTTTTTCTTTTTTGAACTTGGTGTACTCTTTTAGGGTACAATCTAAAATTTCGTCTAAATTCTGTACAAAATTCGAATCAATTTTTTATCGAATTTTGTACAGTTGGTTTCAAAAAAGGTCTTATTATCTTGAAATAATTAGACCTTTTATTAACATAATGCTTTTTTTCTGATTTTTTCCCAAAGGGGATATAATGTTTTTCACTTTAAAATCAACAGATTTTCTTGGGATTACACATTGTTTCTTAATTCTGAATTTTAACGTAAATGCATGTAAAGAAAATCCAAAGGCTGGAGAATACTTTTTCCCCTAGTCCTATATGCATTTCATCATTTTCAAAAAATAATTAAAGGTTTTTGAGGACAAGCAAATTATCGAAAAGTTTCTCGATTATATAGCAAATTATATAAGTTATTTATCAAGATATTTAATCAACTGTCATAATGACAGAGTGAGAAATAATATGAATAATTTCAATTTGAAAAGTCTTCCCCATAGATTCTTGGGTATTGGGGCAAAAAAGAAGGATCTTTATATAGTCTGTTAACCTAAAAATGTACATTATTGATATTCAAATCTCAATTTAATAATTCAATTTATTAGGAGCGTGGCGAGTTAAAGGTGCATCAAATCGTGATTTATGTCTGACAAACAGAGGGCATAGCTAATATAGGATTAGTGGCTTCCATTAAAAACCGGTTAACCAACTGAAAAACCGGCATGACGAATAATTCGAAAATAGAATTATTTGAAACCGGTTGGTTTTCTGAAATGCAAAAAAAAACGGTTAACCGATTTCCGGTTTCGGATTTTGAATACACTAGTTACAGCCTTATGAGACCTTGATGAGACCTTTAAACAAATACGTGATATTTATCTTTTATAGTTTATGAGTTATTCAATATCTCCAATGAGATAAAAAATTACAATTTTCATATCATATGGGTCACAATTTTGAAGATAATTTTCTGAAATTTAACGCCAAAGAAATTAGATTGTGCTCCCATATAAGGCTCATTCCCGGCATATGGTTTTAAGATTATTAAACTTTAAATATGGACCAATTATATTGATATTCAGAATAGTTGTGTTCTAGCTATCTTTAATATATATTATTAATGTGACCAAACTTTAATATACATAAGACTAATTCTATTAAAATTGGTCCCATTATTTTTCTAATTGTTTTGAATATATGTTATTTATTTGCTATAGCTCTTGTATTATGCCCCTTCGCTGAAACCAGGTTAGAGGTCGTAAAATATTTATATGAATATGGATGAATATTATTTCAAATTGAAGCGATAATTTTTTAAGTATCTTGAATATATATGACTATCTTGACGAATATCAGACCATGTTTTGCTACAGCTCCTTTTAAGATCCTATCCAATTAATTAAAATTTGAAAAAAAACTTTTTACTTGTTATTTATGTACGAGCTTGTTGACAATCATAGGGCCATATTTAGTTATAACTGCTTTATAATTAATTTCCTGTAATAGAGTTTTTGGTTCAAAAGGTTCCTATATGTGACATTTATTGCATCTCATATAGAAAATTTCTGCTTTTAACATTATGTTTATACCCTACACCACCGAAGGTGATTGGGGTAATATGTTTGTAACTTGCAGAAGTATACCGTTAAACTCAGAATCAGTCAATTTAACGATGTCCGTCCGTTTGTCTGTCCATGTAGACGTTGTGAACAGTCTACAGGTCGCAATTTTTGAAATATCTCGATGAAATATGCTACAATTTAATTCTTCTCGGAATATGGTTTTAAGATCATAAAAGTCCACAATACATGAAATTTGAGACAAGTAAATAATATTTTAAACGGTGTGACAAAATATGCAAGTGTCGGTGTATTTTTTTCATAGCTCCCATACAAACCGCCTTCGGAATACCACTTTTAAGGGTAAAAATCTTACATATATAAATTAAGATAAATATAAGCAAAAATAGATGTACAAAATTATACAGAGGATCGGTTCATAATTTCTTGTAGCCGTTATATAAGCTTCCACTAGAAAAATTTATTTTAAAAGGCATAAATTGAACACAAATCTAAGTGTCCCAATAATGTACTGCACACTTGAGAATAATTCAGAAAATCATATTATACGAGGGTAGTTCAATAATTTCTAGTAACTACCATTTTTAGGGTATTTGATAGTCGGACTTGACCGACTAAGCATTCTTATTTGTTTTTCGGCCATTAAAATCTCTGGCTTGGAAGCAATTTTTCTTCGTAGTTTTTTTTTTACAGAAGGCTTTTTCGCAATCGGTGTTTAAGCTGATGAATGAATTATTTGCTTTTTAGTGAAATTTCTTCAACTATATATAGACCGTTATATCACTTTTCAGATGTTTTGATTGTATTATCTTTTACTTCGGCTCTCAACTGTAGAACTTTTAAGCAATTTTGATTTAAATTAAATTAAATTGAATATCAAATAATTGATTTGACTAATCTTTTAATGTAACTAAACTAAAACTTTATTTTCTGATGTGATAACCTTTTAACTAAAACAATAATATTGAGTTAAATATCTGTAAAAACATATATACGCCTCTAAGATCAAATTGTACATAACCTTAAAATAAATTACTTTTAATTTGTATTATGATTATTTTCCTTCAGTGTTGTACATGAATGTATTACATTTTAATTCACTTAGTTAGTATGTAACAATATTACAATAAATTTTCAATCAGTAAATTGATATTGTTCAGGATTTCTTTATTGCCATTCTAACATAAAATGAATTGGTTGGTTGGTTTGTTGGTCCGTCTGCCGGTCAGACCAACATCTCACTTTTCCCTACGATTGTCTAGCTCAAGACATTATCAAAAACTAGTAGACACACCTTCTCCAAAAGCAATAAGAAGAAGAAACTGGACATAATATTTCTATTTTATTGGACACATGTAAACCACCCACTTTAATTTTGGTTACAGTTTAGTGATTGCATTTTACAGCAACCCAAAGTGGTGGCAGCGGAACGATAAGTTGGCAAAAAAGAAAATCCATTAAATTTAATTTTTTATTTTGACATCCATTCCGCTTCTCCCTCTCTCAGTCTCTTGATTTGATTTTTTTTGGAGTTTTTGCAAAACAATTTAAGTAATTGAAAAATAAATCTCAGGCACAAAAAATAAAATAAAATCATTATTCGAGTATCTCTATTACGAAAATTAGATATTTTTGCTAAAATTTTTGAAAAATAAATAAATAAATAAAAAATCTATAATAAATGTTAAGTATGTACTTAGTTTCGAGTAGGTTAGACCTAATATCTATTTCGATTTATTTTTCATTTAAATGATGAGAATAAGAGACATAACATAAAATATATTTGTGTAAAATGTACTTATTAGAAACAAAAAAAAAGCTATAATTTGCTTTTCAAATGTAATTGAAAATTTTCCACACGAATTTTGTGTATAATTGAAGTTACGAGGTGCTAAAATAAATTATAAGAAAGACCAATACAAAAATTACTTACTTTACATGAACAGATTTCTCTACAGAAAGGCCCAAACGCACTATATGTATGTGTTGACAACACTTAAAGTGACAAATATTCCTCAGCTCCTGAGTCTAATGAATTGTGAAACTTTTAAACCATTCGATTTTAAATTTTAACAGGGTTATAGCTAAGAAGTTTTAAATTTTATTTACAGGATTAGATTAAAGGCCTGTACTCCTGGCCAGGCTAGTAAAATATGGTCTTATAAACTTGATCTTTTTATAAAGCTTTTACAAATTTCTTATTTTTTGTAGTTTCAGAGATATTCTAGCTCTTAAAAGAAATGTTGGACCTCTTATTGGAACAATATAGCTCATAAAACTTTTTAACATTAAAGAAATTTAATAAAGTTCCTGCACAATAACTTTGACGAATTATTACTTTAATTCCCTTTTAGAAACTTTTCTCAGAATCGGAGATTCAGGTAAAATTAATTTTCTGAAACAATATTTTTAGTTTCTGTAATTTTTTCTAAAATATCAATCTTGGACGATATTAATATTCGGCACAACAAAAACCAAAAAAAAAAAAAATACAAAATTAGGTTCCCTATACCCTGAGCTATTTACTAGTGTGCTGAGGGAAGTCCATTAGGATAGAGGTTCTAGCACCAAATATATGATATGGATTATATTGATAAAATTTGACAACTGTGTATAACAACTCCAATGTAAAAAGAGACCAGCGTGTAGTGATGGACTTGAGATAGAGATATCAAAGGCATTTAAATAAAATATCAAGCTATAAAGGCAAGCGGTCATTTTAATCGGATTGGAGAAATAATGACGGGCAGAAAACTGTTCTGAAAAAAATCTTGTTTTTAAAATGACGCTAAAAATTAATATCCTGGAAGCTCTGCACTAGTAAGATCAGAATAGGGTTTTTATTAGGATTTGTAGAATTAAAATAGAACTTAACTAGAACTGAACGAGAATTCAACTAGAACTGAACTGTACTGAATTAGAACTGAATTAAAACTGAACTAGAACTGAACTAGTTCAAAACTGAACTAGAACTGAACTAAAAACTGAACTAGAACTGAACTAGAACTGGACTAGAACTGAACTAGAACTGAACCTGAACTGAACAAGAACTGAACTAGAATTAAAAACAACCAAATTATTCTAAGAAACATGATGTCATAAATATTCCATCAGGACAACGCGATACCATATATTGAAAAATTAGGTAAAAGCTATTGGAAAACAGTTGATGTATAGTTTATGACCCATTTGACTTATAGAATTTGCCTCTTTAAACTAGAATTCTTTCGATTGCTGCAAAACTCCATTCAAAAGAGTTAATCAAAATTTTTATTTCGATTTTCAGCTCAAAACGTAAAATAAATCAAGATTTGAATTGTAGAAGTAGGATTTTTGGGGCCGGTTTAAAAGGATTTTATGGTAAGAAATCTTTTCAGTAAATTAATTTAAACGAAAATTTAAAGTACACTTTTTATATAATTATCCTGAATGCTATCAACAAAGAATCCTTCCCCCACACCATTATTGAAATTTCCTTTAACAAACCTCGTAACTACTTGAATCCATAATAAATATATTTTTTTGTAGTTTTTCATCAATCATCAGGTTAAAATCAGTCAGTCATTCATTCAATAAATGATTGAATATACATAAGTGTATACAAAATTCAATACATACATAAAAAGATATATACATATGTGTTTGTATATATTTATCGATGTGTAAGTAAATGAAAGAGGTATTTTGCCATGAATGTATACCATAATTAAAATATTGGTAACCAATCAAATATTTTCAATTATCAAACAAGGTAATGACAACAAAATCATTTTCATAATATTCTCACAAATATTTTCATCATTTACATACACACTCACACATACATAGACATTCATATTTGTATGTTTGTAATACATACATTTATTGACATAAAAGTAATAATCTTCAGGTGAATTCATACATAAAATAGTAAACACTATGGGTTGGTGAGAGAAAAATTTTAAGTTGATATATAATTTGGATAGAACGTATCAGAGATCTAGTTTTCCTATATTTTGGGTAGCGAATAAACAACTGCTCTGTTTTGTAGTCAAGATGTCCTTTTTTGAAGTTAAGTTTGTTACCGTAACATTCTTTATTTCCAAAATTTTGCTTGTATGTGTTGGAAGTTTTTAGTTCCCATTGATTTCTTAAGACCCATAGTGTTTTATAACCAAATTGAAAAATACATATTTATATATTTTTTATACAGACTCATTCAAGCTAAAATTCAAAAGAGCTTTCAATGATAATAAACCATCATCAACAGGCATAACCATCCTCATACTTATAGTCATCAACATCATCATCGTAGTCATCACTATAGTCGTCACTTAATACATCACAACACACACTACATCACATGTCGTATTCATGAACTCATGCTCCTCATCTTTATGTGCTTCTCAGATTTGGTAACAAACCAAAACAACATCATACATAAGCTTAACTGCATAAAACAAGTGCATCATTCAGTGAAATCTAAGAGGGATATTGGGTGAGTGCTTCAATATTTAAGGCCTCTGTGATGTGGTACCATGTCTGCTGCGACAATATTTAAATATGTAGATGAAATAACATCAAACTTTAAATCGTCTTAAAACTCTCTCGGCTTCAATTCACATCATTACTATAGCGGTTTTAAGGTGAAGATACCCAGTTTTCAAATTAATTGTAAAATTGCAAAAGACTTGTGCATCAATCAAAGAGAATGGAAGTCAGTACCTTCAATAATGCGGAATATAGAAAACTTTCCATCCAATACACATGAGAGAGCTGTATGATCGAAGATCATGTTTGGTCGAATATTGTGATTATTTTTAGTTGAATTCTCCATGCATGTTCTCTGTGGTCCTGTGACCTAATTTCAATCGATCATTACAGAAAACATCCTCATAATTACTCTAAATACCGTGATTGATGGATATTCGTCTTCAGTATCGATTAGGCTGGTTAAATGCAGTTGGGATTAGGTGCAGAGCACATTTCGATAAAATCAGTAACATTTACGAAGCCACTCAAAAAAATAAAAGTTAAAGCTTTACTTCTATAACCCACATCACAATAGACTGAAAGGTAAAATATCACCTGCAATCCAAAGGAAATTTAAGGAAAAATATATAGCAAAGTATAGAGACTCTGTACTCAGAATGTGCGACGAAAAGGTTTCTAACAAACAGAACGGGAAGTCTTTCAAAGATTGTGGTCAACATTCTTCAGCAGATGTAATTGTGTTGAATCCCTGACAATTAAAATAGAGCATGGAAAAGAAGAGGGTTGGCATTCTATTATAATATGTCAATAGTAAAGCAACCCTTTTCAGAGTCAATGACCGATCAAAGAAGGCTAGGAGTGAACAATAGCACGTGGGAAGACATAAATAGTGGAAACCAAATGGTCAAAAGTTCGATTTATGATGTCGGCAGATATGTTACGGAAGTTGCTGCATACTGATTTGAATTAAAACCTTTGTAGGGGATTAAAAATAAAAAAGTCAAATAGTCTTGGACACCCCCAAAACTGTAAAGATGCCGCGGAACGATTCAAAAGAACGAGAGTCCATAAGCATATTAAGATCAAATAAAATAGAATTAAATAGACTGCCCAACAGTAACATTAGAATGTAGGGAATAAAAAACAATAATGATATCGAATGGATGAAACACTTTATGTGAAAGTGCAGCTATCGTTTCTTGGAAGTGTTTAAATTGAGAACCGACATAAAACATGGGTGGAATGCAACTCTTGTTAGGCCGTTTTTGGGGGATATTATAATAAATATAACACATCGCTGGAAAATAGAATGAAAGGAGTTAAATACATGCGAGAAAGAGCGGCCAAAGCTTAACTGCTGCTTAAATATTGAAACAAAATCAATTTTAAATTACTGCATTGAAAGGTGTGAAAGCTGTAGAATACTGAAGCGAGCATTTGTAGGAAGGAAGTATTTGTATATGATTGAAAATGATTTTGATGTATGTCTTTCCACTTTTACCAATTTCAGGGTTATGTAGTCCGAGTTGGAATCAAGAAACATCATACCAGAATAATTTTTTCTAATTCAATTTCTTATTTTTTCTTAACTCAACTTCCCAAATGGACTACACCCTGTAAATTATTCGAGTTTTTAAGGATTTCAAAAGAACATTGACGAAGAAAATGTTTCAACTCTTCCATAAAGAAAAATCTTCAAAATTGTTAAAACTTGTTTTTAATTTTACCTTAGATGATTTCAAAATCAAGCACAACCGTGTTCCCATGTCCACGATCCTTTTGGAAATGACACAGTATGTATAAATCGATTTTCTGAAATAATTCTGTAACTAATTCTGTCTTAAGAAAATTTACCATGGTTAGAGCTGCAGTACTTTCGAATTGATTTGGAAGGGTTATAGCTCCTCAATGGTCAGGGACGTAAACGTTAACCCACCAATATCGCGTGACTTAAATTTCATCAGAGATGATCTCAAAATTCTTAAAAAAATTAACAAAATTTCATTTATGAAAAGAGACAAAATAAATTCTGCATATAAATAGCAAAGTTAATCATTATGTCCTCAATTCCTTTGGAAGCAATTATGTAAGGCATTACTGAATCTTGTTTACAATAAGAACATGATGCAAGAACTTCGGAATGTGAACCTAAAGCCTTTAAACATTTTTAAAGTATCACTTTACCTTCTGCTTCCGATGATTTTTGAAAATAACGCTTAATAGGCATTTCGGGCATCACTCTAAAACTTTCATTTCCCTTTCAACACACGAATGTTTTACTTTCAGTATAACTCTTTTTATAAATTTAACTTAAATTGTAGATATAATTTGTACTCGTTGTTGTATGTGATAACAAATATTTGCCCACTTGTATTGGAAAATTGCATTAAATTGCAAATTTATCCATAAAATACAACAAATAATGTTTATATGCCAATAGTGGTGCATTACACATAAACACAACTACACTTATAGCATGTGGATTTGGCAAGTTCGTGTATGGAAATTTATATCATAAAAGATATAAGATCTTTAGGTAATATAAATTTTATTAATACCTTTTTTTGGTAAGCCATCGCTTACAGGTGCCTTATATACATATACATACATATGAATGCAATTGGTATTTCGTCTTTAGCATCTTCTTCAGCCTCATCATTATTTGCTATTTTGGATTCACTTGCAAATATACATAATGATCTTTCTATATATAACTACATTATCTTTGGTTATATTATCGTATAATAGTTTTTAATTATTTGGCTTTTGTTTTAATATTTAATTATGTTTTAATCTTGATTTTGATTTCGATTTTGTTGTTCCTGTTATAATCGAAAACTGTTAATTTGAAATTAGAAAAGATTTTGGGTGTAACTTTATGGTGAAAAAATCGTTATGATTATACTGAACGTCGCGAGACCACACAACTGTAAAGATTGAAGCCTTCACTCATCAAGCTATCACAAAAATAGTTTTGATAGTTTTGATCATATAAGATATATGAGCAGCAAGCGATGGAAAATCATATTTCTCTTGAGTTTATCTCTCACACCAACTTAAAAACATCGATGTTGACCTAGAGACCAACCCGATTTTTGAAGAACACGAAGAGAGTCTGAACATTCGGATAGTCTAACAAGGCATAAGCATAACTATATTATTCGCTTCCTGGTCTAACTGTGATCTCTAAGAAGTAATTAATGAAAGAGAGCTACAGAATCTAAACTGAAGTGATGCAAGCACTTTAAAGAGATTAAAAATAGCCAAAAAGCGAAAGAGCTTTAACCGCTTAGACACCAGTAAAACTACAAAAATGCCGTGCGACAATTTATATCAACGGATATTCAAAAGAATGTTAATGACAAAATAAAAGAGAAGTGATCACTCATTACAGTTATGTATCATCACTCCTTTAAATTCGCCTTAAGGAAGATTTTATATTTTATTTAAGCGTTATAGTCTTTAATTTGTAATTCAGCCGTTATATTTTTTGGAAGATATGAGAAAAAATATCATGTTGCGAAAGGCAGATATCACATTTTCATGTTTCATTTAGGGAGTGCAAAACTGAATATTTATCATTATCCTTTGTCCTATCCTTGTAGTCCTTTCTGCTTTTCTTTTTGTTTTGAAATTTGACTTCAAGTTGAACTCGTTATTATGAAATCGGCGGCTTCACAAGTTTGTAACAACTAGCCTGGTATTCCTCATTCTGATCTGCAAGATAATTTCAAGGTTGTACTGCCACAATTTATAATTTTTGATAAGAAATTTTGAAAATTTTAGTTGGTTGTAGTTAAGAAGGCGATTTCATAGATATCCCATCCTTACAATTAAATATTGAGGTGGCTACAGCTCCTTACATTCTCTGACATATTTGGCTGCATCTGATTTGAAAGATATCTTTATTCGCAATTGCAAATGGTTCTATGTCGAATTTACTCCATCTTCACAGGTTATCTGAGACTCCGATTGCTGATCCAAATTCAGCACTCCTTGTCTATTTCTTATACTTTTACTCAAAACATCTAACACTACTCTTTCTTTCTTTTACATTCACCTTCGCTTACCTTTATCTACACTTCCCTTTTCTTCTTATTTACTCTATTTTCAGATTAGAAAATCTTTTGAATTAAAAAATTATTGTTCGGTAATATTATTGGATATCGCTCAATCCTTTGTTAAAGTATGGTATATACAAATTTAAAAATCCTGTTAACACCATGAACTCACAAATTGTTAGAATCCTATTTAGATGATCGGCATTTCAGGATAAAATGTAACGACTTCATAACTGGGAAATTCTGTATAAAGACTGGTGTTTCTCATGTTTACTTGTTATACATGTCTGATTTGTCCTTAAGCGATTATCTAACAATATCAACATTTGCAGATGATGCGGCAATTCACAGTACACACAAGAACCCTAACTTAGCTTCTCATACCCTGGATATTTATGTGAGACGTTTGAAAATATGGAATTAAGGTAAACAAACTCAAAAGTAAGCACGCTTTTAGAAGAGGAAACTGTCGACCAGTTTCTCTTAATGATGTTAACATCCTCCAGGGTGATTACGTTACGTACCTCGGTATTCATTTGGATAGGCGACTTACATGGCGTCGCCATGTAGAAACCAATAGTCTTCATATGATATTTAAAGCCTCTTGTTTACCATCAGTCTAAATTAAGCCTTGACAATATTAATGAGTTCTAAAAACAATATGGACATATGGTATCTAATTACGGGGAACGGCCTGCAAAACGAATATTGATATTATACAGAGGGCACAGTTTTAAATTTTACGAATTATAACTGGTTCTCCATTGTACATGAGAAATGATAACATTGATAGACTAGGATATTCGATTGCAGTAAAACTGCAATCATGTGAATAGAGAAATAAGGGAAGGGAAACTGAAAATAAGATATTAAAAGGTTGTATCTGTTTTGGAATCGTGTAAACTTTTATAATTCATTCCAGCTAAAAACTGAGTATGAGTAGAGAAAGAGTTTTTGGTGTTTTATCTCATTAACCAGGACGTTTTTGGAATGAGCACGATTGATACCAGTATAAAGGAAGATCAAGAAATTGGTTTACTATAAAATCAAGAGCAACTAATATTATTCTTCACCGAGATGACGTTACCTTTAGGTTACTGAAGCTGAACATATTCTTCATAACATGGACTCTATGTTTCCCCATTCTTCTTGTAACTGCAGCTCATTTTTCATCAACAACAGAGCAAACATTACCCTGCCAAAAATTTAATCTCCCATTTGTTAATGTATTATTCGTTTCCTGTTTTAAACAAACCACAATTAGTTTCATATCCTTGCAGACATTTTTGATTAACAATCAGCTTTATAAGGAGTCAATAGCAAATGTTGTAATATCCTTAGTTTCCCCTATTACAATTATTAATAATTTCCGTTTTTGTTATCTGCAAATAAGGAAAAGAGCACCTACAAAACATTTACCGTTAGGTTTCTGTTACATTAATAATTTCCCATTTGCAATGTTAAAATAGGAAACGGAAATGAAATTATGATTCGTTAGGGAAACAAATTGGCAAATGGTTGAGTTTAAAGTGATACATAAATATTGTTCATAAAAGAAATATACCATTTTATGTTTTTTTTTATAAAAACTTTATGAATTTTCTTCCTTCCTCAAACATTCTCACCCAGTAGATGTACTACTCAAGCGTGCATTTAATTTGACATTTTTCAATATCCTGGAAATGGCAGGCAATATTTTTTATACCAATGACAATATTCCACACTTCTCTGATAAAGTGTTTTGCTGGGCTGCTGCACACTAAAGGTATTTATTTCGTTATTTCTCTCCTCCCTCTACTCCTTAGGAATGGTATGTATATAAGTCTTTTTTTCGAAACCAATAGACGAAACAATTTCAATTTAACTGTTATTGAAATGGAGTTTATTTGAAGGATTATCAGGATGATGGAAAAATATGTTTTGATTAATATGAAAAGAAGTTCAATTTTTTATTATTTCTTTTGAGAATTTTGGTCCTTTTGTTCTGGCTTTGAATAGGCAAAATTGTAAATACACAAAGTTACGGCAAAAGAACGTTTTGAGGCTTTGATTTTGGAAAGAGAAAATAATAAAGAAATGTAATTTTATGGGCTTAAAATAATGGAACATTCAGTATATTTCTCCATATTGAGTTTAATGTGGTTTTGATAGAGAGTTTCATTTAATTGAACTCCTTTTATCTTTAAATCTTCTCAATCTTGCCTAATGACTTCAAAACCATCTCATTTTTTGTAATACTGACGAGTCGATGTTTAACACACTTCTGAAAAGAACAGCTGTGATTCTAGCAGATCCAATTTTCGCATTTACTGCAGAGTATCTTTTCAGAAATTCAAGAATATTTCCCCTGATAGAGAACACAATATGAAAAAGGACTATTGGATCTGATTGGACCTCATTCCAACAATGACACACTAGCTTTACGGGAGTGTAATTAGGCCAATAAATAAATATCGATGGAAGTTAAATGCTACATTAAGATCTTGCAGTTCGATATGAAGTAGCCCTTACAACGTAACGTCTTCTAACTTTAGGAAAAGAGACTAATAGAGGACAAAGATCATGACTAACATATTATGAATGCCCCACATGAAACCTAATGCATCATCTTCCAGATGGCCTATCCTGTTCAAAGGAACAACTGTTACATATGCCCACTTGCATGTGAAGTTAGCCTCCTTGTAATCCAAGACGGTTAATGAAATTGTGTACTTGAATACCAAGCTTGGATTGTCCTTTGGCTGTCAGTACAGATGAGTCCATTGTTTCACGGATAGTCACACAGAAATATGTGGAACACTGATACGGTTGGTAGAATTAAAAAATATAATGAGAAAAAGACCTTGGTTATTCTAAACTGATGAGTTGAGTAGAGTAGTGGGCGACCTTACTGAACGTTACACTCCGGGGTAACATATTTATCGTGTCGGTGTCACGGACGAACGGTTTATCAATTAGAAATTGAAGAGTTTCAAAGAGAGCATTCAATGCCATTCATAAAAATCTTGAAACTAATAAGAAAGCGTAAAACGTAAGTATGCTTGGACCACTGTGGAGCAAGGAAAATATACGAAAAAGGTAGGAATGAATGTCTGCAGCATTCATAGATATACACTATTCAGAATGAAATACTTCCATTTGCAGAGGATGACATGTCAATAAAACATTGATTCAGCAGAATGAGGTACTTGTAATCTAGTGGCCATCAAATCAATGTATTTAAACTCCATTAAACATCTCTGGGAAGTCCAGCTTGGTACCTACAAATGTAAATATATACAATAACTTTACATATATGATTTTTGTTCTCATATCATAAATGAATTTTTGGCGAATTGAAAAAAATGAAGGCCACCTTTATTTCCTTGACCTTCAAATTAAGTTTAACTACAGAATTATTTGCAAAAGATTTAACTTTTGAATCACTAATAACGCAGGTTGATCGAAAAACTCCTTCAAATTAATTTTTCTACCTTAAGAATATTTAACAATTATATTCGGTTGCTATATGTGGCCCGATAATTGTCAAACTAGTTTCATATATTAAAGACAGTTTACAAAAATTTAGTTATAGTTTCCATTGAAGGGCCTTCCATTGAAGGGCCTGGTATTAAATAGAAAACTGTTAAGGTTAATAATAAATCACGTTGCCGAATTTTAATGAATTCGAACTGAATTCGAATGTGTCCAACTGACAGACGTACAGACGGACATAGCTTAATCGATGATTCCCTCTTGGTGTTATACACCGAATTGCAAAGTTAATATATCCTCATCTCCACTTGTGGTGGTGAAGGTTATAAAAAAAAACATAACAACCAGTCAGACCAATTAGTAGCACAACTACTATTTTCAACCATTTTATTTGAAAATTTCCCTTATTTCAACTTACTGTTCACAATATAAGAAGTTTATTTTTATAATTCATAAAAGAAAAACAAAACTTTTCCAAAATAGAAATGTTCAAGTCACCAAACCGTTTGGCAAGTGAGACGAAAATTTTACCATTTGGCATATAAATGCCAAAAAATAAGGTTCCTATTTAAAGTCATACATACCATTACAGACATTTAGTACTTTTAGTACCAGTTGTTGTTGTAAAAAATTATTGCCATTGTTGTTAGTGTTGTTGGTATTTATAGTATGGTAACTACTTTACATACGTCTATTGGATTTGATATACCAATTTGCCAATTTTCCTAACACTCAAAACCACATCATACTTTTCACATTCATTTCACAAGAGCAATAACAATAATAACAACAAAAACAACAACAACAAAAATGCTTATATTGAAGTAGTTTTTAAACCAGAAAAATACATGAAAGAAGAAAAACAAGTTTATTCTTGTATTACCAAATACCCATACACTCGGAGAAAGAGTACAGTGTAAATAAATCAAAATACTAAATTTTAAATTTTAAATGAAGAGTTCAACATAATGAAAGTTAAAAGTGGCCAATAGGCTCATATAATCTCTGCAAATTCTGTGTTATTTGAATAAATACTTTAATCATAACATGACGCTGTATTCTCTCATGTCTAGGCTGTAAAAAGCTTTCTTTCCAAAAAGGCTTTTGTTTTTGAATGAAGTTTTGTATATATTTTACTTGATCGGAAACCAAATTTGACAACTCTCGCTGTTATACTTCTTTAGGTATTCGATAACCCCAGTGCTATCTGTCCAACGTTTGTCCAGTAAAACAGTTCCTTGAGGAAGTAGTTGCTACCAAATTTGACAACTCTCGCTGTTATACTTTTTTAGATATTCGATTAACAATATTTGCTTTGTATGGGCTACCGACACTACAGACACCCATGGTACTCGTATAAATAAGCATTGCTCCCAGCACGATGATAAGATGGGACTATAACTATAACTTACTCTATAAAGAAGAACCAGAAATCTGCATATATTTTCGACGAGAGCAAACTATAAGCCGAAATGTGGTCTTTGTTCATACCAATAGACATGATTCCCCAAGAGTTATGAGATTTTCAGCCCATAATCACCATAAATGATGAAAGTGGTATCCAGTTTTAAATTAGTCATTTTGTAGAATGAACTAGACTGAACTAGAACTAAACTAGAACTGAACTAGAACTGAATTAGAAGTGAACTATAACTATTTGACAGCATCGTAAGTTTTATTACAGCAATTTAAAAACTATCTCTTCAACTAACATTTTTCTTTCCGGGGTTTTTTTTAAATACCAGCCATAATCATAATAACTTGTCTCACATACAAGTTAGAGTTAAATACATTTGCGTTTTATTTCCTGTGTAAAACAAACCATATACAGGATACTTATTTACAACACAAAAAAAGATATAAAAAATTCATAGCAAATTTTCAACAAACATACATTTATATTTGAAGTACTCCATTTACAGATACATATATATGTATATATGTTTGAATGTAAAAACAACTGTAAATATGTTTATGAGTTTAGTTGGCGCCATTATAACAGTAAATAGTAAAGTTTAAATGATCACCCGCACCAACTTTTATACTTAGGAAGCCATTTTTCTAATAAAGATAAATTTTTTGAGGTTATGTTTTTGGTAGTGAAATTCAATGTTTGAGAGCTTAAAAGGAATAACGAGATTTATAATTTTTATCAACAAAGAAAAAATTATACATTATAATTTCGATTTTCATATGTTCGGAATCATAATCACCATTTGAATTTAGACTTTAATATGATTTTATCTTCAAGTCAAACCAGAACTATGTCCAATCAAATTCTCCAACGAGAAACAAGTGGAGAAGAACAAATAACTAGAATTATTGATAATGGCGAAGGAAGTGAGGAAATAAGACTCTCTATACAACAACCAACGCACTGTAACATGGACTTTTTAAGGTTCTTTACAACTGATTTGGTGGAGCATATGTTCCTAGTCGGTTCTAGGGACGGGCAGTGAATATCCCAAAGTTGGTCATTAAAATAATGGACCTGGTCAAAGTAATGCTCTGTTTTGTATTAAGAACTCTTAAACAGGGTCAATCGATCACTGATTTAAATAAAGCATTTAACAAAAATTTATTACATATTTGAATATCGCCAAGCGTGGAACTCGCTTTCTCCTTCCGATTACCAACCATTTTTCATCGATGAAAAATTCCCTTCACTGGAATACGTAATCAGCTCAAGATGTTCTGAATGTGATGCAATCAGAATAATGTTCAGGATTAATGTGAGCACCTGTCATGTTGATCTAATCGTAGGGCGGTCATGATATCACACGCTTGGTGACTTTTGTTACAATGCAACACCACATCGGAATCGTAAATTCATCTAAAAATTTTGGTCTAAACCACCGCCAGCATGAAACTTTCCGAAGGTTCACACCAACAACCACTTTAACATGACAAGACCGAGTAAATTAAGAACTACTGGTTCTCGTGCTACCAGACGTATGTTTCTGGTTCTTATCTCTTAATATCAGCACCACACTGTCTAAGTATTGATTTACCCTTTCCGTATCTCTTCAGTAATTAGACCACCATAAAATTCTAAAATATCATTGCAGAAGCCTTTTCCACTTTTAAGTGTAGCTATTGTTCAAAGATGTAGTTAACTCCTAATACAGACAGACCTTACTGAAGAAAACACCACTTCTGAATAGAGAATAAAACGACTCAAGGGATAGAATCAGTTTTATGCTTTGTATAATAAACTGTTGAAATCGAGACAAATAAACTCCAAATACAATTGATTTACTTGAAAAGAACATTCAACTAAAAATGACTTAATGCGAGACCAAAATCTTTATGACATAATGTTTTAATATCAGTTAAAAACTATTCAGAAAGCATGAAGACCTTATAGCCAAGATCTTGCTCTTCCGACTACCTTTTTCCGGAATTCATTTGAATTCAGTACGAAGTATTAAAAATTGACCTGTAATGCTATATACTTTGTATTATGAGCTATTGACAATACTCGGTCACATGTTATATCCCAGACCTTGTTACTTCCAAATACCATTTTTAACGATCAATGCAAACGGACATAATTGATAATTAATAAGGTTCACTACTGAACGGGGTATTATTTGATTATGAAGCCAAAGCTTGCTTGTAGTATAAGCTATTGAAATCAAGCCAGATAAAAACCGAACACAATTGATTCGTTTGAAGGAAGCAGTCATCTCAACACTGCCAGGCAAGGCGCCATAATTTTCCATAATGGATACTTTCAGATAGATTGTTGTAATTTGGCAAAAATATTTATAGAACTGTGAATGGGAAGTTCTGCCTACTTCGCCTTATGGTCCAGACCTTGTCCTTCATAATAATATTTTTTTAGATATATTAGAAATTGATCTGTAATGTTCTATATTTTAGCAGATCAGAAATGATCTTTGTATCATGAGCAATTGAATGAGTCAGATGATCATCAAATACAATTCCTTTTGAAGAAAACAGTTAATTAAAAACGAACAAAAACGAGATCATAATTTTCCACTGGGACAGAGTTCAGTGAAATATTACAAACCGGTCTAAAACTATTTAAAAACAGTGAATGGAATATTCCAGTTACCTCGCCATATAACCCAGACCTTCTGGATTGCGCTCATTTAGACGGGGTATTAGAATTGTATGGGCAGAACGGTTTTTAAATATCATACAGATCGATAAGAAGTTACAAGACCGATCAAAAACTCCTCAGAAAATGTATGATTTAGAATATAAGGCTGATTTGCCCTAAAGCCCAGATTATACTGGATAATTGAGAACATAGCGCTACGGAAATTCCACATGATATTGAAAATTCCTCTCGAATTTCAGGCTGATCGTTTTTATATAATTCAGTTTATATTACATTTTAAAGTATTTTTTAACAATAAAATTAATATACTAACAAATTATTATATTTAACGCCCTTTTCTCATATTTAAATTAAATTATTCCCATTACAATAATTATTCACTTATTAACATTATTTTTCACAAAATGTTATCACAAATTAAAATCATATTAAATGAATTGTAATTACCAACTCTTTTTTTGTTCGTATTAAGTAAATTTGCATTATTCGTATTTTGTATTTATTATGAAGGCAACAACCATTCAAATTACTTAATTATAGAAACGCAATTGCAAGCGAAAAACTGAAAAAATGGAAATAATTTGTAGAGAAAAAACAGAGTATGAAAAAACTTGGAGCAAAATCTCTATTTTCAAATGATCTTTATTTTTACTCTTCTTTGAGGAGATAAACAAATAAAACTCTTTTTTCAATTAAAATTTTAATCTTTATAATCTCTTAGCAAACTCAAGAAAATCACTTCTTAATATGTGAGTACGTTTGCATATTCACACAAAGGTTATAAACACGCAAACATCCCTTTTTCAGTTTAATAAAAAACATTTTCACTGCTACACACGACTTCAAAACAATTTGTGCAAATTATTCATTTTAAAATTCTTTTCTGGATTTTGCTCTTTTTTGATTTTCATCTTTTTTGATTTTTATCATTATCTAGAATTAAACTCTTGTTCAAAGAGGGATTGAAAATAAAACTTTTATTTTTAAATTCAAATTAAACTTTTTGAAAGATCCGATCGTTTGAAGAATAAAAAAGGGTCAAAAACGTACTTTGGAAAAAATTAAAAAAAGAAAAAACAAATAAATAAAATCACTTTTGCCAACAAGTAAAAATAATTTGAGTTTAATGCCCAATAAAGAAATTAAACGTAATTCATCATAAACCAAAGAACAGTGGGGCGGAATTAATGTTTTTGGCAAAAAAATGTAATAAAAGTTTACGTAGGTCTAGCAGACGATTCTGGCATTATAATTTAGGAAGAGGGAATCAACAGGTTAAATGAAGCTATGGAGGCTCAAGGACGGATACCTCTGAAATGTAAACATTACGGGAAATTAAAAAAATAATATATTTTATAAATAAATTTGTAACTTCTGATTTTACAAAAACGAATCCGTGGAGTATAAGTCTCAAAGAAAAATTGGAACAATCTTTCGAAGAACAGAACAAAAATAAAATTAGTGCACCTTTGGTATCTGTACAAGTTTCAGAAAAGTTCTTCATTACTTGTATTAAAGCGCAGCAGTGAAAGTTTAAAATGAGGTACGTCTGAATATAATTTTTTTAACTTCGGATCGGCTGTTTAGATGGACATAAATAATGGATAGACATAATAGAGCTAAATTATACGTCGCTTCAATTTTGGAAGGAGCTATGGGAGCTTTAATGGAGCATTTCTAACATGTAATATTTTTAAGCAAGAATGACAATTGGCTAATGGAATATATAGTAGATGGATGTATTATTTGTTTTGGAAAGGACCTCTACAAACAACATTATTGGGTTTGAAATTCAGGTATTTGATTTATAATCGGCATTTTTGAAATGAATCAATTTTTTGTGAGAATGACAGAACCCACACACATGTTGACACGCCTTATGATGGTGCTACTTGACCGGGTTGACGAAATAGTTCCCCAAGACGCTATTTTAAACTATGATCGAATGACTTCGACGTCACAATCGGGGTCACGTAAGATTTGATCATGAATTGCAGAAAGCAATTAACCTTCATCTTGTCTAATTTTAGCCATGAAGACGCAGTATTTCTAACTGGAACAACTAAAAAGGTTAACATCGTAGTTATCATTAGCTATATCGTCTATGGTCATGTCGAATCTCCTCAGAGTATCAGACGAATGTGAATTTTCTCTTCATATGCATATAGATTCACCAGCGCATATCCTGGCGAACATTCTGAATGAAACTTGGTACAAGCGTCTTCACCGATTGTAGCAAGTTTCATTCAGAAATCATGTGACAGAGGATATGAGACAGCACGGACGCCCACTAGGTATAATGTACCTTCATTTCGAAGGTAGACATGACCTCACACACAAGACCAAAAGATTTCAGAGCAATCAAAATGGTATAAAGAGAACTGTTGTAACTTTCAGTGCTTGAAATATATAAAATTTTCATAAATATATATAGCAAAAGGGTACAACCTATGACATCTTCAAGGACATGGCTTCAAAAAAAGCTTCAAAGTGGGGTACTTCTTACGGGTTAATATTAAAACGGGCACGAAATCAAAACATTCTGAAACTAAATCTATAATTTGTGATCAACTTTTCGGATCTACATAAAATTTTAAGGAAACCTAAACGGACTTATGGGAACTCAAAAAAATGGCTTAAGAAAAAAAAGTGGCTTGTTTTTCTTTGTAAACAATATCGAAAGCAAATGATTATTTTGCAATTATTGTGCAATCCTGACCCACTGTGCAGTTCATATAATAATATCACCAAATATTAGGATGGTAAAAAATAATTATTAAAGTCATTATATTCACAAAAATCTCCTCGAATTCTTAATTCCCTAAGTAAGTACATGAGCTGATTGTACTCTAAATTTTTATAATTTCTATCAAATAACTAAATTCTCCTATTTTACCACAAATCCTTGTATCACCCTAATGTTGTTAAACATTAAATACCCAGTATTCACATTTGCAAATAACCGCAACGTCATCGTAATTAAATAATGAATCCATTGTTTGTGGTAAAATAATGCAGTGAAAAAAAATGAAAATGTGAATTGAATATTATTTCGTTCACTTTTTTCCACATAGAATTCCGTTTATTTTTGCTGATTTTCTTACTTTTACGTAGACAGGAATTTCCTTAATGTTTAAACAAGCAAATTATTAAATATAATAGCGAAATATCACCGTCATCATTGTCACCATAATTATTAATATTTTCACATTTTTTTTGTTCATATTTCGTGACAAAATAAACAAAAGATGACTAAATTAATTGCATTAACATTACCAACAAAGAAAGCAGAAAAACTGTTAAAAGGATGTAAAGGATTTGCAGATTTCTTCCAGTTATTTGGTTCAAAAATATACATATATTCTTTTTGGGACCTTGAAAATCACAAACTTATTATAACCTCTAAAAAGTTCAAATTCTTATGGTGCTCTACTTGGTCCATAGTATTTTTGGTCCTTTAGATCCTTGAGATTTGGAAAATTTTTGAAAATTTGGTACCTCAAAAAGAAGTGAGGGAGATTGCTCTGATATTAATAAATTCCATTAAAAATTATAGTTGAAGATGCAAATTAACGAAAACAATTAAAGGCAATTCCACAACATGACAATAAGAGAAAATAATGTGTGAATAAAGTTACTCTAATGGACATCTTAAGTGGCCTTCTATTCAGAAAAAATATAGATTCCGACTAGGACTGATCTATATCTGAACTAGAACTGAACTAGAAATGAACAAAAACTAAACTAGAATTGAACTAGAAATGAACTAGAACCGAACTATAACTAAACTAGAACCGAAATAGAACCTAAAACTGAATTTGTGCTAATCTAAAAATAAACTGAACTATGAAAAAATAAATTTCTGAAATGACCCTTTGATCATTTCGATCATACATAAATCTGGAATAGGGTGAATATTCTAACACTATTATATTTCATAAATACAAAGAGTAAATCCTCCAACTACAAATTACAATACGTGTCTTAAGACAGAGGTACGTGCGATTAGAAAAGTCATAATCTGGGCCAAGACGAATCAGGCAAAACTGCCATATATGGACTTGAATCTTCACCGATAACCAAATGAGCTATCAAGCTCATTTCATGGAAGTAAACCGAGCTTAAAACTATTCTGGAATACTCCAAGATTGGAGGAGTACACTTTATCTAGGCACATGGATATTAAAAAGTTATTGGGAATGAGGAGGTAAATAATCTAGCCATCATTGTTAGAGATCTTTAAGATATAAGCCTGCGCAATCCTATGCTTGTTAACGCATTAAAGATACTTTGGGATGACTCAGATGAGTATTTTAGAATTGCGGAAAAGTGAACTACGTTAGCTAATGGGTGTCTTAACAGCACATACTGGAGCAGCCGATGACAGTGTATGCAGGTTATGTGAAGAGGACAATAAAACGATTGAGCATCTCCTTTGTCATGGTTGAGCACTATAAAAATATGATTTATAATTGAGGTAATTATTAATCTGGTAGGGGGTTAACTGAAAACAGATCGGAGGAATAAAAAGGTGTCCCGAAATATTGAAGATTTCAAAAGGATTTATATAACTGATGAAAAATGAAAATTATTAAATGGAAACTTATTGGTCCATGATTATATAAATAGTGTATACAAAATGTGTATACGTTTAAATTTTTTAGCCTCAACCTTTAATGTTTTCTTGTTTTGACTTGTTTTCCAGTGTAATTGCCTTTAAATCCTCAAGCTTATATAGGATTATTAGTGTATATATGTAAAAAGAATATTGTGTATGTGTGTGTGTTTGTGTATATGAGTAGCTTATATGATGATAAATAAACTAAAAGAATATTAAGCAAATAATGCTAGAAGTATTTTCCACTAAAGACTATACCAATTTTCCAATTTTGTAAAACTAATATACATACACACATACATATAAATGTAAATTTTGCCATAAACTTTTTTCTACCCCAAAACACTCGTAAAAATGGCAGCAACCTTCAGACATAGAGAAATGTTTGTATGTATATATATGAAGTTTAACATTTCTAAATGGTAATAACACTCAGACATTTGATAATTGTATATAACATACTTACATATGTATATAATATATATGTATATATTATAACTATACATGGATGTATATAACAGTCACTTAAACTTTATGAATATTTATAGTCGTTCTATGACTAAAAATACTTTTGCATATTTTCAGGCGTTTCTATTTATTTTTTTTGTTTGTTCATCAGTATTGTTTTAGTCATCGTTCTCATCAACCTCATCATTTAACACAAACATTCAAATATATCTACATCTATATATACATAGATATGTATATTGTATATTTGTATAGATATATTTACACATGCCTGCTCGTTGCTTGGAAAATTAACAATTTTTCAATTAAAATCAATATCCAACCAAGTTTTTAGGCTACAACTGCAACAACAACAACAATGACGAAAGTAGCAAAACAAAATAATTTTCATAAAAAAGCCACTCTACCACTTCCACTTTTATAAGTGGTTGTTTAACTTTGTACAGCTCTCTCCAGCTACAGCCAGAGGCCTTAAGAAAAGGGGCCTAGGAAAACAACACACAATATGTTCAAATCTTTATTTGGAAGTAATTCGGTACCATCTCTGGTTCTTTTTTTATGTAGTGAAAAATTGGTTATGGTAACTATAATCGAGAAGCAACATATTATGGTTAGCTGTTATGATTGTCATGCTACCACCAATTTTGGTTGTTCCACGCCCATTTTATGGCTGTAAAAGCTGACACGCCCATCTTGTTGACCATAATATGGTTGTGAGAAAACAAATATGATTGTGTCGCAACAAATTTTAGATATCCCACAATCATGTTTGTTTACAGTGCATTGCATTCCAAATACACATAATGATTGGACATTTATTTCATTTTATATATTTTACTAAACTTGTGTTCGTTAAGCTTTTCACTCCATTAAATATCTGATATTTTAATTTTTTTTAATATATTTTTACTTATTCATAATTTTTCATTTATTTACGCTGCTCACAAACCAACGCAATACAAAACTGCTAACAATATTATATCTATCAAAATAATTATATCTATCAAAATAATGTGTAGATCCATAAAAAATATTTTTTGATAGAATTCTCAAAATATTTATGGTTGTCAAATAATTTAAAATGATATGCTGCCCTTATAAAAATAGTTTTGTCAGATTTGTGGCTTTATCAACCATGACATGTTGGTCAGTTGAATATATTTCTAAACATATTGAGATCAAAATATTATTTATTTTACAGCAATAAAATTATTTTAAAATATATTTAATTTATTGATATTAAAATATTATTATTAATTTGTAGACAATAATTTGATTGTGAAAACAATAAATATTTGCCTACAACAATAAATATTTATTACAAAAATAGAAGTGTTGCCATTAACATATTTGAAAAATTAGTTTTCTCTGTGTGCAAAACGCCTTCTGTAACTCTGAAATTACTGAATAATTTTTCATAAAATTTCATTAAACCATTTTTGAGGTATTTTCCAATTGCTAAAATTTCATTTATGATTATATTAAAAAAGTTATGAAAATTTCACCTGGGCACCTTTGAAATCTTTTTCAAATCAATTTTGAACAAAGTTCTTACTGAATCTGGCCAAATTCTTAAACCGTCGTAATTTAAAAAATTGCAACAAGTTTTTTTATTGAATTTGGAGAAATATATGACTTTTGATTATAATTTCCAAAATAAATAATACAGATCTAAGGAAAATGAGAAAAAAAATTATATGATTTTGTAAAGGCCCTATATAAGGCAGTTTTTTATCACGCTAGTATATAACCCCTAACATATATGAATGCCTATTAGTATTAGCAATGTTTATACTTATGTGTATGTGTGTAGATATACTCTCTTCTACATATATAGTATTATTTTTTATTTTATCTCATAAGTTTTTTTGGTATTTAAATACAAGTCCATATATATATTTGTATGTAATTTGGGGAGGCTTAAGTATTACTCAAGGGCTAAAGGCACCCATACCTTTAGCTCTCACAGAAAAATTTTGTGATAAAATCCATAGTAAGGTGAGCTCCCTTAATACCAGTCTTTTGTTTTATATATGTATGAATATGTTTGGTATCATTCCCATGTTTGTTTTACTGCTACATGGTAGAGTAGTATGCAAATATCTCGAGTACTTGTAAATATTCAGACTTAACTAACACTTATGAGGGATTATATGAAGTGGTAGGGTATTGGAAAATTTACAAGAAATAGTAATCTTTAAACTAGCTTTCGGTATGCTATTGACATGGTTAAGTATTGAAATTCGATTTTTAAGAATCATTACAGAAATTTCCTGAAAAAAAACTGATTCTGAAATGATATAGTTGGATTAAGTGATATTAAAAATCCATGATGAAAGTTCTAAGTGTTGTTTTCCTATAAAACCGTCCATTAAACAACAATAAAATAATATTCCGAGTTTATATCTCGATCCACATGATTGAATTGATAGTCTTTAGCGATAATAGTAATCATCCCAGATATACTTTGATTGATATAAAACTACTAAAACAATAATTCTAGCCCTTTCTGAAATTTTAGTTCGGCTGACTGTTAGCTCACACACAGTGTGTCCAATATGATTTTTTTTTTAATTCTGCAAGTGATTACATCTGACGTGATTATCAGAAAACTTGCAGTAGTATAAGGCGCTATATGGTCAGGGGCATAGTCGGTGATCTTTCAAAGTTGGCCACTTCGATTACGTTACTTTTTTGTTAATTTGCAAAAATTTACTTATGAAATGAGAAAAAAATTGTGTATATATAGTTCTAATGAATCTCTGTAAAAATGTTTGCGTAACGCTTTTAGTTTCAGAGATGTTTAAGTCGAAATACACACATGTTTACCCTTGCTTTTTGTATTTTTAAATTAGCGAGCTATAACGCTTACACGTTTTTTACAAAATATGTAACAGATTCCTTATAAAATTCTAAAAATATTGATTAAATAAAGTTTTATTAATCTGAAACTTTGAAAAAATCGATTTTTTTGAGATTTTCCCAAGTTGGCAACAGCTACACATATCAGATAAACACCTAAATAGTATTATCTGGCGGACAGCCCTTATATATATATATATATATATATATATATATATATATATATATATATATATATATATTATATATATATATATATATATATATTTATATATATATATATATATATATATATATATATATATATATATATATATATATATATATATATATATATATATATATATATATATATATATATATATATATATATATATATATATATATATATATATATATATATATATATATATTCATTAAGGAGATATCTAAGACCTCATAATGTATATATGTATATTTTTGCATCAAATCAAAACCTGAGTCAATTAAGCTATGTCCGTCTGTCTGTTGAAATTTTCTCACACCTAGGAATTTGGTCACATTGCCAGCTATATCGGCTCGATAAGAGGATTATAGACAACCTTTTCTGACTATTTCAACAAAAAGTAAATGGATTTTAACGTCTCTTAAATATATGTATTCATTTGATCAATATCAGTCTATCCATGTAAGGCCTCTTCCCGGAAAAACGATCTATACTTATAAAATTTTGTGTTTAAGAATATATTCGGTAATAATGAAGTTATAGGTTTAAAATATTCTTAAATATATGCAAATCCTATAAAAATTCAGATTGCCCCTTGTGTAGGATACTATTTTCTTTAACATTATTTTTTAAAAAGTTAGTCCAAAAAAACTTTGGCTTGGTACCAACATTTATAGGTAATAATATGTTCGAATAACTTCTTCAGCTCATGCAAATATTTCCATAATGTAAATGATTGAGGGTATTCAAATTCAAAAGATTAAGACTTATTTCCTAAACATTCGATTTAGACACACGGTATCACGTAACGTTTTGAATACTTTACATATCGCAATTTCAGTGATTTTAAATTGGTGATGATCGGTTCAACATTTCAGATTGCTCCCATAAAAATACCGCCGCTCAAAAACTCTAAAAACTTGTAACAAATTTTGGAAAGTTCGGTCCATAATTAAGATCTGATATTTGATTAGTAGTTTTGGTTCGACAACGTAGATGCAGTCTCATCATCATCCAAAATTATTTTAGAAATTGGTGATATATATAAATATATATACATACATTAATTTAGTAGTGATAAGACGATTTGTATGTTTCTTGGTAACATTCGTTTATATAAAGCCATAACACTGAAAGCAACGCTGAGGTCTCATTGTGAAAATAGTTGTAATGTCCTAATAAATAGTTTAATTAATGCGAAGCTTAATATTAATGATGCTTAGATAATGCTTTGCGATAAGTGGGATCAGATGGGTTTTGTATTATGAAATATTAAAGTCGTTTCAATTATTCACAGTGGACTTGTAACGAACACAGTTGATTTTAATGTAGAGAGAAATCATCTAAAATCGTCCCGACAAAAGGTCATGCTATTTGGAAAATAGCAAATAGAAACCCTTGGATGGACGCCCTATACCCTTATAGAATTAGCTTCTTCTGTTGCAATGTAAATCGCTCAAAACAGAACTCTCATCCTAGAATACATACCTTAACCGAAAAGAGAATATAAAATTGGCTTGATGTATTCTTTATCTCAAAACATGAGCATTCAGAAATTAGAGGCTAACAAATATATGGCCTTATTAATTTGTATACCCAATATGGGTTTATAATATATTAATATATTCTCAATTCAAATCCAAAGTAATAAAATCACTGTTTACTAACGATTAATAACTTTTCAATTGCAACATTTTTAAAGAGATCGATTATCTGTCTGTCCATCAGTTTAATTGACTGACACTAAAACAACAAACAAGTGAATGTCTTATAAGTTTTTCTCCAATATCTCCCTCCGCTACCATTCTCCTGATCAAAATTTAAATCAGGCCAAATATTGATTTTATTTTTCTTCAAACAAGTCTTGCAACAGTTTGTAGAACGAAAACCTCATTCACATGCAACTCTTAACTAAACTGTTGTTTTTAAAGATAATCAAGGAGTCTTATTTTCCATAATGCAACTAAATCCACTAAGAAAAGATAAACGTTTTTGGTACTTAAGTGAATGAACAGGCAACAAACAACAAACACATTTTTTCTGCAAAATCATCAAATTAAAGGTTTTGTTGATTACAACAATCAACCGTACACAAATGATTACAACAATGTAAAATAATGCTACGAAATGAGGAAAAATATTATAAAGTCATACCAATTACATTTCATGCTACATGCCACTTCAAATTCACGAATTATTATTAATTTTGAGAGAAAGAGAGAGAGGGGGGGAGATAAATAGTCGTGTAAAAGCCTTTTTTTGAGTAGTGCCACATTTTGAAGTAACAGAAATTGGAATATTATATTTTAACTGTTCCGCAATGTTCGACTATCGAGTCATAGATCAAAACATGGATGAGTTAAGCATGCTATTCTGCAAGATGGTGTTTTCTCATCACTCTTGCTGAACTTCTACCTCTTGAAACTCGCAATACGTGGAGACGTCCATAGACCATAGACTTATTAACCTCTTCAGTCTAGCAAACTGGTATCTCTCCGAAATTCACAATTTCCTCACTGCACGTAGCTTGAAACTAACCAGCAGAGTCAACTACAAATCTCTTAGACATCATAGTCGATATAACCCAAATTCCAATTAAGCACTCGAAGATCTTAGATAATCTTTCTCATATCTAAACTTCATGCCACACATATTTCGTATAAATTCAGAAGCATGAATAACGTCCTCAAAGCAGTAATTGGGTTTTAAATAAATCTTATTAGCTACATACAAATGGATTGTCCGATCCGTCATGAAAATTCGACTGTTCCAGTGTGGACACTTTCGCTGAGTGATACGCAGAGGAGACATATTCGAAATTTGCCAAACATCTTAGCAATAGACTGAATACGAATGTCCTCAAAATAACATCTAAATAAGGGGATGAAGATTGTACCGGATCCATATCCTTCTTGGAAATCATCGGATACATCATCCTCTCTTCAATAACATACATTTGGAAAACATAGGCGTGTTAGAAATTACTTCTCTTCTCAGAAATACAGTAAATATCCGGAAACTATTGTATGGGGTCGTACTAAGGATCCACATTGACTGCGATGTTTTTGAATGTTTTTAGGTTGATGACAATTTGGATTTCAGATATTCTGCAAATGACGTCAACCAAAGCCTTTATTACCAAACTGAATTGGCTTCTTGTAAATTTCGTGAACTTGGAGTTCATGTCCAACAACGACACAATGGACAAACTAACTGGAAATGGTTTTGCACACTGGATTAACAAAGCAGATTATTGGATTTAATTGTAATGGATTATGCCATCTGGACTATGCAATGTTCTTGCGTCCTTCAACTGATTAATGAAACGCTTATTGAAACGATTTCCAGTTGAACATGTCTGGTGTATCTTTATGATATAGTTGTCATGGTAGGAGGGTAGGGTCACAGGTCATTGTGATATTGCCAAGGAAAGTATCTAAATGATAGCAGATGGGAATATGGTTAGGATCTGGTGTATCTCTTTGATATAGTTGCCATTTAGAAAGGGTGATGCATTTACCTACAGGTCAATGTGATATTGCCAAGAAGAAGTTTTTAAACAGTTATCTGAAGTTGGACTCAATCTTAGTGTTAAGAAATGTGTATTGATCCCACTGGGAATAAAATATACAAAATAATTCTGGTGTGAAAAACTACGGCCAGTTTTTGAACTGCATATATATATTTCTATATATCCAGTTCATAAATCATTAAAATACCTCATTTTCCAATAATAATAATAATAATAATAATAATAATAATAATAATAATAATAATAATAATAATAATATTTTAATAAACTACTTTCCCACTTATCTTAAAAAATCTTAAATCAAAAAGAGAATCCAACATATATCACGTTTCCACACAGTGGGTGGTAAAAGGAAATAATGTAAAAAAGTTCACCTCAAATTAAAAGCAAAAACAAAGTGAAGCAAACAGTAGCAAAGTAGTAGAAGATTAATAACAACAAACACACACTTACTCACTTATATTTTCAATAATTGTTGTTGTTATTATAATTTGTTATTATTTCAACTATTTATATTTATGTTCATTTGTATAGAAATGAATATAAAAAGGATCGTCTAATTGTTTCATTATTACACGTGTCCTTGCACAATGGGTGTTAGAAAACGTGCGCATGTTTTTGTAAGTTTGTTTGTATTTTCCTCTACCGCCACAAATGGTGAAGAGGGTATATTAACTTTGTCATTACGTGTGTAACGCTGAGAAGGCATCATCTTATGCCTCATAATGTATATATATATATATATATATATATATATATATATATATATATATTATATATATATATATATATATATATATATATTATATATATATATATATATATATATATATATATATATATATATATATATATATATATATATATATATATATATATATATATTCTTGCATCAATCGAAATATGGGTCGATTTAGCTATTTCCGTCTGTCCGTGTGACAGTCTTTCTGTTGTTGGCACTCTCACATCCATGTCAGGTCTCAATAAGAGTTGATCTGATTATTTGTTTTAGTCCTAAAACTATTTAAAATCAGTAAAATCGGTTTAGTTTATAAAAATATTTAGACCGATATCTATGAAGGTATGTTCAAATCGGTTCAGTAGAATAAAGTTATAGCCAAAAAAATATAACAAATTTTTAGACTCATTAAGTGTTGTTTTTAAGAAAATCGGTTATTAAAAATATAACTTTGTGAGTGTATGTATGAGTGTGTCTGTACGAAACATATCATATATACTTACACGCATTTGTGGTGAAGGGTATTGAAGATTCGGCATAAACATTTTTAATTGTTTTAAATAACATTTTGTTGTCTATTAAAGCAACAATAAAGTATCCTTATATAATACGATTTTTGGTGGATTTTTATTACAATGAGATCACACATCCCTTATATTTTAATGTTACTGTCTGTTTAAGGGTGTTTGCTGTTTAAATTATCCTTTAACATCCTTTCATACTTCTATCAATTTTATGGTTGTTAATGAGCTTGTAGTTGTTGACTTTTTGCGTAAAGATTACAATTTAATGATTTTAAAACTCGAACGGATTTAAAAAAGTAATTTCAATATCTCTCAGGATCTAGATTTAAGATTCAAAACACACGAATTGTAATAAAATTTTTTTAAATTTCCCTTTTAAAAAACTAACTTCTTCAATACTTTCAAAATTAATACACCTGATAATAAATTAATATACCAATAAATTATATTCCCTAGAATATGAATTAATTTATAATTATGATATTTAAAAATCGTCTCGAAAAAACGCCCATTTAACAAATTTAACAATTATGCCCCTGAACACCTTTCAAAAATTACAATAATCATACATTTCCTCTAAATGAATTGTTAACAACAACAAAAAATATATATAATTTTCATTATAATTTAAAAGTATTTAAATGCCCACCTCACACACAGCTACTAATTATTGCGTTACCAGGAAAAAGCCCTTGAATAAAGAAAAAAATTGATGTATTTTTCTGTTGTTTCCATTTGTTGCATTTGCCACACAAAAATTCAGAAAAAAACAAAATTATTAAAAGAACTTTAATAACGAACAATATGAGGAAAATCAGAAGAAGAAGAATAAAGTGACTGACAATTAGACTGACAATGCAATTCATTCAGGCGTTTATTTTTATCCAAAACAGTGGGACCAAAACGTCCATGGTATAGACAAAAATTACAAAAAAAAAAAAAAAAAAAAAAAAAAACAAGTAAGAATGCTTTATTCGGCTATGCTATAACAAATCTTCAATACCCTCCACCATAAATACCTGAGAAATAAATATATTATGTTTCGTACATGTATATTAAACACACATACAAACTTACATATACACTCACAAACGCATACAATTTCTTCTATATAACAAAGAAACCCTAATTGGTCATAAAACTTTTTTGGCTATAACTAGTCTAGTCGATTTTCTCTAAGAAATCTAGTCGATTTCTCTAAGAAAATCTAGTCGATTTCTCTAAGAAAATCTAGTCGATTTTTCTCTAAGAAAATCTAGTCGATTTTCTCTAAGAAATCTAGTCGATTTTCTCTAAGAAAATCTAGTCGATTTTCTCTAAGAAAATCTAGTCGATTTTCTCTAAGAAAATCTAGTCGATTTTCTCTAAGAAATCATCGATTTCTAAAAATCTAGTCGATTTTCTCTAAGAAAATCTAGTCGATTTCTCTAAGAAATCTAGTCGATTTTCTCTAAGAAAATCTAGTCGATTTTCTCTAAGAAAATCTAGTCGATTTTCTCTAAGAAAATCTAGTCGATTTTCTCTAAGAAAATCTAGTCGATTTTCTCTAAGAAAATCTAGTCGATTTCTCTAAGAAATCTAGTCGATTTCCTAAAAAATCTAGTCGATTTTCTCTAAGAAAATCTAGTCGATTTTCTCTAAGAAAATCTAGTCGATTTTCTCTAGAAAATCTAGTCGATTTCTCTAAGAAAATCTAGTCGATTTTCTCTAAGAAAATCTAGTCGATTTTCTCTAAGAAAATCTAGTCGATTTTCTCTAAGAAAATCTAGTCGATTTTCTCTAAGAAAATCTAGTCGATTTTCTCTAAGAAAATCTAGTCGATTTTCTCTAAGAAAATCTAGTCGATTTTCTCTAAGAAAATCTAGTCGATTTTCTCTAAGAAAATCTAGTCGATTTTCTCTAAGAAAATCTAGTCGATTTTCTCTAAGAAAATCTAGTCGATTTTCTCTAAAGAAAATCTAGTCGATTTTCTCTAAGAAAATCTAGTCGATTTTCTCTAAGAAAATCTAGTCGATTTTCTCTAAGAAAATCTAGTCGATTTCTCTAAGAAAATCTAGTCGATTTTCTCTAAGAAAATCTAGTCGATTTTCTCTAAGAAAATCTAGTCGATTTTCTCTAAGAAATCTAGTCGATTTTCTCTAAGAAAATCTAGTCGATTTTCTCTAAGAAAATCTAGTCGATTTTCTCTAAGAAAATCTAGTCGATTTTCTCTAAGAAAATCTAGTCGATTTTCTCTAAGAAATCTAGTCGATTTCTCTAAAATCTTCGATTCTCTAAGAAAATCTAGTCGATTTTCTCTAAGAAAAATCTAGTCGATTTTCTCTAAGAAAATCTAGGTCGAATTTTCTCTAAGAAAATCTAGTCGATTTTCTCTAAGAAAATCTAGTCGATTTTCTCTAAGAAAATCTGGTCGATTTTCTCTAAGAAAATCTAGTCGATTTTCTCTAAGAAAATCTAGTCGATTTTCTCTAAGAAATCTAGTCGATTTTCTAAGAAAATCTAGTCGATTTTCTCTAAGAAAATCTAGTCGATTTTCTCTAAGAAAATCTAGTCGATTTTCTCTAAAGAAAATCTAGTCGATTTTCTCTAAGAAAATCTAGTCGATTTTCTCTAAGAAAATCTAGTCGATTTTCTCTAAGAAAATCTAGTCGATTTTCTCTAAGAAAATCTAGTCGATTTTCTCTAAGAAAATCTAGTCGATTTTCTCTAAGAAAATCTAGTCGATTTTCTCTAAGAAAATCTAGTCGATTTTCTCTAAGAAAATCTAGTCGATTTTCTCTAAGAAATCTAGTCGATTTTCTCTAAGAAAATCTAGTCGATTTTCTCTAAGAAAATCTAGTCGATTTTCTCTAAGAAATCTATCGATTTCCTAAGAAATCTAGTCGATTTTCTCTAAGAAAATCTAGTCGATTTTCTCTAAGAAAATCTAGTCGATTTTCTCTAAGAAAATCTAGTCGATTTTCTCTAAGAAAATCTAGTCGATTTTCTCTAAGAAAATCTAGTCGATTTTCTCTAAGAAAATCTAGTCGATTTTCTCTAAGAAAATCTAGTCGATTTTCTCTAAGAAAATCTAGTCGATTTTCTCTAAGAAAATCTAGTCGATTTTCTCTAAGAAAATCTAGTCGATTTTCTCTAAGAAAATCTAGTCGATTTTCTCTAAGAAAATCTAGTCGATTTTCTCTAAGAAAATCTAGTCGATTTCTCTAAGAAAATCTAGTCGATTTTCTCTAAGAAAATCTAGTCGATTTTCTCTAAGAAAATCTAGTCGATTTTCTCTAAGAAAATCTAGTCGATTTCTCTAAGAAATCTAGTCGATTTTCTCTAAGAAAATCTAGTCGATTTTCTCTAAGAAAATCTAGTCGATTTTCTCTAAGAAAATCTAGTCGATTTCTCTAAGAAAATCTAGTCGATTTTCTCTAAGAAAATCTAGTCGATTTTCTCTAAGAAAATCTAGTCGATTTTCTCTAAGAAATCTAGTCGATTTTCTCTAAGAAAATCTAGTCGATTTTCTCTAAGAAAATCTAGTCGATTTTCTCTAAGAAAATCTAGTCGAAATCTTGTCCTTTTTGTCCCACTGTGTTTCGATTGTGAGAATGATAATGATGGTGTTATTGTTGTTACTAGTTGGTTGGCTCTTGTTGATGATATTTAAAAGAGGTGATGAGGCAGAATCATTATCAACAAACGTCAACAGCAACAACAAAACAAATTAAATCAAAATCATTTTACAAAAATCAAACGATTCATGTTGCACCTTCGGTCGTTCCCAAAAAAAAGGGGGAACTAAAATACACTATAACATACAGATTAACGCACTTTAAAAATTATGAAAGCAAAAAAATAAATAAAATTAAATATTTTTTTTCTAAGAATTGATACCATTTTAAGTGAATTGGTACTTGAGATATAACCACAATAACAACAAATACAAAAAGAAGAAGAAAGATGAACAAAAAATTATAATTATTTAACAGCTCCAACTTTTAAAAATTAAGAAAAAAATAAAAATAAAAATTCTATGGATTCATTTGGAGTAGTTTCTGTGGAATTCTAAAACTAGAAATAACTTTAAGTTGAAATATTGAAATTAAAGGTAACATGATCTTACTGCAACGATCTGTCAGACATATTGCAACCTTATAGAAATAAATATGATTTGTATTTGTAGACAGCAAAGCGTCAAGTGTTTATGAACTCTTTCGTTTCTTTTTCCTAAAGTTTTCTTCAGATCAATGGAAAAGGGGTAAAGGAAACCAAATATCTCGCTTTGTCATCATTATGAACATCATTATCATCATCATTCTCTGGCATTAAATGTGATGAGTACTTATATAAAAATATCTTTGGGAGTTCGGTTATGAGTTCCCACAGGTTCTTTGTCAATTTTTAAATAGAAATACAAACAACATGGCAGCCGCAGCCGCATTATTAGTTTCAACGAATTGGCATTTTTAAGAATTTCGTATAATTCTTAGGAAACCAATTAATTTTTTGTTATTTTTTTCCAATTAAATAAAAAGATAATTATGGTAAAAGACTAGATTTGTAGAGAGCGAGATATATTACGGAAATAATTATTATGATTTCTTTGACATGAACATTTGGAATAAAATTGTTATAATAAGAATCTTATATGTATATAAAAAACGATATATAATTTAAACTACAATATTTTTTTCACATCGGATCAATTTTCTTTTAAAACTTCTTTAAAGCTTTAATGAATGTTTGGGTTCCAATAAAATTAATAGAATAAATTAACCCCAGACACTGAAAAAAGGGAACCTTTACCATACTTAACTGTATATTAGTACTCTGCTAAACATCATATATAAACTTACATGATTCTGGCAATCACCAATCGAGACACAACTTCAAAGTGAAGTAGAGAAAAATCGGCCAGATCAATATGACATGTAGACCAAGCCAACACCTTACGCATGCAACAAACTCGTTTTGTACTTACTCTTCTTAGATATCAAAAACTGACACAAATGTGGAAAAAATAATCCGAGGAAAACAGTACGAATCGTTTTTTGCAACCGATCACAACGAATTTAATATCAATATGCTACAAATACCATACTGGCAAGGGGAGCAGTTTAAGTAAAAGAGCAAAGCATCATCACTAATTGTAGTTGACGAAATCTTGAAATTGAATTACTCTGTTCAACATCATATACAAGATTATAGCAATAATTCAAATAGCGAGGGCTTTAAATTAAAAAAGGAAACTAGAAAAACAATTGCGTTTAAACGAGAATTAGGTAAAACAGTCCATGTATTATATCAGATCTTCTGAACTTATATTTTAGAGACTTCAAACTTTCATACGGTAAAATATAATACAAATTAAAGCACTAGAAAGTCAGTCAGTAATACGAATTATAAGTTTCATATGGATCCTGGAAAAAAGGATACGCGCTTCAGTTCCTACTACAACTAGAGGATTCTGCCCGCGCCCAAGATTTTTATGACTTCCTGAATCTTGAATTTTGTGGAAGATCAACACGACTAAGACCATATAAAAATAGGGCAACCAGTCTAGAAGGAATATAGCTTCTAATTTCTAGGCTTTCTAGTTACAACAAATGGAACGAAGAAACGTACATAAAATACAGGTTCATTGAAGCGATAACGGATGATCAATCATACCTTGTAACGAGTAAAAACTTTTAATACTCTCTATACTATAATTCTATAGATAATACGTAATTTACCTCTGCTTTGTAAGGATATCTAGCCCATAACCTTGCATTAATTATAAAAAACAGGTTCATTAAAGCGATCACGGCATACGGATGACTTCAATCAATATGATTACCTTGTAAAGAGTTCCTTACTAAAAGGAGAAAAATTCTTAATACTCTCTGTGCTATAATTCTACAGATGCTCCGTAATTTAGCTTTGCTTTGTAAGGGTATCTTGCCCAAGACCTTACATTAATTATTATAGAAGTTCTTTAAGAAACTAATTGGGATGCATTTTTAAGAGAGTAATTAATGTATTTTATATGGGGGAGTACATAGTCCCTTAAAAGTATCCTACTTAACATTCGTTTCGTAAGTTACGCTCTATTTTTCCTAGTAAGGTGATTCAATCGAAAAGCAGTTTGGCCCAAATTTAAAAACTTTGTCTGTAAAAGTCCTTAATTTAGAAAAGGGCTTCCTCTGCCATTCACACCGCTCCAAGTGGCAATCACTTTAATACAGGTTTTACTTTTGACTGAAATCCAACCTGAGCTAGGCTTCTTCTAGCCAAATATAGCTACCTTGATATAAATTATTTAAAAAAATATCCAATTAAGTAATTTAATTTATTTATCACTTTTATTTTAAAATAAATATGCAAGTAATCTTAAATAATATTATTCGTATTACCACCCAAAATCTATATAATCAAGTTTAATGAACTTGAATCTAAAAAGCTAATAATTTTTGAGTCACTTCATTATACCCTTCACCACCATAAGTGGTGAAGAGGCTAAATTAACCTTGTCATTCCGTGTGTAACGCTAAGAAGAATTCATCAAGACACCATAATGTATATATATATTTTTGCGTCACATTAAAATCTGAGTCGATTTAGCTATGTCCATCAGTATGTCTCTTGTTGGCATGCTCACATCCGCTATAATGACAGAGCTCAATGAAATATGGCCAGAGTATTGTTTATAGTCCTGAGAAGTTTCCTATTTTAAACCAGCAAAATAGGTTCAGTTTTGTTAAGACATATAGACCGATATCTAAGACAACCTCTAAATTAAAGCGAAGAACTTTCGTATCAATTATCAATTATCAACTATAAATTGACAGATCAGAATAAAATTAATTAAAAAAAATTACTATAATATCAATAATATGTACCTCATTACAAGTCCAAAAAATATCAAAATCGGAAAAAGTTATAGCCAAATATATAACTAATTTTATGACTAATTAACGTTTCTTTGTTATATAGAAGAAATACATTCATATATTATATGCGTTTGTGAGTGTATATGTGAGTTTGTATGTGCATATAATGTACATGTACGAAACGTAATTTATATTTATCTTAGGAATTTGTGGTGGAGGGTATTGAAGATTCGGCATAACCGATTATAGCATTCTTACTTGTTTTTATTTGTGTTTATTACAATAATTTTCAAAAAATCTATTCCCATGTCAAAAGTCATTTTTTTTTGTGATCGGCGTATTTTACACCTTTTTCCCAAAAGAGTTAAAAATTACGGTTTAAACGATTTTTGGTAACTTTATTGTAGTTGTTTATATAATTGAGATAAATAAATAATTTTGTTAAAAATTAAAAAATCTTTGAAATCTTTTATCTGGGCAATAACAAATAATCTGTTCAACACACTGACAGGCGGATGACAAATAAATGATATACAAGAAGGTGTGATATACAATTAACTATGGCGGAAAGTAGGATCTACATAGGAGCTATTGGGATAAGTGAACCAACATTCTTGAAATGTGTTGTACATATGAAAATCCAAAAATTTATTAACGGCGAATTTCATTGAATTAAATTTCAATATTTGAGAATTTTATCAGTACAAACATCTATTTCAGAAAGGGTCTATATGTTGGTCTTATATTCTACTGTGACACCTATTCACAAAATTTTTAATTAGAATTTAAAGCGGTTACTTAAGCAATTGTGCCGAATTTTATTGGATTAGTTATATGCTTGAAAACTTTATCGGCTCAAATTCTATTCGGAAAAAGGGGTCCCTTTATACGAGTTAGATCAAATAACAGATAAATAACAAAAAAACTTTAAATATAAAAAACTTTATTAAGTTATCTTTATGAAATTACGACCTGGAATTATATCAACATTTTTGATACTTTTGCCTATAACTTTTTACCAACTGATTTTGATGAATTTTGTTATATTACTTTATAAAAAAATCTCTCTTTGATTTTTGAGGTTGGATCAGATTTGTTGTATAGCTTTTTGCTTGCGGAATAGTAAACCGAAGAGGACTATTACGAAAAATCTGGTTTATTATACCGCTTTTCGGTTTATTAGTGTGAACGTTTGAATGTTTCTCACTGGCGAACAGATGTGCATACCTAAATCTCTTCTGATTTTCATATGATTTAAGAATGTATATGTATACTTAATCAGAGAGATGTATGTTTCCTTGTCCTACACATGGAATGATAAAATAAAAAATTATACTCAATGTACACTTTTTTGGCTATAAATTGGAATAAGTCCTAACTCGCCTCATAGTAGATATCAAGATTTGATATAAATTTCGAACTTAATACATATAATATTAAATTCGGATTGAAAAATCGGCAATATACCAGTCCTTTAGGAAAAGTTCGTTAAAAGTTAACCTAAACCAGTTTCAAAAATGTCAGTTAGGGGACAATTAAACTCAATCAAATCATAAATAGATCGAAGTCGTCAAAGACGTCTTTTGGCTGAGAGGTTCCCATGTACGATTATAAGACTTAAAAGGGTTAGAGACTCAACCTTAACTATATTAAAACCTCCATTAAAGTGATATTTTTTCAGGGATTAAAGGTCTAATGACTCCTGCCTACAAAGGGGTATGTTAAGTATGAGTATTTGGTGGACGATGTAGTAGATCCATATAAAGGATTATTAGAATTTTTTTTTTAAAGAGTGATTGAACTTTAAATTACTTTCTAAATCGGACTACATGTTTACAGTGCGAAATTTTTGTAAAATCTATATGAAATTCTGTATGTGTCATTAGTTTAGGTTAAGAACGAAGCTTTTAATATCGACCAAGCATATCAGATAGCTCCCATACAAATATCCTCTTACTTGTTTTATTACACAGTTTCATAAATTCCTTTATAGAGCGATATAGAGAACTAAGAAATGGGTTAAGATTTTTGAACCATTTAAGATTTTTGAAATCTTTAACGATTTTTGAAATCTTTAAAGAAAATGGACCTTCGAAACAAACATAATGTTCCGAGTCTCTCGTAAACATGAACATATATTTGTATGTTTGGCCAATTATTTTGGATGAAGTTGTTTATGGAATTAGCCCAGAATAATGCTCATCTCCTTGACACATCGTCGAGTCCAAAAATTTTACATCACATGTCTACTAATGAGATAATTATTGAAATCAACACGATTATAAAGTTTAACTGATTCTAGAAGTGAAGTTTTTGAACTCAGAAGCGTTTTTGGAAATAAATCTGTGACTAACTTTTGATAAGATGTATGTATTTAGCAGAGAAGTGCAGCATTATAACTTGGAAATACCAAAAATGGGATTTTTGTTTTGTTTTTTTTTTTTTTGTCTCTAGAGTCCATATTTATTGGAGGTGTTGAAAAAGTCATTACCGAAGATATGTAAACACTTTGGCTTCCCAAAAATACATTCTATTTTAAAATTCAGAATTTAGGATTTTAGAGCAAGAGATAAAATTCCTAATTAAGATTTAAAAAAGGTCAAATTTGGACTTAACTTTATAGGGCTTTTTGATATAAAATTTAAAAATATTCTATGTAAGGATTTCTTTCAGAAAATAGAAATACAGAAATAGTACTATGACAAATTCCACCATTGATCGATAAACTCAATTAATAATAATTTTGAAGACCTTCACGAAAATGGGTTCTCAAAAGAAATGTATTTCGTATTTCTTCGTTCAAGAAGACATTTTAAAATGTTCAAAATCGGAAATAATTTCAAAGAGTAGGTAGTGGCAGAGGTCCCAAATGGGTTAACAATTCTTATAGAAATATTTTATTTCTGTTCCTTTATTGCCACTTTTCTTTAGGGTGCCAATATTGGGCACCATTGCTGTTAAGTAAAATATATAAAATTTGTTGTCGTCTAGTGTAATTTAGAAACAAAGAACGTCTCGATATTATAATAAAACCGCAGGCTATTTTTATGAAGTGAATTAAAAAAAATCACTTTTTTATGTGATGAATATTGAAAATCTCCACCTTTTTTGCAATTTATGTTTTTTTTTTGCAATTCAATGCATTTTTGCACCAAAAACATGGTGGTTGATTAATAAAATTACAAAAGTAAGAAATGAGAAATGGTTAAGATCAAAACCATGAAGTAGTGAGTGAGTAAGTGAATGGCTGGTTGGTGGCTGATGGCTGATGGCTGATGTCATGAAATTGTCGATGAGAGTGTAATGCAGGACACTAAAGAGCAAAGTAAGCTTTATAAGCCACTTGAAATAATGGCATTGTTTTGCTGTTAATGATATATAAAAATGGCAATTGGGCATGAAGGAAATAAAATACAAAAAAAAAACGCACAAAACATTATTAAAATAAAGGGGGGCAGAAAATATGAAGCTGATATTTTGCTTATAAATATATTGACAAAATAAAATATGAAATGTTTAAATAAAAATATTTTGTAATTATATGCATTATGATACACACAACAAACAACGACAAAAAACAATGAAATTCATAAATTGAGGTGTGAAAAATCATAAAATTTCGATCCAAATATTTCTTTTCTTCTTCCTTTGCTTACACTCCTTTTCATCAAAAAAAATCACAAAAATGCATTATTATCTCAATACTACAAAACAATAAACCTTCAAATCCCCCAACCAACAGGATGTTGAATAAAAAAATCCCTATTTTTGTCTTCAAAAATATTTTGCCAACAGACAACACTTGAAAATTATTTCTGTTAAATTCCTCAATTTCTTCTTTAAAAATTCTTTTTAGAGCTTTAAATAATTAGTCATTATTTTATTCTTATTCTTAGCACACAAAAGACTTTAAATAAAATATTAAATTTCACTTACTTGTATACGATCTTCAGGTAGTTCTGTTTTCAATGACAACATTTCACGTGCATAAACATCAGGATAATGGGCCTCCTTAAAGGCTTCTTCCAATTTCTCCAATTGATAACTGGTGAATATTGTACGACTGTGTCTTCGTTTCTTCTTTTTCTTTTTGTTGGCAAAACCATTGAGACCATCCAAAGAGAAATCTTTGCCGACTAGAGAACCTGCAAGGAAATTGAGGAGGAAAGAGGAGAATGAAAATAAATTGGAATTATGAGAAGAAATGATAACAGAAAGTATTAGTAAAACCTAAACCATCATACATAATTAAAAATCGACTTTGAATCACTTCGTGAACCAATTTAGCGATGTCTGTCCGTCCGTCTGTCTGGCTATATGTACATGCGCAGTGTGTGTTATCAATATCTTTTGGATATATTTCTTAGATTTTGGAACCATTAGAGATATCTTCATTAAATTTCACACAGCTAAAGCAAAGTTGTTTCTGAGTTGACTTTGTGGAGCACAAGATCTTATCTGTTCAGAGGCTAACGCTCGAAATTTGAACACTATGGCTGATTTTGTTTTTAAAGTTTTTGGATCTTGATGAGCTCATTAAATGATGTGTTTTAAATTCCGTTATATTGGTAAATGGTAAAAGTCGAAAACCAAGTATTCGGAAAACTAATTTTCGAACAGATGCAGCTATAGAAAGAATGGCGAAAATTGGCTATCTTCCGCGATAACTATCAACTTAAATATATTACAGACTTTTCTGAAAGAGATTAAATATCGAGTAGAAAACTAATGAATTTCAAAAAAAAAGCCGGCTAACATTTCTTAGAACTTATAAAGAGAAACACATAAAATTTCGAAAAAGACGTGTTTTGAAGTGACAATTAATAGAATGGAGTCAGATGGTAAAATTTTTCTTCTTCTTCTCGAAAGCCATGTTTAACCATAGACAATAAAACATGGTAAAAGCATTATGATCTGGGATGCATTTTCTTGGCGTAGTAAAGCTACGCTTTTTAAAATAAAAATGCAAAGAAAAAAGGATTTTAAAAAATCATATGGAGCCATTTGCTTTCGAATTCATGCCAGTTAAGTGCAGGCTAATGATTCCAAATCCTCTTTCAATATAGTAAAAAAGTTGTTTTGTAAAGAGAAAAATTACGTTTTAGATTGATCAGAATAAAACTGCAAAAATATAGACCAGCTTTGGTTAGATGTACGGATGCATGGTATGTCACACCCAAAGCAAAATGTCAGAAACTCGTGGAAAGTATGGGTCGCAGGTGTGACGCAGTTATGGCAAACATATGGTTCAGCACTTAATTAATGTACATATATCTGTTATATACCTGAAAAAATTAGAATGTCCCAAAACTCTTATAAAGGCAGAGTTGACATAGGCATTCATAAATTCTCAAACATGTGAAGAAGAATCTAAAAATGAGATGTTTGATTATGGCCTATAGAGTCCACACTAATTCAAGGTCTGAGAAAAATCATTAAACACTTTGAAGTTATAATATTGTGGCTTTGGAATTTTAGAACTTAGAAAACATAAAAATATTTATCCAAAAATGGTCAAATTCGAAAGCATCTGGACTTAGCCATATAGGTGTTTTCGACACAAAATTTTAACTAAAGCATTCTATATAATGAGACCTTTCAGAAAATATATACATAAAAAAGAAATATAAGAAAAAATTTACCTTAAATGAAAAAATACTTATTCTTTAATTTCAACTTGAAAATAGATTATTTTTGAACCGGATGGAGATATTGATTAATAAAACATTTCGTTTCTTTTTTAAATAAGTAAAAAAATCTGAACTTGATCCGATAAAACTTTCGGATATTTATTAAAAAAAAACTGACTGAACGATTTTGCAAAATTTGTATTGTAGAAATTCAACTCGAAAACTAGAGGAGATAAATAACACACAAATAATGTTTTATAACCACTTTGTGACACTACAACTCCGCCTATGGAGTTTCAACGGGGTCCAAACTGCCAAAGTTGTAAAGCCATATATCTCTGCTATCGTTATGATCATGCAAATTCATTTAGCCGATTTAAAGTTACACATCTATTTCCAAAAATAGATTCTGCCCTAGTGTGCATTCATATATTCAGAACTAAAATCTGATTCCGAAATTATTTGTAATTCAAAAAATTGAAAATATTTTTTTATAAACTATTTTTCTCACACTTTTTCAATATTTCATCAAGAATTTCAATACCTTTTACTACTACAACCACTTGAACTGCTGATCTTTCTCTTAACGCTTAATACCAGGAAAAATTTATTAATTTTCTACTCAAAATTGAAGAATAAAAGAAATTCAATACGCGATTTAATAAAAATTTCTACTTTAAACGATTTTAAAATAAACAAAGTTTTTCTTTTATTCTCTGTTTATTTTTATTTCTAATTTCTACTTAAAAATCGTGAACAGATCAAATTTCTGCGGCACGAAATACCTCAACCAACAGCAGCAACTTATCAACGATTTCTTAAAAAAAAATAAAAGTTGCAACTTGTTGAAATGTTGGAATAGGAAAAACACATTTGTAGCGCCCCCCTCGAATAATTATGAATAAGTCGTGTATGTGTCTGTCTCAGTTTGAGTAAATAAGTGTCTATAGTTTTCAGACGACTGTCTGCCGGTTTTCCTTTCACATGGCGTGTGTGTGTGTGAAAACTAACCTCTAGTCTAGCAAACCATGTGTTGCGGATTTGCAACAATTTCAAATTTACATGCAACAAGCACAAGTACTTGACGCCTTGTGGCAATGATCTTTTACATTTGTTACTTTGTTGAAGAGAGAAATAGAGAGGGAGAGAGAGAAAATATCTATTGATCTTTTGAGGTCTGTAACAAATTGCGTGTTTGGGGAAAATATTAAATTCCGTTAAATAAATATGATTTTTCCAAGAACAATTTTTCTAAATTTTTTTACTAATAATGACAGTTTATTAGTTGACACTTGAATTAAACTAAAAAACACTATTTATGAGAGGATTTGGAGGTTTTGAAGTGGATTTTAAACATCCATTAAGGGGTTAAGAAAATAAACGTGTTATAAGGAATTGCTGTTAGAATAAGTGTGGGAACCGATATTTTAATATGAAATTATAATGTGTGATTTCGAAAATAATTAAGTGAGGTTATGTAGCATGAAAATAACGTTTATTTCAACCATTTATTACTGGTTTAATAATTTTTTGAGATTTATATCGTTAATAGGTGTTATGGTGTCTTGGAGGGAGACATAAACACAAAAGTGTTACCAATTTTTAATTATCTACTTCTAACGAAAGCTTTTTCATCAATATTAATGCTAAAAATTTTACTCCAACCTTAAGGTATACCGATCGATTCGGAATCGAGATATCACAATAAATTCTCATAATCTCAAATAATAACGTAATTTCAAATGAACATTTTGAAAGTGCTTTCTAATTGATTTGAAGAAACACATGTTCTTAGTGGGCTCTAGGATCTAGTAGTGGACCTCCAAAATTGGTCATCTAGAATATAACATTTTTTTTAATTTTATTTTAATTTGATTGGAAAAAATTCATATATATATATATATTGCTCTCTTAATTCTCTTCAAAAAAACCTCACATGTGCGAAATATCTTTAATAGTTTAAGAGATATTTAGACCAAAGTAAAATTTTACCATATTTTTTGGTGTTTTGTTTTCATTTTTTGAACTTGGTGCTTTATATTTGGGATTAAAAAATATATATAAAATCTGTGCTCTGCACAAAATTTTTAATCATTTTTGTGGAGGAATATTGCCACCTTTCTGGAAAAATATTTTTTTCCAGAAGAGTGGCAATATTTCTTGATTTCAAAACCACTATTTTCCTTAGGACTCTAATTTTTTCGTATTAAAAAATTCTTAACCTTAATACAAACATAGCTTTGGAGAAATATTTTCTTCGCTAGCCCTATCCGAACTTCGTTATTTTTCTATAAAAATTTCTTTAGTTTTTCGGGGATAAAAAAGTCAATGCTAAAATTAATAATCAAAAATCACCTCTTTTATATATCTATTTTTTATACCTCTTATACATTTTTTATATACCTCTTTAAAGACATAATGTTAAATTTTTGAAACAAGGGAATTTTGGGTATTTTTGAAACAAAAATAATAAGAATCAATTTCGGTCGTATAGTTGAATGTCATGATAATAACTTTATCTGCACAGGTTTTTTTTCAAGATCAAATATTAAACAAATTTGTATAATATTACACTGAAAATAATAATTTTAGGTTCATTCCTTCGAATGTTTGTGTTCCATACTTCGGTAACTTTCGAATGATTAATCGGATATTAATGAAATCTGTCAGAATAGAGTTGTAGAGTTTAGATTTTATGGACCTAAAGAGCCCTAAAGCAGCAACTTGAATAAAAAATTAATCAACATTAAAGATTTTATATGCCGCAATTACCTAAATCCTCTTAAGTCCGACTGAGTTTCCGAAATATTTCCCCTCATATTATACAGTGGGACAGAATCGATTTTTTAATAAAACTTTTGTTCGCTGGAATGGATTAGCTTGGAATTTAATATAACGATAGCGGAAAAGTGTGAAAATATAGTTTAGAGCCCAAAGTGGAGTTTAATAGCGAAATATTAAATATTTTAAACGAGAGCAAAAATTTTATTTCTTATTCAATTTCAAATTCAAATAACTCGAAAAATATAAGAGATAAATAAGCATAAAAGCATTTAATGGAAGATCTCATCAAGGGTTATAGCGCACGTAAACTTTATTAATCGGCCTTACGGAGCAAAAAATCCGAAAATTTTTAATTATTTGATTCAATCTTAAATTGACATTCCGAGCTCAATGAAGATAAAATAATATATAATTTTAAATTGTTTCAATAGAAAAAGAGTCTTAGAGAGATATCTGAAGCAATCTAAAAATTGCAATATAATTTTAAAAACTTTCCGTTTAAACGGTTTCATTCGATTTCATGAACTTTAGTATACACAGAAAAAATGTTTACAAGAAATCCGTCAATTAAGTCAATGATTGATTTTTTCTAATTTTTAAATTTTTGTTTGTTTCAGTTAAATTGATCAAGCTATGACTGTCCGTTCGTTCGTGTGTCGGTTAAACAATTATAACGATGAACAATGGAAATGCTTCCGAGACTTTTCTATTGAAATCCAGGGAAATTGGTTTATAAATAGCTCGGATATTAGCAAAAAAACTGAAGTAACCTCAAATTTTTTTGGGTTTTTATTTCTTTTTAGTATTTTTAGTTCCTGAGATATAGGCAAAACATATATTCCTATATTTTGAAGCCCATATGAGACCTATGGAATAGGTTATGGTTTGATTAAAAAATTTTTGAAATTTTGTCCCATGTGGTTGTTGTTGTTTATAACTGTAGAAAAACAATAATTTGTCGGTCAGAAATATATTTGTGTATTTTTCATTTGAAGACATAAACTCGTTTGTGCCATTAGAGTCCGAGATATGGGCGAAAACTTATTCTGACGCTCCTGGGGCAGCTGAGGACCTAGTTGCCACTCTTCCATTTTTTTTTTAATTTTCTAATCGGTTCATAAATAGCCGAGATATTAACAAATCTCTACTTTCCTTGTAGTTGTTGTTATTGAAAACAATAACAACGTAAAACAAAGTAATGTTTTCGACTTTTTGAGTGTTCTATTTAAGCTAGAGACATAATTTTTGTACTAGCAGATCGGAAATAATTAGAAGAATTTTTGAGTTGAAACATCACATTAATCGGTCTATTTGTTTCCGAGTTATAGGCAAAAATGCATTTTCCGATAGTTTAAACCTTCTAATTCGAAATCGGCCCTTAAATAGCCGAATTATTAATTACACTTTATTTATAATATTATTTTATAAAAGCGAATAAACTTTTGTATACATATTGAGTACTCTACAGAATCTATGTTGACTCATATAAAGGCTTTAGAAATGGCTGTCATTTTTTGCTTCTTCTACAAGTGAAGATATTATGAAAGTCTATTTATAACAGGGACTTAACGTTAAATGTTAAGTCCGTTGCTAAAAAAATCCATATAAGCAAAGGTGAACTCGGCACCGCTTCATTTTTCACTTTAACTTGTTATTATCTCATTTAATTGTTTTTTTTTATTGATTTAGTCACAAAATTTACATGAAAATTCTTCCTCAGAACTAATCAATCATTTCAAACGATTAACATTTTAACAATTTAATTCATCAATATCATTTGCTTACATCGCTTAGTTACATAATAGAGAGACCGGTTGAAAACCGGTTTTGTTGTCAATAGCTTCTGCTTTGATTTATTCAAATTGTAATCAAATATTTATAATTTAAGAATCACGTTTTCATTTCTCAATAAATTTCTAGTAATTGTGGAAGTTAAAGAAATTTGATTCATTAAGAAATAATTATTAGTTTTTATTTTTATATATTAAAATAAAAATAATTATTTATTGAAAAAATTTGTTGTAATATTTTTAGAATTTTAATTATGGGAAATAATTTAAAAGAGTGAATACTTGAAGGGAGTTTATAAGTTTTATAATATTTAAACAATAATTTTTTATGGCGATTTCACTCGATTTTAGTGATTTTTTAGTTTTTTATTTTGATATTTTTTATATTAGTGATTATTTCATATTAGCGATTTTATTATATGCCAGCGTTTTGTTATCTTTTTGGTAAATGTATGCCTTTTTCGTTGTAAACTTTTTATAACTTTAAACATGTTTAACATATTTTTTAATTTTTAATAACTTTATTGTATTTTAGTGGCTTTTTGCATATAAGCGATTTTTTAATATTCTAGCGATGATAAAAATATTCAGCAGTTTCTAAGTATTAAAATAATTTAATAATATTTTGTTAATGGCGATCTTTTTAATTATAGTGATTTTTTATTTTTATTTTATTATTCTGTATATTGAGATTATTCCCAAATTAGCGTTTTTTTTTGGTAAATTTAAAAGGTGTGTAAAGAAAAGAATATCCCGTTAGCTCTTTCAGCTCACTTTTAGTCAAATCCATTAGACCCATTATTCCACAGCGTCTGCGCTAAAAGGCATTAGATTCTGTAATCTTATATTTTGGAACTATTTAGCTTTTTTGGCCTGTGTGCACTTTTTGCCAAAGATATTGTCGTTGATATCCTCTTTGCAATCCAGGATAACGATTTTAACATCCTTAGTTGAATTGGACCTGATTGCCATTTGATTTAGGTTAAGACATGGAAATACTTATTACGCTGCTTTGCCTGATTCGGCTTATCCCAGATTATGGCCTATCTGAGCGATCCGCATGAAGAACCTTATTATAGTTCGGTAGTCACAGGGATATTCTAATCTCTGGTTCTTCTAAATAAAGACCCAGTCCCCTCCTAACTCCATCATTCATTGGTATAGAAGCAATTCTTCACTACTTTGTTTGATCATGAATTACGATTTAATATTAGCGTAATGCAAATGGCTTCAAACCGATTTACATGTAAGTCGGATGTTACCTTACTTTTGAATAATTCACTCAGAGTCCTTGTTATATGGTGATATGGTTATTGCCGGTTTAATAGGCGTAAATTATTGATTTGGACAAGTGTTATAAACTTCAACAAAATTAGTTTATACCAGATTCACTTCACTTCAGATATATTCTTGCATCAAGTAAGTATCTGAATCGATTTAACTATGTTGTCTATCTGTCTGTTTTTGGCATGCTCACAACCACAATAATTGATTTAAAACTAACAAAATCGGTTCGGTATATTAAAACATGTATATAGAAGGAATCATCTTAAACCCATTATATATATATATATATATATATATATATATATATATATATATATATATATATATATATATATATATATATATATATATATATATATATATATATATATATATACATACATATATTTTTCCATTTAGTCAAAATCTGAATCGATTTAGCTATATTCGTCTGTCTGTCTAAAATCCACAATAATCGACATAACTCAATGAGATTTGGCCTGAGTATTTGTTATAGTCCTGAGAAATTTCAGTATATTAAAAGATATATACCGATATCTGAGGAAAGCTCTAAGTTAAAGCAAAAAACTTTCCTAAAATTGTCAAATGTTGCGATAATATTAAACTGTATAAATTATTTAAATCGGTTCAGTTGAATAAAGTTAAAGCCAAAAGTATAACTAAATTTATGACTCATTAAGGCTTTTAAACGTGTGTAAGTGTATGTGTAAGTATGTGTGTATATGTGAAACATAATGTATTTACTTTCCATTCATTTTTAGTAGAGAATATTAAAGATTCAGATAATTTCAAAATCCGAGGTGACTAACTTTGAAGGTAGACTACCCGTCCTTTGGAACTACTAAGACCATGTGCTTTTCCAAATCAATTAGAAATTTAATCTCAATAATGTCTGGTGAATCTTCATTAAAAATTATTCATTAATTATAAAATTAAAATATCACCTCCCTGAGATATACCAGAGTTTAAAAATCGTTGGTAAAAAAGTTTTAATTATTTTAGAGCGCTTAATCTAAATGAATCGATTGTTTGAGTAAAAAAACTAAAATTATAATTAAAATGTCAAATTTACAACAAAATAAGTAAAAATGCTATAATCGGTTATGCCGAATCTTCAGTACCCTCCACCATAGATTCGTGTGAAGATAATAAACGTATAAAAAATATAACGCTTTTTTTAAAATATAACAAAACACTTATGAGTCATAAAATTAGATATCGCCTTTTTTTGCTGCTGAACCGATTTTGATATGTTTTGGACTAGTAATGAAATTCACATAATTAAATATTATGGCAAAATTTCACTTCAATTTAACGACTTTTAATCATAGCTCGAACTTAAAGGTTGCATCAGATATCGGCCTATATCTTTTACAATACTAAAACGATTTTGCTGGTTTTAAATAGGAAACTTTTCAGGACTATAATGAATATTTGGGCCAAATTTTATTGAGCTCTGTCAATTTTTGTGGGTGTGAGCGTGCCAACAACAGACAGATAGATATGATGCATGAATCTATATACATTATGGGGTCTGAGATGATTCCTTCTGAGCGTTACACACGGAATGACAAAGTTAATATACCCTCTTCATCACTTGTGGTGGTGGAGGGTATAAAAACTATAAATATTTCTAAACAAATGTCATATACGCAAAATAACCATAATACAAATATAATAAAATCGTCTATTTCGAAAATAATGAAAAAATAATGCAAAAAAAAAAACTCAAAAGATGCTGCGAAAACAAAAATCAAGTAAAAGATGAAGATGAAAATCAAAACAAAACAAAATTATTTTTTTTTTAGATTAAGAATCAAGTTGTGCGATTAATTGTCTAAAACAAGGGACAACATTTGAATGAGTATTTTAAAATTTAATTCAAATGTTTAAGTTTAGTTTAAAACCGGACGTCTGCGCGTTATGTCAAAACGATAAAACAACATTAAACGATATTTTTAAAAAAATTCACATCAAATTTAAATAAAAAATAAAATATTGAAAAAAATTGAAAATTATAAAAAAATCTAAAACAAACAAAAATGTTTTAAATTTTTTTTGCTAAAAATTGGAAAAATAAAGTGTTGAAAATCATAAAATCAATTATTAAAATGTCTTCTCCAAATTCCATAACCCCCGAGACCAACAACAACAACAATGAAGAGGAAAAATTAAATTATTTTCAAAAGGTATGGCGTTTTCGCCATTACCTAGACATTGAACCGTTTTTCTTTTCTATTTAATGGCCAGTGTTTTCAATGTCATCGCCATGTTGAATTTTCCACTCGATAAAGCCTGTCACGTTAATTTGGGTTATAGCAGAGAAGTTTGTAAAACGACTTTGGATAAGTCACAATATGATATCGATTGTGATGCTTTTAATTTTGAAAATATCACAGAGTTTGCGGCCACCATGGAGGAAATGTTTTTCAATGATACCTCACCGGGTTTTAATTATACGGTGTGTAAAGCCGAGGTAGGAGCACAGAAATTGGCGGCGAATGTATCGGGAAAAAGAGCACCAATTGGTAAGAATTTCATAAAAAAAGTATAGAGAAAAGCTTTAAACATATAAATCTGTAACACTGTACTTTATAAATATTTTTGATAAAATTTCAAATGTCCAAATACAAATTTGGAGGATCAAATATTCCTAAAGTGTGAGCTGGACCGCAAAAGTTGTTCGGGTATTGAAAATTCTATTTGATACTTTACACATAGTTAAACCTAATAATTAAAAAATACCCTTTTATTTGTGAAATATCTTGTTCGATTCAGAGTCATTTTCTGGGGCCTTTAAACCAAGTCCGTCCGGCTGTCTGTCCATTTAAAGTTTATGATGGAGATTTATGTCACCAAATGAAATTTGGTTTATCAAATTAGCCTAAGATGTAAACCTTTTGAAATTTATTACTTTAGGTCCCTTTTTTATACAGGACCTTCATGGGTCAAATTTCAATTCATTTATTTCATATAACAAAAAAAAACTAAACAAAACCGATGTTAATTTTGTGAGAAAGTCATTCTGAGTCGAACGGTGTACTTAAAGGTGGATATAACTTAATTATTTCTGTATGTTACAAACATCAACACAAACACATAATACCTTAACCATCTACAGTGGTGTAGGGTAGAAAAAGTACCGTTAAGTTGCGTCTTATTAAAAAATTCAACTTTGTTTTGATTGAAAGCAACATAAAATTAAATGCGTTTATTGGACTCGGCTTCATTGTAGATAAGAAAATTCCATAAACTAATGGAATTATTTGTTATTAATCATTTTAACCCTTAAAAGCTTAATAACTTCCTAAAACTAAAAAAGACTGTAATATTCCCACAATAAAATTTCCAAAAAAAAAAACACAAAATAATAATTAATTATTAAAAATTCCTATGAGAAATTCCATTCCAATAAATGTCTAGAAAATGACGTAAGATTTCATCCAATATTGTTATTATTGTTCTTCTTCAATATTCTTCTAAATTAAATGTTAATTTTATTCCTATAAAACTTTTAATTTCTTTAAAAAAATACAAAAGAAATATTTAAATAGATAAACCAGATTCAAATATTGAAACTGAAATTTTTATACAAAACCAGCTTTTACCCGTTGCGCTTTGCTGCACAAACATTCTCCCCCTTCCAAGATCTCGAAAGAAATTTTAAATATCACAACGTGTATTAAAAAAAATTTATGCAATGGACATGTTGCCAAATGCCTGTGGTTAGGTTCAAGAGAAGGAGCTACCTCTTCCCTTGATCCTAATCGACCTACATTTTGCCCAGTGAAACTATTTGGAACCAAATCTTAGAACTTTCGCTTTTATAGTTGTATACATATTCAATAACCGTTATTTTCTCCTCCCTCCCCTTGGTCCTACCGGTTCTATATTTTATTCATTGAAATAGTTCCTTAGGAAAGTGATTGGGACCGAATTTGAGAACTCTTGCTGTTGTAATTCTTTAGATATTTGATAATCATGTATGGGGAGTTCTCTCGCCCTGATCCTATCCGTCCTACATATTGGCCAGTAAAAAAGATCCTTGAGAAATTGATTGAAATTTCAATAATCCTGCTTTTACAGTTCTTTATATATTCGATAATTAATATTTGCTTTGTATGGGAGTACCCTTTCCCCTTGATCCTACCCGTCCTATATTTTGATCAGTAAAACAAATTCTTGGTAAAGTGCTGGGTTCGACTTTGAGAACTTTTGCTGTTATAGTTCCTTAGATATTCGATAATCAACATTTTCTTTGTATGGGGGATACCATTTCCCATGATCCTATTCGCCCTTTATTCTCTCCAGTACAACAGTAACGTAAAAAATTCATTGGAACCAAATTTGAAAACTCTTGGTGTAGTGTTTTTTAAATACTCGATTATCAACATTTTCTTTGTGAGGAGGCTGATCCTATCCGTCCTTCATTTTGTCTGGTAAAACAGTTCCTTAATAATGTGGTTGGGAACAAATTTGAAAATTCTCACTGTTATAGTTCTTTATATATTCGATGATCAATATTTACTTTTATGGGGGTTACCTCTCTGTAGTCTGTGTTACTTTCGGGTATATGGGAATCATTCTGTGAAAATTCCATCCAGGTCCAGTAGTTTAGCTGCCTATAAGTCCCAAATAATCACAGATTCATTTGTATATATAATAGATATCGAAATGAAGCAACTGGTATTCAGTGTTGACAATTAAATATTTTGTCAGCAATTTTTTTTAAATACCAGTTAATTGGCATCCCAATCTCAACAATAAAAGAAAAACCGGTAATTAATGTTAATATTAGATTTCAGAAAAAATAAACAAATATTTATTTAATTATTCGGAAAAAAATCCCCCCAAAATTTTTAAACAAAAATTCTTGAATTTTTTTATTTCTTTTCATATTTCATTTTTATATACAAGTGAAGTTCAACCCGACTAGGTCATTCCCTACACCACATTGTTTGTTGCAAATGACTGCTATAAAAACTTTAGGAGCAGCCCTCGTATAATTTATTTATTTAAGTGAAATTTATGCGTTTTAAAAGGACTTTTTTCTGGAAGGTTATATGAGAGTTAGAAAAATTATAAACCGACCCTCATATAATTTCGAACAACGGTATTTGCTTATATTTATTTTAATTTGACTATGTGTTATTATGATACCCATGTACATGTGAAATATATGCGATGCAAAGTGATATTTGGAAGGGTGGTTGTATGAGACTTATGAGAAATAAAGGAACGTACCCCGTATAATTTGGCACATCGTTTAAGAATATCATAGGACTTACTTGTGCAATCATTGCCATATTATAGCTTTACGTGGAAAGACAACGTGAACGGACTGATATGGTTTAAACGACGCAATTGTGGTAGTTCTATCTTTTTTGCATGCTACAAACATCTGCACGAACGCATTATACATCAAACGTCAGTTAAATGTCAGTATATTATATATGAGTGTATGTGTGTGTTAATAATTATTTTGAATAACGAAATTGAATTATAATTTGTAAAAACAACAAAAAAAAATATTAAAAAAAAATCAAAATTAAAATTCAATAAGATTTACTCGTTGTAACCTTTGCCCTTTTGTAATGCAGATATTTTAATATAAATATGAGACTAATTGGAAAAGGGTTTTGATATTTTAACCATATCGATTAAAATATATTTAATGTAAACAATTTTCTTCATTTATGAAAACAGCGCTATTTAAGGTTTTCTGCTCCACGTTGTGATTCTTTTTGTTAATGAGGAAGATTTTTAGGAATATTCATTCATTTGAAACCGTTAAAATTAATCTGGGATTAAATTTTGTTTAATTTTATGCAATGTACATTTTTCCGAATGCCCCAGGCCCTGTTCGTTATAAAATTTGTTTAATATTTGCATTGCAAGGGAGCTATCTCTTCCCTTGATCCTAAAAAAACAGTTTAGAACCAAATTTTAGAATTTTCGTTGTTATAGTTGTTACATATTCGATAATCGTTTTTTTTTATGGGGGTATCCCTTCCCTTGGTCCTACCGGTTCTATATTTTGTTCACTGAAATAGTTCTATGAGAAAGTGATTGGGACCAAATTTGAGAACTCTCGCTGTTATAGTTCTTTAGATATTTGATAATCATTATATGGTTTGTATGGGGGGTTCCTTCCCATAATCCCAATTTCCTTCCTTCATTCTATCCAATAAAATAGTAACTTGAAAAATTTATTAGGACCAAATTTAAATACTCTAGGTGTAGTGGTTTTTCAGATATTCAATTATCAACGTTTTCTTTGTATGGAGGCTACCTCATCCCCTGCTCCTATCCGTCCTTCATTTTGTCTAGTTAAATAGTTCCTTGAAAGAGTGGCTGGGATCAAATTCTTGCTGTTATAGTTCTTTAGATATTCGATAATCAAAATTTGCTTTGTATTGGGGGCTAACTCTCACTTTGATTCTATCCGATCCATATTTTGTCTTGTAAAATAGTTCCTTGAAAAAGTTGTTGGGATCAAATTTGAAAATTCTCGATGAAGTGGTTCTTTATATATTCGAAGAACAATATTTTTATTGTATGGGGACTAAACCTCCCCCTGATCCTATCCTACATTTTTTCGAGTAAAACAATCCCTTGAAGAACTTCACTATGTCACTTTCGGGGATATAAATCGATCCAGCAGTTAGCAGTCTGTAAGTCTCAACAAACAAACAGACAAACAAATACAAATTCATTTTTATATATAGATGAGTCACTAATTCCAAAGTTAAAGAATTTTTTCGAAAAATCATAAAATTATTTCAAAAAAATAGGTTTTAGTCCACCTCGTAACCGATATTACTGAATTTACAGGTAAACTTCTCATTACCTGAATCTTGTTAAAACTTGAACTCGCTGAGGATACATTCTAAGAATTTACGTATAAAATTTCATTAAAACTTAGTCAGTAGTTCCAAAGTTATAGAATTATTTCCAATAAAGCGTTTAAATGCCTAAAAAACAATTTCCTTATTTTGTTATTTCTTCTAAATAAAGTCAAAATGTCTAAAAATAATTTAACCTAATTTTCAACAAAAGAAGAAGATATCAGCAAATTAATGTTATTTCTATTATTATTATATCATTATTACTGTCATTTTTATGTTGCTTTCAATTTTTTGATCAAAACAATTCGATGGAAACGTCATAAAATTTTAATATAAATAAACTTTGGATTTTAAAGCTAAAATTGTTAATGAAATTTATTCCGACAAAAAACTAGTTTCTATTTTAGTCAAAATTTCTTCAAGAGAAACTAAAACAAAACCAAAAATTAGTATTTAAATTTAACCACCAAAAGCGTAATCAAAAAACTCCCAAACACGTGTTACAAAACGAAAAAAGGCCCCTAATAAAGTGTTATGTTATTATAAGATATTTTGGTAAAATACCTCATATTAATATTAACATATTTAGAAAATAAGATTAATGTTTGTAAAATGTTGATAAAACGTGTTAATTGTTGTTGTTTTGATTTAAGCGTTTTTTAAAACGCTAAAACCGGTCTCTTAGATACTCAAATGTTAATACCAGATTTTAAAAATTTTAACAAGCGGATTATAAAGTAAAATATATTAGAAAAACGGTATTTATACCCTCCACCACCACAAGTGGTGAAGTGGCTGCGTCATTCCGTGTGTACCACTTGAGTCGATTTAGCTATGTCTGTTTGTCTGTTGGAAACATTCTCAGTCCTAGAATAATAATAATAATTCAACCACAATTTCCTACTTAAAACCAGCTTTATCGGTTCATCAGCAATAAGTTTTAGACCGATATCTGAGACAACCTTAAATTCGGAAAAAGAACAATTTTAATTTTTTTCAACAATAAAAATTTAACCATAACATACAGTAATATGTTCTTCATCAATAAAGTCGGACCAATAGACAAATTTAAAGGCTGCAATATGCAAAATTTTGATACACCCCACAATTTGTGTGTCATATGGGTTGTCATTTTTAAGATAATTTACTGAATTTTGCCATATATATTTATTTTGATACAATAATAAACTTAAAGAAACAAGATTGTTCTGGAGTTCTCATTTCACCTAATTTGCATACCACGCCCTTCCCGGAATCTGGTTAATAGCTTATAAAACTCTTAAATATATACCAATTCCATTGAAATTTGACACAATTTATTTTCTAGCTATTTGAAAATACATTGTTAATTTTATTAGCATCGGTCCATATTTTGTCATAGTTCCCATATAACGCCCCTTTTTGGAAAACAGGTTTGAGTTTATAAAACACTTTAATAAAGCCGAATTCCATTGAAATCTGGCACAATAATTTTTCCTTCTATTTTTGATATATAATATTATTTTAAAGAATCTCGGTCCATATTTTGTTGTAGGTCCCATATTATGCCGCTTCACGGAAAACACTGTTGACCCGATAAAACTCTTAAATAAACCCCAATTCTATTGAAATTCAATACAATTATTTTCCTAACTGTATTTTATATATATTTTAAATTTGGCCAATCTCGGTTCATATATTGCGATAGCATATAGACTTTTAAACATTAAACAATTCTATTGAAATTAGTCACAATTATCGCTCTAAAGCTCCATTTAAAGCTCCTTCGCAGAAAATAGTTTAACTTGGATCCATTTTTATATCTTACACCTGACTAGGTTAGAAAGGTATGTATAAGTTTGTCATTCCGTTTGTAATTTCCACAATTTTCGACTAAGACCACCAAAAAAATATAAATTCTGGATCTGGGTATGAAAAAATAAATTGATTGAGCTATGTCCATTCGTGGCTCGGTTGAAATCGAGTTTATGAAGCTGACCTATAGTTAACATAAATGATATGTATATCAAACGTTTGGAAAAGCTTTCCAGAATTTTGCTTTTGAAATCTGGGAAAATTGGTTCATAAATGGCTCAGATATTAGCAAAAAACTGAAGGTTTTGTCAAACCTTTTTCGTTTTTTCTATACCTACAAGAGTTAAACACTTAACTTTTCCACAGATATTAATTCAATTAATTTGGATTTATGCACTGAAGACATGAAATGAATCGGACCATTAATTCCTGAGTTATAGGCAAAAACATATTTTCCTATATTTTGAACCCTCTAAAGTTCAAAATTTTTTTCCCGAATTTAATATTTTTCATTTATCAAAATTGGTTGATAAACCACAGAGTTGTGGTCAATTCTTTCTTTAAAAATTTTGTCCCATGTAATTGTTGTTGTTTGTAACTATAGGAAAACAATAACAACGTTTAAAATAATGTTGGTTTTGGTCATTCTATTTACACTAGAAACCTAATTTTTTGACTAATGGGTCAGTAATATTTTTGTGGATTTTTCATTTGAAGACATAAACTCGTTTGGGCCATTAGTTTCCGAGAAATGGGCCAAAAATTATTCTAACACTCCTGGGGCAGCTACGGACCTAGTCGCAACGCAGAAAAATTGCGAATTTTTTCCTCAAATTTGTTTTTTTTTCAATTTTCAAATCGGTTCATAAATGGCCGAGATATTAACAATTCTTTATTTTCCTTGTAGTTGTTGTTGTATTGAAAACAATAACAATTTAAAGCAAAGTAATGTTTTCGACTTTTTGAGCGTTCTATTTAAGCTGGGGACATAACTTTTGTGTTAGAAGATTGGAAATAATTATGAGAATTTTTGAGTTGAAAACATCAAAGTTATCGGTTCATACGTTTCTGAGTTATAGGCAAAAACGTATTTTCTGATATTTTGAGCCTCCTATGGGATATATGGACAAAATTTTGATGCAGAAAAATAGCATTTTTTTCAATTTTTGTAATCGGCCCATAAGTAATTACTCTTTTATATTTATACTAGAATTACTTTATTGAAAGCGAAAACTACTCGTCGTCTGAGTAAAATTTTGCATGTATATTGACTGCTCTAGAGGATCTACATTGACTCATATAAAAGCTTGACAGCCATATTTTCTCCTTCTTCTACAAGTGATGATATCACGAAAACCTATTTATAATACGGACTTAACGTTAAATGTTAATCCATTGCTTAAAAATAATTCCATATAAGCGAAAGTGAAGGGTATAAAAAATTAGGCACAGCCGAATTTAACACTTTAACTTGTATAAAATGTGTTTTAAGTATGAAACTAGTTTGGCAATCATATTGGATTATTACTCCTTTATTATTCCACTTCCCTGACTTAAATATGAACCGATTCCATCGAAATAATTGTCTTCAATATAATGGTGTAGGATATTAAAGATACGTTAAAGCCGAATATAGTATTCTTATTTGTTTTTTAATAATAAAAATAAATCCAATATTTTATATAAAAAGTTTTTTCAATATTATGAAATTTCAAGTTCAAGTTTATTAATTTTGTAATTAACAGTTTTATAGCTTCAATTTGTGCAGTCACCTTGTGACTTGGTCTCACAATCGTGTGTAATTAAATCCGTTGGAAACGCTTCATCTGTTTAATAGCTGTGACTGATTATTTGTATTAGAAATTTGTAAAATAATGATTTTATTACGAAAAAATTAACGTTTACCTTCAATTAAAATTTTTAATTGAAATATTAAATTTAATAAATGAATTAATAAACTAATATTCAATAACGTTTTATTGTTAGATCGATAGATTTCTTTCCCCATGACAACTTAACTTAATGATTATTTTACATCAATAATTTTTGTCACTTTTAAACGCTTTAGGATGCAAAGTGTTTTATTTCAAAAGTGAAATGGAAATAAATCGTTGACTTCCGAATGCTGAAACAATTTATTGAAATTTACTCACATAATAGAAGAAGTGTAAGCGAGTTTAGGTTTTGAGTTTCGATCACATGACCATAACAGGGACAAGTACACAGAGCCCCAAACATGGACACCTCGAGTAAAAAAAAATATGAAAATCAATTTGGTTTAATTTTTTCTTAATCCATTTCAAGATTTTTATATGTACAGCTTCCTCTAGTCGAGCTGTACGAAATCATAATCCAGTTTGTCTTCCCTATATTGAAGTTCCAACATTAACAGGTTTATCATGGAAAGTTACGCATATTAAGTACAGATAGAAAATAATTCTGTCGAATTTTAATGAAGTTGATTCAAGCTTAACAGTTTCAAAAAGCTCAAAACCTTTGATCGCTTTTGAACCTTATATGGTAGCTATAGCAATAAATAGACCGATATTCGTCAAATTAGTATAGCGTATTTAAAAAAATGATGTTTTTCAAAAGAATTTGTCTATAAGTAAAACTTCTATAAGCTTAAAGTCCTGTTCCGAGAAGTTGCCTTATAAGGAAGTTTGGACCTACCACTATCATTTTGTAGCCTATAATTTTTTTCAACTGAGCTGATTTTGATTGTAATTATTATAATCAAATCAACAATCAACACCGTTCGACTCAGAATCATATTCTAAGTCGATTTAAGCATGTCCGTCCGTCTTCCTGTCCATGTAAAGCTTGTACGCATACAAAAATATATATATTATTGAAGACCTATGGGGTCTTAGATTATTTGTTCTTGGTATTAAAAAGGTTAATATACCTTCTAGACTATTTCTGCTAGTGGATGGTTTAACAAAATCTAAATAGTGGTATCATGAGATCTGTTATAGATCAATAAGAAGTACAGTGGACTCTCAGAAATTAGAACCGCTTTATTCCACGTTCGGTTCTAATTTCTGGTCGTTTTCACATTCATTTAAGTTTTAGATATTATTGATGCTTCGAAGAGTTTTCGAGCAGTTCCAATTTGGGAGATTTTACTGTGCAACATTTTTCTTCAAAGACCCACTTAAAACAACAGGTGATTCGGATTTTTTTCCAAAGGGTTAAACATTCTTTGGGGGGATCTTCTTCAATAGTTTTTCATGCCGATAGCGCTTGACATATATAGAATAATCTGAAACCAATAAAGACAATATTATATTGCCCAATTTATGACCCTGATATTATTTTATTCGAAATTTCTATTTGATTCACTTTAGTAAATTTTATTTTATTTCATTTCAATTTTTTCTAAGCGGCCATTTTTCCAATAATTGTTTTACTATTTGCTGGTGGCTGGAGCGATCGTTATAATAAGAGAAAGGCCTGTATTATAGCACCAATAATCGGAGAAAGTTTATCATTTTTGTGTAAGTTATTAATTAATTATTAAGAATTGTTACAATAATTCAAAAAGGATCTAATAGAGGTTTTCAAAGAAGGTCTATTTATATCGGCGATATTTTTCGATCAAATACCCATGGAATTTGGAGCATATGCGGAAGTCATAGTACCATCATTATTTGGTGGCAGTACATTGTGTTTAATGGCCATCGATAGTTATATGACAATATCAACACCAGAAGAGGATAGAATATTTAGGTAAGTTTCTGGGGTTATAAAAAAGGGATCACAGATATAATTTTTTGTATTCCTTTGACAGATTTGGTATTTTTGCCATGTTTAGCACGGGTATGCCATTTATAGGACAACCTATAAGTGGTTTACTGTTCCAATATTTGGGTTATATAAGTAAGTTGAAAAAAATTATATTTAATTCCAGATCTATTAATTTCCTTTTGTATTCCTTAGTGTCCTTTGGCATGGCTTTTAGTTTCAATATCATCGCCCTGCTCTATGTCATTTTTGTCATTAAAGAACTTAAACCTTCTGAAAAATCCGCCGAGTTATTGCCCCCACCATTACCCGCTCAAGCTCCCCCTCGCCAGCTAACTCAGGGTCAAGAAAATCTTGCCTATGAAGTTACAAATTTAGAGGACTTACATCATTCACCCAAAAATGTTTCCTTCGAAGTGAATGCTAATGGCTCGGATGTAGTTACTGTAGCTCCAACACCGATTGTCCAAAAAAATAAAAGTTGGTTAATAAAATTTTTTGATCCCACCTTAGTGGTGGATTATGTTAAATTTCCCCTCAAGAAACGTTCAAATCATGGTAGAATGTTGCTGTTCTTCTTAATACTGGCTTATATGTTTAACATTGGTCCAGCTTTGGGTGAAGGGGATTTTTGGAATCGTTTTGCATTTAAGAAATTAAATTGGAATGGTAATGATTTTAGTATATACACAACAATCACCTCAGCTTTAGCCCTGGCAGGTAAGTTATTATAGTTGTATGGAATTGGAGTGGGGATATTTTTATATAATTCTGTTTATTTTAGGAACTTTAATTGGTACCGCTATTTTCAGTAAATTATTGAAATTTTCGGATGCTATGGTGGGCGTTGTGTCAGCTCTGACAACAGCCTTATCCAGAGTGTTATTTGTAAGTGAATTTTAAATTATTGAAATTTTATAGAACTATAAAAAGAGGACATTTTTTAATAACCAATAATCCTCCTTTAAGTTGACGACATTTGTTCGCTTCTTAAGCAATTGTCGAGCAATATTGGTTTCCTTTCTTCCTAGAAGATTTTGACGCTGTTAGAAAATCCATATGATATTCGATCAGCCGTTTTTCATTTAAACGAGTATTGATATTTCGAGAAATCAAATCGGTATATAATACTTTTGCGAGTTCAAGCAATTTCCACGTTTTTTTAGTATTTCATTCTGGGACAGTTAAGTGTTGATGATAACTTCAAGGTATTTGGATTCATTTGAGAGTTCCATAAATAATAAGGTAATCTGGGACCTATGACGTGGGTACCTGGATATCATCCGAACCCATTATATTTATAAGAACCGCTACTCTGATGCCAAACAGCAACAAATAGAAAATAAATCGTCATCATAGCGATTTCAGTTCAAATTGCAGGAAGTGTAAGTGGGTCACTGGATAATTTTCCAATTTTTATCCTTCATTAATCGGGTTTTATTTTTTAAGATGGATCATTGGTATTACATCAACCAACTGTAAAGTAGAAAATTTTTTTCTATAACTTCAAGTATTCCTACAACCTCTTTAACTCCTGCTTTTTTGCTTTGGAATTTTCAATTTAATTTAGTAATTAATGCCCTCATTTCAAGTGCCTCAAGCGGGACATCCAAAATAAATGATGGCTATTGATAATTCTTGGAATGATTAGACCCTTAGTTTTTTAGTTTTCAAGGCAATAAATTCTTATAGCGCGATAACCCCGCTCTAGAAATCCTATTCAATCATTCTTAATCTTAGATCATCTTTTGTATACAATATACAATGACTTCAAAAGATCAAAGAAGTCATCGATATTATATAGAAAGATGAGAATCGATTTTTTCTTAATTTATATTAACTTTCTATCGCTTGGATGGATTTCCAGAAAAAAATTAACATAATGATACTAAAGAAGTTTGTGATTATAACCTTTTGGGGCTCCGTGGGCAAAGTTATAGGGTCATATATTGGGATACCTCGGACATTTATTTTTTTTAAACACGTGACCAATTTTTTAACCCGATCTATTTTAAATTAAAAAAATATATATCCACATATATATCCACATTGCTCCACTGTGCAATGTTTAACGCTGAAACGTTATGTCTGGCGTATACAGGGGTCCTAAACAGAAAGTTTGTTATATTCCCAATTTAACATCGATTTTAACAAATTTAGCGTTAAGTAAACTTTAAATATACCGAGAGTAGAATTCATGTTCTTGAAATTTATGGATTTGAGAGCATAACTTTTGACGCCTTAAATTATTTTTGAATATCTTAATTTAGATTCTAATGGGCCAAAGAGAAATTGTGAGAATAATCAAATAAATATTTAATATATTTCAGGCCTTCTCAAAGGATACAGCCACATTTTATGCGGGTGGTGTTGCCGATATGTTTGCCACTTTAAGAGTAATTGCCGTCAAAACTATTGGTTCTAGCATTGTGGATGAAGAAGAATTAAGTAAGTCCAATAAGCCACAACAATTTCTAAATTAATAATTATCTTTATTTTTATTTCTAACAGGTAAAATGTTTTCCATCTTTAGTATCTGTCAACCAATAGCCCAATTGATATTTACACCCATTTATAGTGGTATATATGAAAATACCGTTAATTCATTTCCGGGTGCCATTTTCTTGTTAAGTGAAGTGTTTGCTGTACCCAATATAATTATTTTTATGTGAGTATTATTACTGAATTCTTTAAAAAGTTTAATCAAAAAATTCAACTAAAAAGGATAATTGAAAATTGCAGCATTTGTTATGTTGTGGTCAGACGTCGTAAAACGGAAATCGGCAAGCTGGAGGCCAATAAAAGAGAAAATGGTCTAACAACGATTAATGGTGATGTAGAAATTACTAGTCTTTAGTTTTTTTTTTTTTTTTTTTTTTTAAAAATACATTAAGAACTTTTTATATATTTTTTGTACATATTTTTCTTATAATAATATTTTTTAATAAAAAACAATTAATTAACTTAATGAAAAAATTAATCAGTTTAAATTTCTTTCTTATTTAATTTATTGATTTTTCTAATTTTACCTCCCGCCTTGTATTTCATTACTTTTTTCTGCACATTCATCTAATTAAAATTCTATTTTTTTGAAATTCATTTTGCATAAAATTATGAAAATGTTATATAATCGCATTTAATATGTTCGCATCCTCTAATTAACAATTTTATTATTAAAACGAGTTAATTTTCATCAAGTTTCTTAACTTATCAAGTCTTGCGTAAATATCTACAAGTATTTGCTGCACATTTCGTATGTTTGCATTAAGAAATTATGATGAATTGCAGAAAATTTTAGAAAAGTTAAAGTTATAACGAATTGAAGGGACCCTAAAAATATGCATTATACTCGACCACTTTATAATACTCTCCTCCTCCAAAAGTGACGAAAAGGGTATATTAACTTTGTCATTCTGTGTGTAACGCTAAAATGAAATAATCTAAGACTACATAATGTCTACATGTATATTATTGCATCAAATCAAAATCTGACTCGATTTAGCTATGTCGACGTCTGTCTGCCTATCTGTTGGCACACTTAATAATTGATTGAGCTTAAATCTGGCATAAGTATTTGCTATTGTGCTGAGAATATTTCTATTATTTAGTATATTAAAAGATATAGACCGATATCTGAAGTAATTTTTTAATTCAACAAAACACTTTCGTAAACTTGTCAATTATAGATCGGCAATTTATAATAAAAAATTCTCAAAATCGGTCCTGTAGAAAAAAGGTTATAACCAAAAATATAACTAACGGTAAAAGTCATTAAGGTTTCTTTGTTTCATATATTTTATGCAATTGTGTGTGCGTATACATTTGGGGTGGAGGATTCTGAAGAGTCGACATAACCGAATATGGTGTTCTTACTGCCAAATGCTCCCTTCAGAGAGAGGTTACTGTATTTAACGACTTTTATTTTTTATTATATATCGATCGACATAGTCCTCTCAGATTATTGTGCGTTACATTACGGTTCAAATAATTATTTTATGAGAAATTAAAACTTTGACCTGCAATAAAAATTGTAATATTCGAAATACCTATTTTTATACACCATAAAATCAAGCTCCGAACGATTATGGGTATATTCACCCAAACCTTTTAAACTGCTGCATAAAATTTGTATTCAATCTAATCACTAGTTCAATGTTTATTGATTAATTTCCAAAAATAGATTCAATTCCACTGTACTCCGTAGTAAGTGATATTTGGAGATATATTCTCTATCTAACTGGGTATCGGTAATTACACACGCAGACTAGGGACTTAGTCTATATTCCATTTATTTCATAATATTTCCAAAATAAACTTCATTCGTTGCCATCGATGACTCCATTGTAATTTGTATAAAAAAATCCATTGTCTTGGTTCACTCTCTTTTAATTGAGTTCTAAAACCGATATTCTTTTAGAACCGGATTATAACGGTGTATTCTTGTGATTTTATGAAGTGTATTATTTGTAATTCCAGAAAACCTTTAGCTCTGCTCGGTGGTCAATAGATTTCTCAATGTCCATTATGTTTTGTCCCAAATTAAGAGCAAATTCTTTGGCAGCAAGCACCCACGATAATGCAAGACAAAGTTTTGCTTGACCTGTAGTGAAGATTTGGATGATTTTTTTGGTTGTCTTGGGAATGACCTTTCAGTCTTCCAGTTATAAGTAAATTTTTATAGTTGAAAACCTATTTTTATTAGGCCGAGAGTAGTATTTCTAAAACTTTAGTCGGTGTTACACTAAATAACGACTTAGTGTATGTTGATCACTATACATCATCGTGATCAGCACTTAATATTATGACGAATATAACCGAAGTTAAGTTTGAATAAAAATTCAAGAGAAATCAGTAGGTTTTGAAAAAGATACGAATATTAAGATTTATAATGGAAATTTCCAATTTCTTTTCTTATGGAAACTTCCTAATTGTCCGGAAGGATCACCTAAATCATTCTTATTGTCTATTTGCTTACAGATGCTTGGATCTAGCGACAAAATTGGGAAGTCTGAAGAGAGCGTCAGAAGTGTAATGATGAAAGAGTATTCAGAAGATTTGATGAGTTGGAGTAAAATGAAAGGAATATTTGGATTTATAACTAAACGATATTTGAATCTAGAAAGCCCATGAAGTGTAACGACTTCAAAAAAGAAAGAAAAAGAGGCGAATCTTAAGTTTTGTAATGGAAATTTTCACAACGCTATTTAAGTTTCTAATGGAAAGTTCTTGGCATAAAATGAGACGAATATTTTGAGTTTCTCAGGAAACTGTTCAGTTGTATGAGTTGCCAGAATCACCTGGACAAAGTTTAGCAAACGATTTTTGTCTATAAAGTATAAGGTTTTCAGAGGATTAAACAACCTTTTAGTTATATGATATGATAGGATTGTTTGCATATTTCAAATTACTGAGATAAATTCATTAACTTTCAGCTCTTGCGATCAGATAGAAAACCTAGGAAAAAGATCATTAACATCGGATAAAATTAGATTTCTTCGATTTATTGCGGAATTCCATTAACTAAATCTAATCTACCATTTAAATTTATTATAGCGCTATAACCCTCATTTGAAATTTGTCACAATTTCCAAAGCTCTCACAAAGTTTTGGGTGAAAGATTCATTTCAGCAATTTTTATATTCTTTTTTGATCACATATTTCTCCTAATGTGTGCAGTATGAACGAATAGTATGGCATTTGCATAATATAGTTTATGTAAACAGAAAATATTAGCAATTAAAATTTTCGTAGTTAATTATGGTTACATATATGAAGCTATGCCACATATGAATTCAGCTAACCCAGCGAACAATTTAAAATAAAAAACAAAATTTTGAAAAAAAAATCTTCAAAAATTTAATTTCATTAGATAAAGATAATGAATTTCATGATATTATTCTCAAATGTTTATTGTGTTATTAGTTCATATACTATGAATTTCCTACATTAGCAGCTCATTTGTTGTAAAGTGGAACTATCCACTAAAATACTTTTTTACACCAGTATGTTTATATGTAGATGTGCCATTATAATGGCATCATAAAATTAAAGTTTGGACTGTCAAATACCGCACAAACACATCTAAATTTCTATATATTCTATATATCCTTAAACCCTTAAATATATATATATATACCCCAGCATTCAAATATACATAAGTTTTATATATGTTGTTGTTGCAAAAAAAAAAATAATAAACAACAACAATGTTGATGATGGCTTGTTAGTTGTTTATGAAATGACTGAACGTTCATTCAACGTTCAGAGAAGAAATTCTTTGGTCTGTAATGGTTTTGGTAATGCAATGCGTTGCCATTTGAGTTGGTTGCTTATTTTGCAGCTGTTGTTGTTGTGTTGTATTGAATGAAGGGTTGCCATGCAAAAAAAAAATAATAATTCAAATTCGGGAATTAATTATGGGAAGTAATTTCTTTTCGATTTCTTGTCGCATAGAATCTCTAAAAATTTTGTTAACCTAGAACACACAAAAACTGAGCGAAATCTATTCAGAAAAGAATAAAAGTGGGTCTCTCGCTCTAACATTTAGATGATAATTGATCTCAAACTGGCATGAAAATCTAGATGTCTGAGAACTTCAGAAAAATATTAAGAAAATTTAAGCCATGAGAATTGACTACGTGAGTAAAGACAATACAGAGGCAACGACTCGAGATCAAAAGATGTTCTTATATTTATGAAATGATCACAGATACCTCCACAGAAACAGACGTAAATGATTAAATTAAACTGGAAAGACCATGCTCAGGAGAAGCCCACAAATAGAAAATCAAACGATGGCTAGAATGAAATACCCATGTATTGAATTAACCCTGTTGTGGAGAAATGAAATCTTCTCAGTTCACAAAACTACAGGAATTTATTAATAAAAACCACAGCAGAGGCAAACCGGTTGAATTTTGAACCGCTGTTGTAGCATGTTCTGCATGAACCAAATGTACAACTAAATCATACATGGATGAGTAAGGAATTTTATCTCATAATTTTCCAGGAGATTCCGATTTCAGTTAGTCTAAAGGGTAAAAAAATTGCTGGTGTTGTAGGAGTTTCTAATAATCTTTCTGGGTTATTCCGGTCAGTATAGGGAGAATTTAAATCTTAACTAGAATCGGATATTAAAGGAAGAGATAATTTCTGATTCACACATAAATGATCGAGAAAAAATCAAATGAAAGGATGATATCTTCCTCAAGAAAGGAAATTTACTGGTCTAAAAGATGTTTCTGATGATATTTCAAAGTGAAACCCTCGAGTGTTTAAATCTTAACTGCCATATAGCTAAGGAAGTGGTTAAGTCTGATTCCAATATAAATGATCGAGGAAAAGTGAATCAAGAGAAGATTATTTAATATTGATCAAACCTATGATGACATTTGAATAACTAACCCGGGCAATGGGGTAAAGTGAAAATATGCGCAGTAACTGATTAATCTCTAGATGTTGAAAAAAACTCTGACGAACTTATGAAATTCAACAAACTAATACTTCGTACTTATTAGTCCATTAGAGAAAAAGTCTGAGTTTCAACTTAATGAGAATTGTTTGTTAACATAAACCTCGGAGAGATATGAGAGATTGTTAAAATTGTCAACAAAAGTGGGCAGAGACAAATCGGTTGAATATTAACAAGTTAAGTTATAGATAACGTACACCACTTAACCAAAAAGGAAACGGCACTATAAATCGATTTAAGTTTCACTTAAGGAAGATGACATGCTAACTGAAGCCAATGATTGCAAGTGAAAAAGGGAACGGACAGTATTAACTCCAGGTCATCGATAGGCATCTATCGATGTAGAAGATAGAACATGATCTAGAAGTTTTCATTCTTTCTTTTTTTGCAGCTGGAACAGTTGCACAAAATAGTAAAAAGAGATTCAACATTTTAGGATTCAAATTATAGATTCCATTTCCTTTTTAAGAAAGTGAATTCAAACTATGATCCACCCTTATCTTCGAGATCAATTATAGCAATGTTATTTTACTCTACAAAAACCGTCGCTTTTGGACAGTTTGGGGCTTAAGCCCAAGTAATAGGTAATTTTAAATTTTAAAAGGAAAACCTTGTGCCTTCAAAAATTCTCTTCCTGTCCTCTTTCCCGTGGGATATTTCAAGTTTATTAATGACGATTTCAAATTTAAATAAACTTGGCTTTGAAACTTTTACCGACATAATAAGTCCTGAACCAGTGTAAAAGTTTCAGTTAGAGGACAATATCAATAAGTCAGCGGATATTACTTACAACTCCAATAAGACTTAATGATGTGACTGCAGAGAAAATGTCCAGTAATCCATTACTGAGAATGGAAACGAACTTCCATTCTCAGTAATGTTGAAAGTAGTTCAAAGCTAATCTTTTTGGATAGTGGAACCCTAATTGATTGACAAGTAAATAACCGGAATCGGCATAAGCAAAAATTGCTAATGGAGATTTCTTTTTAAGGTAGAATCGCTTGAAAAAGCTTCCTGTGTCAATACTGGCAACTCTTCTAAAATGAATGCATTCACTCACATTCATATACACTGGTTGGTTAAAGGAATGAATGAACGAATGAATAAATTCATGGTTGGTTGAATGGATAAAAGTTAACGTTGCCACTCAGCATGTTTTGAACTCATATACACACAAACATTCATACAAATATTCACATGCTTTCACTAATACTAAAACAATTTTGTTTTGTTTTTTTTTTTCTTTTTGTGTTAGTGGAAATTTAATTAGTATAAAATCTAATTTGCTCAAAAGTGCATGAAAAATGTTTCATCATTTGCTTCAGTTTGTGTAAATTCTATTTTCAGTGCCTCAATCCTTTTGTTTTTGTTTACACATTTTTAACCCCTCCAGCACTACAAGTGGTGAAAGAGAGTATATTAAGTTTTTAATTGAAATTGTAACTCAAAGAACAAATCTGTATCTTAATATTACTTGAAATATGTTTAAATTTTGAGATGGAGGTGACCAACTTCAATTGGTCCAAAATAAATTAAATCTGCTCAGATTATTCTCTGCTATATGCCGTAGTCTGTCATAAAATACTATCAAAATCGTTCGATGATAATGGATATTTATACCGATATCTAAAGCAACTTTCCAGAGTCTGTCACATATCAGTATAAAGAATAGACTTTTACAAAAGTGGCGGGTGGATTAGTGGCATTCGATGACGAATATCAAAGGCAAATTTAATAATGAATCGTATAGTTCGGCTTTCTATTCCACCGTTAATCATGGTAGAAATCATATCCAAATTCAATTGAGTTTGCTTTATAAATCATAAGTAAGAGCAAAGTTTTAAACTACTATATGAAAGAACCTGCTGCACTTCCAAAAATTTCTCCATATCCTTGGAAAGTTCTGCCTCTTTAAACTCAATAGCTTTTAAATCAGTTCGGTGAAAATTAAGCTTTAGTTATTTCTGAAGCAAACTGTACGACTTGAATCGGCCATGATCTTATTTCCTCCGCCTTTATCCAAATCTAATAAAACTTATATAAATTACTTATTGCCTCCCTCTGTAGTCCAACCCTAACCACAACCTTTTTTCTACCTTGCTTATAACTTATAAAACGATTCCAGTTTTGATGAATCAAGATAATCTCTGCAGCCCTATATCGAAATAAGGCTTCTTCCTGAAAAGCCGAACAAAGACTTAATTATGGATTCTTCCCCCTAAAATCTGTTCCGGTTTTGCGGTAAAACTTTATATAAACAAATTTCTGCAGCCCTGTTTTCAAATAAGATTTATTCTGGAAACGACGAAATCGCAAAATGTTGGCTACGGCTGGAAGGCAAAATGCCAAAAGTATTACTCTGATTTCGAAGCAATAAATGAATTAAGCTTCATTTTGAAGTAAAGCTTATGCATAAAAACATTCAGAATAGGTCGAAACAAGTGACTGTCAAAAGGGGAACGTTTAATCTGTAAGTCAAGTGAGCTGATTCTTATAATACTAATAACTGCTCTATTCAGGAGTGTTAATTGTCTTCATTACAGTTGACTTGTTATCATTCATCAGATTTTCAAAAATTTAAACAAGAACATTTTTCTGGTTCCACAAAAACCAAAGCATTAACTTGGCGTCGTAGATATTTGACTTCTGAGTTGAATTTTTTAGTAGTTTAGTAGTCATTAACTTGACTTCATATATATTCATCTTAGGAGCTGCATTTCCTGGTTGTTCAGGTTTCTCATATGATTTTTCACTTGGAATTATTTTTATATATTAATATTTTATTACCAATGTCGAATGACGCAAGATCATCTTTCAAAGTTCCTTAGCTTCACTTCATGTGAGTTCCATCTTTGTAGCTTGTTAATCTATTCCAATGCTTTTAAATGTAGGCAAATGGATTGTTTGTTGTCGAGTAATGCGAGTTACACCAGAACTTAGCAATTTTTCGATTGACCATACCATTCCTTGACTTCTGTGTCCAAATTACCACTTTGAGTTGCGCATAGCAACATTACCAGTTTTAAGTTGGGCATATTGAGAGTAAGCTAGTGGAGGGTATTAACGATTCGTACCTGCCGAACTTATATCCTCTATCATTTCTCACCAGTTGAAAGCTAAAAATGTTAAAAACTGAAACAAAACACAGTCAACCACATTAATACGCCATATTGTTTTATATGAACCTTAGAATATATGTTGCAACATTATAAACCCAACTCAACTTTTACTAAATCCAGTTGCTGCTGCAGCCAACTTTGCTACTGCTGCTACTCTCATTGTTGCCACTTTCTCAAAATTATGTTTTTACTGACTGGTTGCTTTAATATGCCTCTCGTCGGTGTATGTGAGGCTGTATGTTTGTGTAAGTGTCAATGCATTAGGTTGCATGCATCACTGACATAAAATGACTAATTCATCGTGTTGAAAATTTTGTTTTTGTTGTTTTTTCTTTTTGGCTTTTTTGTTGTCGCCCCTTAATTGTTTGGTTGGTTTGGTTTAGTAGTTGGTTTTAGTTGCTGTTGGTATTATAACGTCTATGAATTCTCTTTCAAAGATCCTCTATTGTCTGTGTTTAATTCATAATTTTGTCTACTGTTTTTTAAGGTTTATTTTTGTTGTTGCAACAAAAAAAAATCATAAAAATGAGCGAAATGGTATGCAATTTTCCTTTTGAATTTCCATAAAATACGCTAATAATGTGGTTGTATGTTGTTGTTGTTGTTGTTGTTTTCGGGTGGTAATAAAAATTTTAATTGTTTATTGTCGTTCATATTGTATTATTGACATTAAAGCTAAAAGAAGTATATATATGCTCCTAATTGGTAGTCTCAAAGGATTAATCTAACCGCATTAAAAATTGACATTTTTAATTGGATGTTTTTAGGAAATGAAAAAAGGGAAGAAGAGGTTAAATGCGATGAAATAGGAGGAGTAGAAAATGAGACTAAATTAAGACTATAAATAGATCTAAAAGATCTGTTGTAATATTAAGTTTATACTAATTAAAGAACTTGAATTCTATTAAGAATGTCAGGAAAATATCATACGGTTTGCACTCTTTCTTCAAATATCTAGACATACCGATGCTGACTAACGTCCATACGTGAGCAGAATGAAAGCTCTGATCTAATTGGGATTAAAGTATTGATATTTTCTGCCAGCCTACATCAAACCTGGGATCCCAATAACATTTAATAAAAACATCTAATAATCCATTCTGAGTCGTTAAAGGTCCTTTTAAAATGTTAAATCTATCAAATTCAATCTGGTTTTATCATTTCTGAATGATTTTATTTTAGCGTTTTACTGATTTCTAATTCACTAAATTATGGATAATTTTGAATGAAGATTCTTATTGATTCATACCAAAGCTTGAGAATCCGATTAACTTTGGATTTCTCAATATGTGAAGAACGCTAACGATCGTGAAGAGAGTTGCAAATCCATTCTGAGTCGTTAAAGGTCCTTTTAAAATGTTAAATCTATCAAATTCAATCTGGTTTTATCATTTCTGAATGATTTTATTTTAGCGTTTTACTGATTTCTAATTCACTAAATTATGGATAATTTTGAATGAAGATTCTTATTGATTCATACCAAAGCTTGAGAATCCGATTAACTTTGGATTTCTCAATATGTGAAGAACGCTAACGATCGTGAAGAGAGTTGCAATTCATTGTCATACTGGTGTTCACAACTAATTGGCTTCTTAGGATACAAATAACATAACGTTATTTCCAATCCCCATGACTAAACTAGTAAGCGACTTCAACGTTTACGAGGAATTAAAACTTCAACCAGCCCTTTACGAATTTTGCAATATCAGAATCGACCAATTTTAAACATATGGGAGCAGAACGAATATTTCCTAAAGCATTTTAGTTGCATTTGCAATTCGTTCGACACATTTCTCCAACAACATTAACATTTGCGAGGAATTAGAAATTTCGCCAGCTCGATCCAATCGCCCAGACAATTTTTGCAATTTCAGATTTGAAGTGTTTTCTCCATTCGAAATCAGAGCGAATGTTTCTCAGTACTTTTTTCTATTTTTAAGTCATTTAAGACTCAACTAATCAACAAAATCAATGTTTACAGGGAATTTAAAATATCACCAGCTCGTTCGACCTTTCCACATATGCGAACAGAGCTATAGTTCTGTTGGAGCATAGGATCTGAAAGTTGCCATTTGGAAGTTACCGATTCATTTAAGTTTTACTAGTTCTTGTCTATGCTGAATATTTCGCATTTCAGGTTACAAAATTTCCCCTTTTTCTTGCAAGCGATCCTTGCGGTATTCAATCGATTGCAGTAATTCACTACAATTCTGCTTACATATCTAGTGGCCTTCATAACATTCATTAGCTGTAATAATTTTAATTCTACCAGTTCCTACTTACTGCTGACTAAATGAGTTTTCATCTGGTTTCTCCAATCCTCTTTCGGTGTTTCCAATTCATTGCAATTTCGGTATTGATATTTGATTGTTAATCCATTTTTTGTTATATAATCCTGGAGTCATAATCTTTTGTAATACATACATTCCTAATCATCTAAATATCGAAGAATGAACCATTAACGTCCCTTTCGACCCGTGTTTGAAATACATCTGTCATATGCAACCTGATTGCTTTCTTAGAATGTAATAAAGGCAATTGTGCCAGCAAGATATTAAAAGCTTAGATAATTTGGAAATGGATCAATCAGATGAACGCTAAACCATAATTCTCAGAAAAAACACCTGCATCTGTCGTCGCTGTCGCTGAGTACCAATTTATGAAACTATGGATTGACCGATTTCGGAACTAATCGCTTTGCAGTGTGTGCAATTGTAATATGTTAATAGATATTGCTTTAATCACCAGTTCGATATCGAGCATAAATGTAGAAATTGGACTTTTAGATTAATAATACCGGAATGAAACTTATAATGGAACACAAGATATGTAAGTTCGCATAGATTTTTACTCAATTTTAGTTGATTTTTAAAGAATTAATTTGAGGTTAGGTTGAATGAAATCTACAATTTTAATGGAATTAAAAAAATTAACTTTACTTTATTCATTTTTCGATAAAGAATTTACATTTTTTAAGATAAATGCTAATATTACGAACATGTGAGGTTAAGTTGAAAAAAACTATTTAATTATATAAATTATTAAGAAAATTTTATTAAAAATATTTAGTTTATCCATAATTAATTTAATGTCAGTAAAATCTTGAAGAAATTATAAATATTTAAAAATTTTAAATTGAGGTTAGAAAGAAAAAATTCTTTATTTATTCAAATAAAGTAAAATCTTTAACTAATTAATATTACTTTAGGGTAGAAAAAGTCAATATAATTTTAAAAATTTAATAAAACATAATATTTACTAAAATATAAATTGAGGTTAGGTAGAATAAAATTGGCATTTATAAAAATTTTAATGTATTTTCATGGCAAATTATTAATGAATAAAAATAAAACTAAATGTGGTTAATATTCAGTTACAAAAGTTAATATTTAAAGTAATAAAATTTGAGGTTAAGGTGAATGAAATATAGATTACATTACTGGAATTTTAATGATTTTTTTTCACAGAAATTATTATTGAAAAAAAAATAAAACTAAATGTGATAAACAATTTTTAACAAAAGCTCATATTTAAAGTAATAGAATTTGAGGTTAAGTTGAATTAAATATTTAATTAAAAGACTTTTATTAAAATTTGAAAATGTCATTAATTTAGTTTTGTCATTAATGTTTAATTTAAATCCTCAATATAGTTTTATGTAAAAAAAAAAAGTAAAATAAAAATAGCCATTTTGTTTTTCTATCCATTTACTACACTCTCAATTAAAAAGAATTTCAATCAATTTAACGTCTCACTAATTAAATACTTAATTCTTCTCCTTTTTTCTCCAACAAAAACAACAATATTATAAATTGTTATTTTCTCTTTCAATTAAGCCACTATTCTGCAATCTGCTACTACAACAAAAAAAAAACAACAACTACTGACACTATTTTAAAAAACTACAAACAACAACTAAGTAAACTAGTGAACTCCGTCCGTTATTACTAAAGGTATTTTAACATGATTTCTACCTTTAAAACTTGGCACTTTGCAACATGCCACTACTACTTGCTACATAGTAAATGGTATATAGAGGAACACAACAACAAAAAAATATATATAGTAAATTCCCTAGATAAAATACGACACAAAGTCATCAGACGCCAAAAGGAATCTAATTAACAATTTTCCATTGAGTGCACAAATTACAGTAATAAAGAGATTTTTTTCTCTCTCATAAAAAGGTAAATGCAACAATAAACTATTTGCAACAAGAGGAATGAAGAAACAAAAGAAGAGTATAATAAAATTTGTATATATGTACATAATATATATAAACTATGTATTACTTATTTATTAAATATACTTGCGTCTTAGTATAGAAAGTTGAAAAAGTACTTTTTTTTGAAATTTTAAAAAGTACCATAAAGTGCTTCCAAAAAATTATTTATTTAGCTTAGAAAGAATTTCATTACGACTCAAAATATACCAAAACACTTTAATTCAAATATATTACAAATTCTCAAAAAAGGTAAAAAGTGTAAAAAGTACCATAAACTGCTCTCAAATAGTGTTTATACATATTTAGGTCCATATTCTGTAAATTTTATGCTTTTAGTTTAACTATCACAAAGAGTACAAAAGGTACTTTTAAATGTCCCAAAAAAGTACCACAAAATCTCATTATCATTCAAAAAGTACTGTAAAAATTACAAACACATCCGCAGATTTCTCCTTTAAAAATATGATATTTTCCTCAATTCAAAATATAACAAAAAGTTTTCTAAAATCCTCATTATGTTTTTTTTTTAAATTCCTCATTATGTTTGTCATTTAAAAAGTCGGAAAAAGTACCAGGGGGAATTTAAAAGGTGCCATAAGCTGCTCCTAAATATTTTTTTATCTATTTAGTAGATTTTTTGTTTTAAGCTTAATTTCTACAAAAAATACAGATGGTGTCTTTAAATGTTTCAAAATAGTACCACAAGATCTCATTTCTCCCTTTATTTACGAACACGTTAATCTCCACATATCAGAATGTACCAAATTGCAAGGAGTACAAACGGTATCTTTAAATGTTTTTTTAAGTACCACAAAATGCTTTACAAATTCAAAAACGGTACCACAAGATCTCATTAAAAAAGTATCTTATTTCATGTTCATACTCTTAGTTTCATATATTGTAAATTTAGTACCTCTTAAAAAAATAAATTAAAATAGTACCTTTTGAAAAAAAGTTACACAATATTTCCTTCATAATTGAATTCTAAAGGAGATGTAAACAGTATCACATAATTCTCCCAAATCATTTAAGTCTTTATTAAATATTGTAAACAATTCATAAATTACTTATAGAAGAAAAATGTACATTTAAACCTCCAAGAGTACCAGAAAAGTATTTTCTTGTCATTTTGCATCACCTTGGGCCATTTTCAATTTGGTTTCATTTTGATTCAAACAGTACCTAACGAATACTCATAAGATATCACTTAGTTCTAAAAATACAACTATCAAAAAGTACCATATATAAAGGAGTTTTCTTTTTTTTTTTTTTTTGCAAAATACAAATGGTACCAATGAACGAACGCAAAAATGTACCATTGACACGTGAAGCTATTATTATGTACACTCTTTTCAAATAAATTATTCACATAGAACGAAATGACATTCAAATTATGTTTTTTAGGGTATTTATTGCACATGTCAGAAAAGTACCATTATAAGCAAAAACGTACCAATATTTTATCCCTTTTTCCTCTAGATAAGCTTGTTTTGGTATTTTGTTTTTAAAGAATCCATTATATAGAATATGAAAGACATGAGTCAAAGTAGTATCATGCTTATTTAAATTCTTAAATTATAATTATTCCTAAAAAAGTACCAAACTATTTTGTAAATTTTGTACTATTTAGGTTTTCGTTAACAAACTGCGATAGGCATACAATATAGTTCATTTTATGCTTAAACGAATGAATTTATTACAATTTTGTTAACAATTTAAGTAAAAGCAAAATTTTCCTTTTACCCTTTTGGTACTTTTTGAACCCTTGAAGAATACCATTGTTTATTTTGGTAATTTAAAAATGAGGATGCTATTTTAGTATAGAATATTTGAATAATTTTGTCAATAAAAGTAAAGAAGAATTTGATACATAAAAAGTACCAAATAGAAATACATGAATTACCCCTTTAACAAAAAGTTTTTCAAAAAGTACCAAAACTATATTTCCAGTTTTCAATAGATTTAAAATGACATAATTTTTAACTTTTATTTTTAAGTTTAGAAAATGCTTAAGGCATCAAAAGAGTACTAAAATAAAGTTTTTATCCATTTTCTCCCTAAACGGTTCATATTACAAAAAAGTACCAAACATTAGCCGCTTTATTTTTTAAGAATTTTTCCCCTTTTGGTGAACCTTTTCTCTATTAAACATTGAGGGGGTTGGACAATTTTTAACTAAGTTTTTTAAAGAGAAGAAATTTAATTGCCAGAAAATATGCAACACATTTGAAAACAAATGTATCTCATTTAATACAAATTTCAGATTTATTAAGCGACAAACTAAATCAGAATATCCGTTTTGATTATTAAATTTTATGATTGATTTATTTTTCCTAAAATAAAACATCAAATTTTGCAACTGACCATAAAATAGGTGATATATTTTTTTATTAATAATCCCCTAAGGTAGACTACAAAATATTTAACTTTTACTCAACTAAATAACAACTAAAGCTTTAAGCTCACTCAGCAAAAACCCAATTACTTAATTAACCCACCTTAATTTAGTTCAATTTATTATTTAATTTAGTTCAATTGTTCTTCCTTCTTCCCAAATTGTCATCCTTAATTCATATTAAAAACGAAGTATTTGAATCCTAAAAAATTGTATTATTGCATTTCCTTTCCCATCTTCTTTTAAAGCATAATTTCATTTCCTCTATTCTTAGCTTTCTTGATTCTTTTTTTCTCCATGTATAAAACGTGCTTTTATGGTCAAAAAGTCGTATCCACATGAAATGCCTTTTAAACACCCGCTGGCTTGGCCTCATGTTCATACAACATTGTAGCTACAATGTTGTATCGTGAGAGTATATAACAGGAGCGAAATTCAGTCATCCCTTTAAAGTAAATTAATCTGACGGCAACAATTCACTTCAAACGTTTTATTGTTGTTTTGTGATTTTCTATGTGTCGGCTTCTTTGACTTCATCTTTTGTAGGACGTTTATTACAAAGTTGAGTAGTCTTCTATTAAGATACTCGTTCAATGTATGTTCATAAGAGAGAGAGAGAGAGAGAGTGAGAGCATGTAATTTTTCGCCGAGGAAATTCTTAAAGAAAGAATTTTAAGGAAAAGGGGATTAAATGAGAGTAATAGGGGAATTTCGGAATATGCTATAAAGAGTTTAAAAATCAAATTTATAGAGGTGAATTTAAAATCTTTAATTTTGAGAGTAAATAAGGGGAATTTTGGCAATATGGCTAATAAAGAGTTTAAAAAATGCAAACTATTTAGAGGTGAATTTAAAAATCTTAAATTTATATAGCACGATTTAGAATGATCGTCATTATTAACTGATCTTGCAAATATTATTAAAGTTAACAAAATCGATTTACACACTTTAAATAATGAAGAGTTAACAGAATGATAATCACAATCAATTAAATTTTAATTTTGCTCTGTTATTAATTTTTTTTAAAGATCATATTTGATCTTCATTATCGCAAAAAAGAAGTCCGCTAGAAAAGTCTGTCTGCATCTCAGAATGGATGTTGTAAACATCTTGAAATCAATGAATAGTTAAATGGAGGGGATCACATTCTTTAAGTTTTATTGCACAGATAATGTGTTTTTAAGGAAGAATATTTCAGATCTTCATAATCGCAAAAAGCCTATAAAACATTTCAATGATCGTCAATACTCACTGGGTATTGTGAACAAAAATTTCACTTTAATTAGAAAAATCTCATAATGGATGATATTTCACATCAACTATTAAAGATCCTCAAACATTAACCTATGTGATTTTGATTGATCAGACTTAGAATGAGAGATAAAAAATTATAGAAATTCATTACAATCAATGATCTTCATTATAGATAAATATTACATTATTTTAATAAGTGATCGAGTTTATTTCTAAATGATGCATTTTTTAATAATTGTTTTATGGAAGACTTAAATATAATCCCAATAGGAGACATATTTGAAAGAATTTCTTAATACTGGTTATTACCTAGGATCTTAAACTATCAAAGTGATCTTGAAATTTTTATGATCAATGATCTTAAATATATAGAAAAAAAAAAAAAAACATTTTTAATAAAATATTTGTATGATCGGCGATCTTGTTGGGTAATTTATGGTTTTAAACTAAAACTACGTAACATTTATGATTATTAAATCTTGCTCTCATAAAGCCTTCAATGCAATTCCTTTAAATTCAAATTTACAGATACGAAACTTATGATAATCGTAAAATGATGATGATCGCAAAATTTTCTTATTAATCATAATAATGCGATTATGCAGATGTTTGAAACATGCAGAAAGGTAACACCTTTAAGTTAACCGTTCGACAAAGAGTTACTTTATAAGTTGATTTAACGACGTCGTCGTCCGTCTATCCGACTGCCCATGTAAACATTGTGAATAGTCTATATTTTATTAATTTGGCCTAAGGACGGTTCCTACTGAAATTCAAGTATCTTCTATACAACTGTTTCACCCAGAATGGGGTTCAAAAATGTCATAAGTATAAAGCGATTTAAATGAAATTTGGCACAAGTAAGTCTTATAACATTATAAAACGACGTGCCAAAATATTGCTAGAGTAGGTCCATTATTTCTCATAGGTCCCATACAAAACACCTTCCAAATATCACATTTAACGGCAAAAATCTCACATACACGTTGGTATTGTAAAAATAAGTAACCATATTTAGATAAATATAGGCAAAAAAAGATGTGCACAATTATGCGAGGGTCGGTTCATAATTTTTGGTATGAAATTTTGTTATAATATTTTTATGACTGATCTTCTGTTATATTTAAGAAAAATGTTTATGAATTGTATAAGTCTGTTAGTGTATGTGTGCATATGTATGTACGAAACTTAACGTATTTACTTCACACGAATTTGTGGTGGAGGGTATTGAAGATTCGGCAAAACCAATTACAGCATTTACTTTATTAACTGTTAAGATCAACGATTTCGGAAGGTAAAACAAAAACTTATAAAAATCCAATAGTAAAAATATATATCTTGAAATAACGGAACTATCCAAACCCACTTACAAGACTTCTAGTTCAACACAGAGCATCTTAAAGTCTACATGCTATATCGATAAAGTGAGGGTCGCCTACTAGCTTATTCTGCCTTTAGAGAGAATATAGATTAAATTTTAAGATTTGAATACCTGTTGTGCGGTCCATAGAGGTCAGATTCAATAAATAAAGATAATCGTAAAAATCGTCCATTAAAAAAAAAAAACAAAAACTTAAATCTTCACTATCGTTCTTATGAATTTCTGAAGAATATGATCGAGGATTTTCTAATTTTAAATCATTGGGAAGAAAATCACTCGAAGATCTTCAGATTTATATTATGATCTTTATTAAGACAAAATCTTCTTTAAAAATCTTCGTGATCAACAGTCATTTACGATTTCGTTGTTTTGGACAATTGAATTGAATACTGACTCAATAAATGACATTACTGAACCTTTTTTCCGTTTTGCTCTATTTTTTTTAAAACTCCCTACATAAAGGTCTTTGCGATGTTTGAGTTTACGATAACAGAGTTAAGTGATCGTAGATTTTGATAGGGCAAGAATCTTGATAAAAATCTTACACGAACTGCGATCATACTAATAAATAAGACACTCGCGAATATATAATATAAAATCGTCTTGAAGATAACCTTTCTGGTCGATTGTGCTTACAATAACTGATCTACGAGATCGTAATTTTTTAGGTTTCTGATTATTGAGAAAAAAATATTTAGAACTTTTTGTTCGACTGAATAACTTATGAATTTTAATTAAACGTAGCGGCATCCAAGAACTCCAAAAACAGCAAAGATAACAGCAACAACTACACATGACACAAGAGTCCTTTAAACATCCTACAAAAACAAACACACAAGTGAGGCAATTTCTTTTTGAAGTACATAAAAAATAACGCCAGTTTCCTTTTTTTGTCTTAAACAATTTTCATCCAAAAGCTTTCATCTTTTAGAGCTGCTACAAAACAAGTTAGTTAAGATTTTAATTGGCATTTTTTAAGCCCAAAAAAATTAACACTTTGTTTTAGAAGATAAGAACTTCCGCTCCCCCAAAGAAACTGTCATTTAAGTCATTTTTCCTCGAAACAATGAAAGAGTAAGAACGAAATTACGAGAACAAATGTTGGATGCTAACAACCGTTAAAATGTAACATAACTAAATTTCATTTGTTTACCGTTACTAAACTGTTATACACCTCTCTCTCTTCTCTATCCTCTCACAATTTCAATAGAGTTGTCATTTTCTACTATTATCATTTCCTTTATTTTCTAACACTTCCTTTCTGATTTGAGATTAATTACATTTTCTTTACAGTGAACAAAAGTGAAAAACAATAATATAGAACACATGTTTTAAGGTGTCACGCTTATTAAAAGTGACTGACATATGTGCATATGTATTATTTTGTATGTGACTAAACGATGTACTTAAGTTCTATTGTAGAGGTGGGCAAATAACGGAAGGGTTGAAAAATAGTAATGACACAATTTTATAAATTAGAGCAAAAATAATGTTATTTATGGATCAGTAAAGAACTAAATTTCTATTAAGTGATTTATGAAATATGAAGGGAAAATAATCAATGTTAACTGATAATGGAATTTAATTTAGTGGAAGGATTTGTGAGATGTTAAAGGACTATTTCAAACGTTTTATTTTATATAAAATATTAATCTATTTGTCAATGATAGAGAATCATGTAGAGAATTATCTTTATTTTTGATAATTTTTCTTAAAAACTGAAATTTAAATGATCAATGATCTTTAAGAGATTTTTCTCTTAAGATTAATTTTAATGGGGAGTCTCTTTAAGATCAATTATCATAAAAGTTCAAAACCCTCTGATATAACATCTTTATCTCAAGAGATTTTTATCACCTGATAGTGTATCCAAACCGATTTATTTTGGAAATAATTAAATAAACACCCCGTCATTATAAGAGCCAACCATTGAAAAAATACTTTTCGGGTATTTGCTATGTACATTGAACCAAAAAAGGTAGTTAATACAACGAAAAATGGTGTAGAATTGAAGAAAAGTAAGTTATACATCAGCCAACGAAACCTTTATTCATCTTAACGAAAATTATTCGCAAATTCTTCAAATTGACAAAAAATTTAAATATGACTACTTGAATTCGTTAATAAAAATGTTGTTAATTTGAATATCATGAAAAATTCCAATAGGACCATGGGGAAGGAGTACTTCCCATACAAAGGAAATATTAATTATAGAATATAACATTTAAATCTAAAGAACTGTAACAGCGATAAGTTTTCCTCAAGGAACTGTTTTACTGGACAAAATATAAGACGGATAAGAGTAAAAGTGGATTTAAAACCCTCATTCGATTTGAATATCTCTGAAACTTTAAGAGATTTGTATAATCTTATTTTTCATAGAGATTTACAAGACTTTTCTTTATACAAAGTAACTTTTATCTCGATTCATGCTCGAGTTGACAAAATTTGGAGAATAACCGTTACGCCCCTGATTAGTTAGAGCCTTATACTTCTACAAATCATTAAGATGTATCTCCTGGCTTAAAAATTATAAAACTATTTCCCAAGCAATTTAGAATACTATATATGGCTTAGCCGAATCTTCAATACCCTCCATTACAAATGCATGTGAAGTAAATACTTTATGGTTTGTACAGTTATACTCACTAATACACACACAAACGTATACAATAGATACGAGTTTTTCTTAACTTAAATACAGAAACTCTTAATGAATCAAAAAATAAGTTATATATTTAGCTATATTATAAACTATATTATTAACTGAACCGATTTTTTAAATTTTTGAAATGGTAATGAGGTAAATATAACTTAATATTATAGCAAAATTTTATTCTAATCTGTCAGTTAGTTGATAATTGAAAGTTCTTCGTTTGAACTATGAGATTGCCACAGACATCGGTCTATATACATTAATATAATTAACCGAATTCGCTGGTTTTAAATAGCAACATCTCAGGCTTATTGTGCTCTGTCAAGTATAGTGGATGTAAGTGAGTCAACAAAAGACAGATGGACAGATTGACGGACATAGCTGAATCGTTTCATATTTTGATTTGATGCAATCAAAATCAAGACACCTTATGGGATCTTTGATAATTCCTTCTTAGTGCTACATATGAAATGACAGAGTGCTTTATAAATTCTCTATCATATGAAACATTACTAATGAGAAGGTTTCTGAGACGAGGGCATGTATGCTTTCCAGCGCCACTGAAATTACAGAAAAGAATATAAAGCTCGTGTTAAGAAACTTTAGCGATCAATACACAATAATTCAAACACATAATATTTTATGGGAAAAATACGTATGGGAATTACAATATTTTCTGATATAATTTGACACGGAGGTATGAAGAACTTCAAAGTTGGTCATCTTGAATTCTTTTAATCACAAAAAATTAATTTATGATTTGATTTAAAATGTGTATGAACACTGTCTTTATAAATCTCTATAAAAAATATTTGTGCATTTGGGGATTATCTTCTATAGTTAACGAGATATTTAGACCTAAATGTTTATTCCTTTTGAGCACTTTTCTTCTTTGACTTGGTGGTTTGATTTCGAATCGAAAAAAATTCTCAAAATTCTGTTTGGATTTTATTAACATTTTTTAAAAATTTCTGTTTAAGAATCATATACCGACTTGGATCTGATATAAAATTAGTTTATTTTGAACTAAACATTTTGAAAAAATTGCGATTTGTGACATTTTTTTGCGAAAAAGGTAATATTTTTTACTTTTAAAATCCTCTATATTTCTCTGGACTATATTTTTTCTTTAAAGTTCTCAAAGATTTTTGAAAAAAATGCATTCAAGTCATTAGGAAAATTTCTACCCCACAAAAACTCCAAAATTGTGTTTTAAGAATTTTTGAGAAAAAAATCTAAAATTAAAATTAAAAAGAATGAGCAGGAGATAAGTAAGGCTGCCCTTGGATCCAACTTTGGAGGCACATACGCCAATTCCCTAACTAAATGGGGATGTGTACTGCTCTAAGTCAATTCAGAAATATCTCAGCTGTAATTATGTCAAATTGTATTTAAAAATCTCTTCAGGTTTTAAAGTTATATATCCCTAATTGAAAATATATATTTTGAAAGGATATTTTCCCCAGCTTGTATTCTGGAAGGTTCAAAAAATATTTTTTTCTATTTTTACTAAACTTTAGGCTTTTTTAAATGATCCCCATAAAGCATATTTGCTTCATAAATTTTATATCTTTTGAAATTTTAAAGTCAATTTAAATAGAAATCTGATTCGATTAGAAAAAAAAGAAAAACCGTATCTGTGAAGTCACCAATCGATTTTTCTTTGTATTGATATAACTGTAACATGTAGTTGTTACTACTTTAATTTGCTATTAAGCTTTTAATTAAATTTATTTAATTCCCCCTTCCATTTCATTCTTTTCATTCTAAACATAAGTTTTATTAACAAATTAGTTTTAACTCTTTCCAGGAGTTTCTTTTCATATTTATTCTATTAAAACAAATTGTATTAAACTAGTGTGAAACAATAAATCTAACGAATTGCTAATAAAAAAAGTTGTTTTTGTATTTTTTCCACACACACACACGCGCAAATACGTACACACATATGAACTCATATGAAATCTAAAACAAATAAAAACAAAAAAAAAACATAACCTGTTCCATAGTATTTTTGACTTAAACCCTAAAAACCAGCAACAAAAAATCAATTCCAATAAAAACCAGCGGAAGAAAAACATTTACTAACACATCTATATACACTTACACATATGTAAGTATGTAAACACTTTCATTTTATTAGTGTTAATGTAGTATGGAGTGTATATTTGTTTTATAATGAAAATCATTTTGTTGCATTTGTAACGGTAATAAATATTTGAAACATTTTCAGAATACACAGAAATACACACACACATGGGTAATAAATGTAACAAATATTTAACACATACACTAACATCCACTTTCAGTTACACTCTTGAGGAGAGAGCTAGAAACACGGGAGGCTGAGGAGCTACCAAAAAAAAATTTAAAACACACATACAATATGTGTGTGTGATGCACAGTGATCCAAAAATTATTTATTTGGAATAAATCAGTTACCTTGGAATTGCTAAATACACGTTGGGGTTTGTTTTCTAACACACAGAAAAATGGTGTAATCGTTCTCTAAAGTATTTCCATGGAACGCGAAATCATTTCCTGAGTTGATTAAACAACGTTCGTTCCGTCTGTCTGTCCATGTTAATGTTCCAAACACTTTTTAGAATAAAAATTTAGAGATATCTTGATGAAATTTGCTTACGTAATAAACGACCCTCGTATATTTTTTTTCTAATTTCTGCTTAAGAGAGCAGATTTTTAGTATGATACTAACATTTATGTAGGATTTATGCCTTTTTTCTAGGGGAATTATATTGGAGCTAGAGGAGATATGGGCCGACCCTCGTAAAATTTCGCATTTTGATTTTGCTTATATTTATTCTAATGAGATTTTAGCCCTTAAAGGTTAATGTGAGATTTAAGCCATGTAAAGTGATATTTGAAGGAGGATTTCTTGGGACCTATGAAAAATAATGGACCAATACATGTATTATTTGACATATCGTTTTAGAAAATTATAACACTCATTTGTGACAAATTTCATCAAAATATCTCCAAAAATTGCGACCTGAATTTTGTTCATAAAGTTTACATGAACAGCCAGCCGGAAAATGTATGAACATCGTTAAATCGACTCAGAAAGTGATTCTGAGTCGAACGGTATACATAAAAGAGGTGGTAGCAAAATTCGTTCTGTCCGTTACAAACTTCTGCACATGTCATCCTTAAGATATAAAGAGATCGTAGAACCAATTTTTTAGTTTCACCTTTTGTTTTCAGGACCCTATTGGAACTGGTGCTCTTTCAAATCAATTAAATATTCAGTATTTCCAAAGTTACAAAATAATTTTCGAAAAAAAAACGTTATCAGACCACTGTGTAACGCAATTTCATACGCATATTTATCACCATGTACAACAGCTTCATATGTATTAGTAAGAGTTTTTGAAAAAAAAGAGTTTTATTTCCATCTCAATCGGAATAAAAAACAATTCAAACAATAACAACTGTTTTTTTGTGAGTCTGTATTTGTTGTTTTTAATTTGTAATTCATATGTTTGAATGTGTGTAAATTTGTTGGTACAAGCAATTTAACCCTTTCGTTACACACATAATAACACACATCATCAACATCATTATCAACACCATAATTATTATTACTGTCATCATCATGTTCATGACTGGTGTGTCGTCATCTACATCAGCATCATTGCCAGCATCAAAATTATTAGGGTGATAAAAATTTGAAAGATTTTTAATACTCGCCCTGTCATAATAATGACCATTCGTCAGGATATCCTTTTTGGGGTATTTAGCTTATATATGTGGCAATATATTAGAAATATTTCCAGGATTTTGAGAACGTTACCATGAAAATAATTTTATTTTTTATTAAGTCCGGAACACTTCAGATTAATATAACTTTTTGACAGTCCTGAACACTCTTAAGGCTCTTCTCCTCCTCCAGCTAAACTGCCATTTCATAGATGCTTGTCAGCAGCAAGGATTCTGCAAAATGCAGTGTACAACAACAGCATTAACAGTCATATCCACTCAAATAGCTCATGATTTAAACCAGTAGAAACCATGCGAACGTCGCACTTGACTTGTCACAATCCTTTAACATTGCCAACCATAAAGTTCTCCTCCAGGATACCCTGCTGTCCTTTTCACCGCATAACTTCAAGAAATAGATTGCGAATTACTTCATTGGAATTCAGTCATTCGTAGAGTTTCGTTACCGCAAATCAAAACCTCTTTATAGGAAAACAAGGTGTTTCCACAAGCGCACGAGTGAACAATAACGTCGAATGGTCATTGAGTTGATGACCTAAATGATTATCTCACTGAAATCCACAATTTCTTCACTGTATCTCATTTGAAACATTCAATAGCGAAGTCAAGAGCAACTCTCCTCACCACCTGGACTAAAGATGTAAACACAAATTTAGGCACCATAGTCAATGGAATCCAAATTTCCACTGTTAACCACCCGAAGATCTTAGGAATTACATTTTATAGTCCATTCATTTCTTCAGATCATGGATGAAGAAATCTTTTTAGCTGCTTATAAAACTTAAATTCAAGATCGCTTTCTATCGCAGACGTAGCCCATCCTACAACATAACCGAGGTGACCAAATTTGGAGGATCAGCAACTATACTTCTAGTCGGTACTCTACCAAATCGACACGAAAACATATCAGCTCCAATATGGAGTTATTAAAAAATAAAAATGATGTGGACATTTGTTTAACGACCTATAAATTGACAAAAAACTCATAACTTTGACCCGGTATCGACATGTGATAAGTCATTCAGGACCATAAAGTTCTTTTTCATGAATTGCGTTTAATTTTCTTATCCCACATTAGAAATTTGTGCAAAATTTTCTAAATCGTAAATGGGATCCTTAAATTTAGAAACTGAAATTTTAGATGAGTAACAACAAATATCAGATCATCAGATTTGAACCACCCTAATATAACATATAATTACTCCTTTTCAAAACTACTCACATGTGTGTTATTTATTTTGCATGTGAGTAAGTCACTTGTGAGCGATACTAATTTCGTTTCGAAATACTTTTTTAAGCTTTATTACAATTTGAATGCTTCCTTTTTCGTGGAAAGAAGAAATGGGTGATGAATCAGAAATTACAAATGTAATTTCATTTTAACTTTATAATTCTTATTAAATAAAACTTTTGTAAGGAGATAAAGGGAGGACAATAAAAAATAATAAAAAAGTATCAAAAGTCTGGAGCTTTTAAAATTTCTAAAAGAATATCGGAAAATTCTATATATTTGTAAAACAACTTTTTTATTTTGCACTTTTAAAAGCCAAAAGTTTTCTTTATAAAAAAAGCTATAAATTGTCTTTAAAACTTATAATCAAAACAGTTTTTAAAAATATTCCAAACTTTATTCCTCTATTACTTCAATATATAAAACTCAAATTAACGTTTTTTTAATAACTAAGCTTTTAAAAAAGCTTTAAAAACATAAGCTTTTTTTGATTTTTTTGAAATTCATTTTAAATGTGAGTTTTTTCCTCAAAACAATAAAGAGGACTTTTTTACAAAAAAACTGCAATTGAATGTGTCACATTATTCCCATAATTAAGCTCAAAAAGATGAGCTTTTTTCTACTTTCCTTTTTTTAATCCCTTTAAAAACTCCTGTTATTAAGATCGAATTTCAATTTTAATTTTTTTGAGTTTTTTTTCACTTTTTTGCTGGCAAAACAATAAAAAGGACTTTTTTTGCCAAAAAATACTTGAGTTTTTTTAAAGCTTTTTTCCACAAATTAGGGGAAAATATGGTTGATTTTTTTATTACCCCTTAAAAAGAAGGGTTTTTTTTTGCTTGAAACCAACTGTTATACTTGTCAATTGTACTTTATGTTTTTAAAAAGGAATTTTTATTTTTAATTTTTTACTTACCCGGTAAACATGATCCCGAAGGTTGAAAAGGTTTTAAAGGTGAAAAGGCTGGAAAATAAAAGGGAATTTAAATAAAATAAATTAAATTAAAAAATAGAGATTTGATATCTTTATAAGAAAAGAATTTTACGTTTTATCTGTTTAAAACCCAAGTCCGGGAAAAGAACTTCCATGTAAGATACATTGAAATGCGATCTGGCATCTTTAAAATTTCTTAATGTTAATAAGTTCGGACAGCATTTTTACTTCAGGATTTTAATAAAATATTTTAATATTGAAGGTAGGAACATCCTATTCCGGGAGGAAGATCTATTCAAAATTGACTATTTTCAATTTTTCGACCCAAAAAGACTAATGAAAACCAATGTAACAATATAAATTAGAATTTTATGGAGAATCAGGCAAATATTTAACAAAATCAGGATCTATATTAAGTCCACTAACTTAAAAATACTAAAATGTATGGGTGAAAAGTTTATTTGAACTTGAATATTTCTGAAACTCTTATACATTAAAATCTTTTTATACATTAAATTTCTTTTGCTTAAATTTATAAATTAATTTTTAGCAAATTTTTAATTCTTAACACGAATTGGGCCTATTTGGAGGATTACCCGACGAAATATAAGCTTGTATTCCTCTAAATCAACTCGAAAGCATCTCAGCTCTAACGATGTATAATTTCATTTAATATACGGTTCAAATGCTGCGGAATTATTTCCCTAAAATTTCCCTAAAAAATATTAAATATTAACGACTACGCCCTGATCAGATATTGGCCTGTACTCCTCTAAACACTTCAATACTTACAATATGAAATTTAATGTAAAAATATATCTAACGGTTCTTAGTTCATATTTATTTATAAAAAAAACAATTTGGATACACAATGTTATGCCATCTATGTGTGATTTAGTGGTGGAAAACTTTGCTAAATTTTAATTCTTGAGGTAGTGACATTTATCAGTCAAAAAAAAGATTCTCTTAAACAACAAAATTTCAAAATCGCGAGCACAATATTTCGTATTCTTATAGCAAAAATATTTACATTCTTAGGACTTTTTATAGTTCGGGCTCCATTGGTGGTTTATGGGCAGTGTTATGGGATCTCAAAAATGTGTATCTTGGACATGAACATTAATATTTAAACGCGTGCAAGATTTTTGTTTCCTATTTAATTTCAAAAGTTGTCACCTATTTACAGTCCCCTTTATTACACTGTTGCATATTCCCTTAAACGCATATAATTTTTAATAATAATTTTTTAAACAATTGTACAAAATAAATAATATTTTTATTAAATCAACCAAGAATTCATTAAAAATATTTTTAAAAAAGCTTTATTTGTATTTCTTTTTTTAAATTAATTTTAGTGTTTAACTGCCATTTTTATTGATATTTTCCTATAAATGCACTGAATTTTATAGGTCTCTGTAACATAATTAATTAAGAATGAATGAATGATCCTTTGTTATGTTTAACCTCTAAAGTATGGTCTGGCATTAATTCCACTAATTTCTTAATAAAATTAAAATCATTTTTCTCCCAAACTTGCATTATTTTTTGTTTTGCCTGTGTTAAAGACATTATGCTTTCGTTATGGGCATTATTTAAATAAAAAATACGGGTCATTTATCCTCTCTATTTCTCCATTAGGTTTAAGTGCGGACTGTAAGTCGTCTAGTCCATGAAACACATTTTTAAAAGATAAAACAGAAATAGAGAAAAAGATTAAGTGCATTTGTAGGAATATGCATCAGTTTGTACTTGTATTTGAATTTTCAATTTTCTGAATTCTGCAACATCCCTATTCGATGCTTTGCAAGCAAAAAACTTCTCAACTGACAATTCTGTTTTTATACCCAGCACCACACCACAAGTTGGAATGAGGGTATATTCACTTTATCATTCCGTGTGTAATGCTAAGAAGGAATCATCCATGAATCCATAAAATATGTATATTCTTGAATCAAATCAAGAACTGAATCAATTGAACTATCACCGTCTGCCTATTGGGAACATTCTCAATAATCCGAAATTTGGCCTTGCTAGTTTGCTGTTGTCCTTAGCACTTTACTATTTAAAACCAACTATATCAATTCATTACCAAGAAGGTTATATACCGATATCTGAGATAACCTTAAAATTCCGAAGAAATTTTTTTAAATTTTTCAACAAAAAGTAACTGGATTAAAAACGTATTTAACCTACTGCTGTATGTACTTCATCAAAGTATAAAATAATGAAAACTGGATCAATAGTATGAAGATTATAGGTTAAAATATGCAAAATTTTGATACACCCCAAAATATGTTTTTCATATAGATCGCAATTTTAATGATAATTTTCGGAAATGTATCACATAAATTTATTTTGATGTAACAAAACTAATCTAAAGAATCTATATTGTTCTGGGACCATGATTTGTCCAAACTTTCATATAAGAGCCCTTCCCATAATATGGTTTTAAACGTGTTAAACTTTTAAAGAGTTTAACAACCTTGGAATTCGGCTCAATTATATTTGAAGTCGCTCACAATATATGTTATTTTTAACTAATATTGTACAATTTTTTGATACAACTCCCTTATAAGACCCCATCCTGCAAATACGGACCAATTTTATTTGGTGAGTATCGTCCCATATTTCAATATAGCTCCCATATAAGATCTCTTGACAGAATATGGTTTTAAGCTTATAAAACTTAAGAGTTCAATTTTCTTGGAAATTGGACCAATCGTATTTGAAATTGCCTTGAATTTATGTTATTTTTAACCAATATTGGACCATTTTTTAAAGCTCTCTTAAAAAGCCCTTCGCGGAAAATGGTTTTGAGACTATAAAGGTTTAAGTATGAACTAATTTCATTGAAATTTAAAATTATTTTTTTACTCGTCTTTAATTATTTCAAAATTATCGACTCATATTTTGATATAGTTAGAACACAAGGTCCCTTCCTGGAATATTGTTATATTTATTGAAAAACATCATGATTAAAATTTTTAATAATTAAAACTTATAACAGTATGAAATTTTAACAAAGTTTATCGAAATTCGGTCACAAAAGGTTTAAGTCTTGAAAAATTCTAGAATATGAACCGATTACATACGAAACAAGGACCAATACCATATTTCACTTTCAAACTCACCCAAATGTGTGAAAAGTGAAAGTAATGGAGGGTATTTAAAATTCGGCACAGCCGAATATAACATTCTTACTTGCTTTTCAATATTTTATTTCAATTTATCGCTTAACCTGCTGAAGCAGGTTTTTTTTACCAAAAATAATCGAGTGCTAACTTTTTTGAAGAAAAAATATTATTCATTTTATGAAATCGCATTTCAAGTGTTAATAAAAAAATTAGCACGAAATAAGCTCATAAATCCATAACAATAACTTTCTAAATTATTTTTAATGGCAAAATGATGAAGCAACTTTTTTTCATGTCTATAACGTACTAAAGTATTAAAGCCAATTACAAATTTAATTAAACAATTATTTGTTAAAAAAAGTTGGAGTCATTTTTGAGAGCAAAAAAAATCAAATTTTATTCCCAAAAAATTTGTTTTATAATAAAAATTTTTTATCACAATTTTTTTCTTTATTTGAGGCATAAATTAACCCTTCAACAGCAAAACACTTAAACACTGAATAAAGTTCAAAATATAATTGAGTTTATGGACTACAGCTAGAACGGTATATAGATTTTGTATACAAAGGCTGAATTCAATGACAACAAAAAACAAGCTGTTGCAAATTTTTAACACTCCAAAACGATTTAGAGTTGATTTTTCAAAGGAAGTTAAGTGTGAAAAAATAATAAAAAATTGAAATTTATAAAAAAATTCACACCTTAAAACAATGAAGTTAAAAAAATTATAAAAAAAATAAAATAAATTCAAAATGCACTTGATTTGAAGTGTTTGAACTTTAAAAAAGAGTATGAGTAGCAAACAAAACATAATAGCAGCATATTATAAAGCCTACTTTAGGGCGGAACAAATTTTAATAAAAATTAGCATACAAAAGAGGCTTGCAAAAAAATATAAAGACGATATATAATTCAATTATAATTATTCCTCAAGATATCTTGCAAATTTAATCATAAAAAAATATTTTAATAATTTTTACTAAATTCTTCAGCGAATTTTTTTAATTTAATTAATCAAACTTGAGATGACCAATTGAACGCCTGACCAGATATTGGCTTGTACTTCTCCACATCAACTTGAAAGCACTTCAGCTTTAATTTGAAAATTAATCATCATATATATATTTTGACATTTTTTAACTAAATTCTTTGTAGAATTTTTAAAATATCATTTTAATGAGATGGCTAATTTTAAAGGGTCACCAACTTCTCCCCTGTCCATATACTCGTTTGTACTTCTCCACATCAACTTGAAATCACTTCAGCTTTAATTTTGCAACATTTCATTAAGTTATGTTTAACGTTTCTAAATCTTCAGAATTATTTCCAAAAATAATCGATTTGAACATAAGTAACATACAAATTTAATAGCACTGTATTATAAAGCCTACTTGAGGGCGGAACAAATTTTTATTAAAAATTAGCATACATGAAAGGCTGGTAGCAAATATGGACCTGTCATATATCACAATTTTAATTGTTTCTATTTTTTTTAATTGAGAGCAAAAAATATATTTTGACATTTTTTCTACTAATTTTCCTTATTAGGAGTGAGATCGAAATATTCCTAAGACACGTTTTTCATAAGAATTTTTAACCCAAGTTACCTTTTTGTCTTGGCATTCTGTTACCTTGGTAAACAAACTCTTGAGAGGTACAAAACCAATAATGTGGTAAAGAGTCAAAGCCTCTGAAGTGGCCGGAGCTAAGACCAGTGGAGAGATATTGGGCTCTTGTTAAAAATGTCTTGAAGAGCACGAAACAGGTGTACATGCGAGGTGGATTTTAAACAGAGATGGATTGCCGGTTCAAGCAAAGTGACAGAAAGCCCTTTAAAAACGTTAATGGAAGGGTTTCCAAAAGAGGTTCTAAATTTAATCACTAAAAGTTATTAAATAAATTAAGACTGTAAGTTTAGTGGTTCCGTTTTTATTAACATGTGTGTATGTTAAGAGTTTTTTGATCTCACTCCTTAGTACCTCTAATGCTTCTAATTCTCCTTATTATAGTCCCAAAATATTTCATTTAATATCTTTATTATAAACTCATTCATTTTATTCTCTTGGTCCTCTCTCTCTCTCTTTCTGATGATCTCAATAATGTTTCTCCATTAATGACTTTTTTAAATTAACAATTTGTTTTGTCTTAAATGTCAAAAAAATATGATTGAAGGGTACTAAATTGCTGCATACATTGGCCAAAAATAAATCGCTTTGATATTTGAGCCATTTTCCTAATAGCCATCGTCAGTCATACAAATCGGTGAAAAAAAATTATTTAACAAAGTTAAAAATGAAATAAAACAAGTAAGAATGCTATATTCGGCTATGCCGAATCTTAAATACCCTCCACCACAAATTCGTGTAAAGTTAATACGTTAGGTTCCATAGACACACATATACTCACAAATGTATATAACACAGAAATACTTAATTAGTCATAAAATTAGTTACAATTTAAGCTATAAAATTTTTCTATTAACTGCCTTTTTTCTACCAATTTTCATTGAGCTCTGTTAATTTTTGCGGATGTGAGCAGACAAAGAGATTGACGAAAATCGATTGAGATTTTGACTTGATGCAAGAATATATACATTATGGGGTCTGAAATAATTCATTCTTAGCGTTACACACAGAATGACAAAGTTAATATTCTCTCTCTACCACTTGTACTGTGGAGCGTATAAAAACAAAAAATATGCTTGTTATAAGCTCAAAACTATTTTCCGGGAAGGGGTCTTATATGTAGCTCCCATATAAGACCCCTTCCCGAAGTTTGGACCAAGATTGTTCATATTTATAATATACTTTGATTATAATTAGAAAAATCATTGTGCTAAATTTTAATGGAATTGATCTTTATTTAAATGTTTTATAAACTCTAATCCGTTTTCCGGAAAATCCCGTTATAAGGGAGCTATAGGAAAATTTGGACCGATACAGGGCAAATTAATATAATATCTTCAGAACAGTTAGCAAAATAATTGTGTCGACTTTCAGTAGAATTGGTCTTTATTTACTCGAGAAGGGGCGTTATAATGGAGCTATATCACAATATGGACCCATTTTAATAAAGTTTACAACATATATTTAAAATAGCTAGAAAATTAGTTGTGCCAAATTTCAATAGAATTGGTTCAAATCTAAAAGTGTTATAAGCTATAAATCATATTCCGGGAAGGGGCCTTATATGGGAGCTATAACAAAATATGGACCCATGTAAATAAAACTTAATACATATATTTAAAATAGCTAGAAAATCAATTGTGCTAAATTTCAAAAGAATTGGTTCAAATTTAAAAGTGTTATAAGCTGTAAATCATATTCCGGGAAGGGGCCTTATATGGGAGCTATATCAAAATATGGACCCATGTTAATAAATTTTATAGTATATATTTAAAATAGTTAAAACAATAATTGTGCCAAATTTCAAAAGAATTGGTTCAAATTTAAGAGTTTTATGAGCTATAAATCACATTCCGGGAAGGGGCCTTATATGGGAGCCATATCAAAATACGGACCCATATGAATAAAATTTATAGTATATATTTAAAATAATTAAGAGATTAATTGTGCCAAATTTCAAAAGAATTGGTTCAAATTTAAGAGTTTTATGAGCTATAAATCACATTCCGGGAAGGGGCCTTATATGGGAGCTATATCAAAATACGGACCCATGTGAATAAAATTTATAGTATATATTTAAAATGATTAAAAAATTATTTGTGCCAAATTTCAATAGAATTGGTTCCAATTTAAGAGTTTTATGAGCTATAAATCAAATTCCGGGAAGGGGCCTTATATGGGAGCTATATCAAAATATGGATCCATATTAATAAAATTCACAATATATATTTAAAATAGTTGAAACAATAATTGTGCCAAATTTCAAAAGAATTAGTTCAAATTTAAAAGTTTTATAAGCTATAAATCATATTCCGGGAAAGTCCTTATATGGGAGCTATATCAAAATATGGACCCATGTTAATATAATTTATAACATATATTTAAAATAGCTAGAAAATCAGTTGTGCCAAATTTCAATAGAATTGGTTCCAATTTAAGAGTTTTATGAGCTATAAATCAAATTCCGGGAAGGGGCCTTATATGGGAGCTATATCAAAATATGGGTCCATATTAATAAAATTCACAATATATATTTAAAATAGTTGAAACAATAATTGTGCCAAATTTCAAAAGAATTAGTTCAAATTTAAAAGTTTTATAAGCTATAAATCATATTCCGGGAAAGTCCTTATATGGGAGCTATATCAAAATGTGGACCCATCTTAATATAATTTATAACATATATTTAAAATGGCTAGGAAATAAGTTGTGCCAAATTTCAATAGAATTGGTTCAAATTTAAGAGTTTTATGAGCTATAAATCACATTCCGGGAAGGGGCTTTATATGGGAGCTATATCAAAATATGGACCCATATAAATAAAATTTATAGTATATATTTAAAATAGTTAAACAATTATTTGTGCCAAATTTCAATAGAATTGGTTCCAATTTAAGAGTTTTATGAGCTATAAATCATATTCCGGGAAATGGCGTTATATGGGAGCTATATCAAAATATGGACCAATGTTAATAAAATTTATAACATATATTAAGAATGGTTTAAAAATTAGTTGTGACAAATTTCAGTAAATTATCTTAAAAATTGCGGTCCATATGACACAAAGAGTTTGGGGTGTATCAAAATTTTGCATATTATAGCCTATAACTTTTTTCCGGTTAATCAGATTTTGATAATTTTTGGCACGATGATGAAGCACGTGTAATTGTATGCTAAAATTAATTTTTTGTTTTAGTCCAATTACATTTTTAGAAGAAATTATAAGAGTTCATTTTTGAAATTTTGAGGTTGTTTCAGATATCGGTCTATAACTTCCTTGCTTATAAACCGATATAGCTGGTTTTAAATAGCAAACTGCTTAGGACAATAACAAATAATGTGGCCAAGTTTTATTGAATTCGGTCAATTATTCTAGGCGTGAGAATGTTTCCAACAGACAGACAGACGGACAGACGGACAGACGGACAGACGGACATAGCTAAATCGACTCAGTTTTTGATTTGATGCAATAATATATATACATTGTTGGGTCTGAGATGATTCCTTCTTGGCGTTACATACAGAATGACAAACTTAATATACCCTCACCACTTGTGGTGGTGGAGGGTATAAAAATCAAACCCAACAAGTAAAATAAAACCACTCAGTTCCCAATCAAGGCCGTTTTCCGAACATCACTTCATAGGTCGCAAAACTTACATAAACGTTGCTATAAAAAGAAGACATTGCTACAACAGAATCGTCTTGTTTAAGACATGATGTTCTTGGATCGTTCCGATTGAGAACTTATATTGGTTGCTGGGTTATGTTTTTCAAACACACACAAACATTTTTTTTGTCAATTTTTGTATGCAAAATGAGTTTTGTTAAAAAATATATAATTGAATATTTTGCAAATAAATTTTTAAAAATAATTAGAGAGAAAAACACATGTCAAATTTCGTGAAGACACATCTGTCAAATTAAATTATACGATTTTATTTTTTACTTAAAAGATAAAAAAATAAAAATGAAAAAAATTTTAGCGATTTTTTGAAATTAAATACTAAAAATTATTTCGAGATAATTTGCAGTCCTACGAGATTCAAGGAATTTAAAAATAATCGATATTTCTGCAAATGAAAAAAACTTTTTCAACATAAAAAACTAGAATATAAAACGATTATAAATAGATCTTTTTTGAAATTTCATATATATCGTTCCCAATGAGTCAGACTTTTTAAAGGCCCTAAATATTGTTTGTGTTCTTTAATAAGAGAGAACAAATAGCTCGACAAATAGCACCAACAAGGACCTATTAATCAAGCTAATTTAAAAATATAAATGACCATTCCCTATTAAAGTAGAAACCTAAAGACATATTTTTAAAGGGTTCTAAATACTGTTAGTGATCTTCAAAAAGAAAAGAACAAATCGGTCGATCACCAAATATATTTTTAAAGATATGATGAACAATATGAATTCTATGAGATCATTTTATACATAAAATTTATAGTTTACAGTTATATAGAACATTTGCTGCAATTAGAGAAAACTGAAAAATACATACATAAATGATCGACAATGATCAACTTAAGGATTTGAGTTTTTTAAACAGCCTTCCAAGAGAATTTAACACTACGTCCGCTTTATCTTTTAAATTAATTGAATTCTAATCATCCTTCTCAAACATTTGCTTTAGCAATATTTATAAGATTTTAAATTTTTAGCTCAACGACAAAATGAGGTTGCCGGCGGTGCTCCCACAAGATCGCACAGTGTGTTCAAATAGACATTTTTGGGAAATAATTCTGTAACTTTTGAACCGTTAATGATAGATTAATAAAATTTCACATAGTTATAGCTGATGTTCTTTCAATTATATTTGGAGGAACACTGACTGCTACCTAGTCAAGGGCGTTTAAGGTCAGCCTCCAAAGTTGGCCAACTCCGGTATGTTATTATTTTTTAATTCATTGAAAATTGATTGAAAAATCAAGATAAAAGAAATTTTTTATATAGATAGACCTTATAAATCCTAACCATACATATATATTTTTATTTGATTGAAAATATTATTACAATTTACAAGAAAAAATATCGTTATCGTTTAAGTCGCTAGCGATGAAATTTTGAACCTTTTTCGGCAACCCTTTCGTTAACGTTTTTGTAGTGCTTTCTGTCACTTTTAAAATCTAATAAACTTTTGTACACCTTTTTTGAGTTCTTCAAGTCTTTATTAACAAGAGCCCAATATCATCTCTCCAGAGGCCTTAGCTCCTTCCCTTTTGGTACAAATACTACGTTATTGTTCTTGTAACACTGTAGGACTTATTAACCACAGTGACAGGACGCCCAGTCAGAACAAAAGTAAGTGGACACATTATGATGGAAAATTCGGTATTTATAGAGCCCGTTTAGGCAAATATACTACTTTTGCTGCAACAGCATATTTTTGGCCATATCAAAATCTTTTTGAGTCCTAAACTTTTCTTTAACATTCCCTCAAGCATAAGCAAGATGAAATTTTTGACCACGAGGTTGAGACAACGTTACGTTATCTATTATGCAGCAAGAATATTTTTTTTTTGAAAATTTAACTTCAATTTCCGTTCTCCGTTTTTGGCCTCTAAATTTTAAGCAGCGTTCCTATAAGGAGCTTTTTGAGCCTTGTGAGTTTCGTATCAATTAGTTCGAGCTCTTAGGACTAAGTAATGATTAGTTCCAAAACAGCTTTAATTCTCTGTAATCAGTTATAAAATGTGAGTAATATGTGGGAAATTCCTAGCTCAAGGGTGAACCGTTGTTAAAGGTTCGATTATTTTATATGTAAAGATTTTGTTTGATCTTAGTTTTCATAAGTAACAACTTTAATATATGATATTTAAGATAATGATTGTAATTCTGACTAGAAATAAGCTCTTAACCTAAATTCAGAGAGGTCCATCCACACTGCTATACATATAAGTGAAAAATAACATTGAATAAATGTTCCCTCTGCTCAAATTAATGAGAGAGCAGCTGTCGTTTATAGTGTACGTGTGAAGTTAACAGAACTGGTATTCGTGGGTCAGGATATCTTTATTTTGGGCACCTCTGCTATAGTTTCACCATGTACTACAGTTCAACCTAGAACTATTGAAATTCTCTTTTGTTATTTTTCTAATTAAGCTGATTTTAAAATAAATTTTCTAGTAATAAAATTTATATCTTTTAAATACCAAAATGTATCTGAAATGTTTACTTTTATTTTCTTTTAAGTGTTTTTTATGTAAATTAAGCTTTTTGACTCATTTTCTAATTTTTTTTTTTCAAAAGTACAAAGTAATTTTTTTTAAAGCTTCCAAAAAACATTTCACGATTTTGTTTTTTGTGATTTTTCTGTCTGGTTGATTTCAAGTATTTTGAAAAGTATCTTAGCGATACTTATACTTAAACAACAGATACAAAGATACATAAAATACAATTACTTAAATAATATAAAAATAGAAATGTAGAAGCTATGACGACGACCACCCAATTAGATGACTTTCAAAATGTAACATAACGGTAAAAATAATGGAAAAATATATATATATGACAGCTAATAGTTTTTGGAGTTATTTCTAAAATGAGATGAAAAATAAAAACGATTTCTTTAAATTAAGAAAAGATAATTTTAAAAATTAAAAAAAAAATTAAAAATTATAAAAAATGTAAAATTTATTATTTTTTTTTTAATTTGAATAATTTTTAATTCCATTTAATTTTTAAACTCTCTACTTAATTTTGTCATTCCGTGTTATTGCATCAAATCAAAATCGGAGTCGATTTAGCTATGTCCGTCTGTCTGTCTGATGTTGGCACGCTCAAATCCACTATAATTGACAGAGCTCAATAGAATTTGGCCTGAGTATTTGAGTGTAGTTTCCTATTTAAAATCAACAAAATCGGTTCAGTGTATAAAAAAATATAGACCGATATCTGAGGCGACCTCAAAATTCAAACTAAAAACTAAAAATTACTAATATATAATTTGTATATACGTCATTACTCTATCAAAAATTATTAAAATCGGTCCAGTAGAAAAAAGAGTTAAGTCCAATACATAACTAATTTCATAACTCCCTAAGTGTTTGGTATTATATTTAAGAAGAAACTCTAAAATATTGTACATATCTGTGAGTTACATAACGCATTTACTTCACACTCAATCGTGGTGTAGGGTATTGAAAATTCGGCATATCCGCATATTTCATACTTAATTGTTTTAATTAAAATTTTTTCCTGTAACTTATATCGTGATAACTCTATAATATTTATCTAAAATTTTAACTCTTCATAATTTGCATAATTATGGAACATGACTAACAATTTTTTTTATTAATAATGAGTTTTAGTTGACAAAATTTTTAAAAAACCCTTTTTTCCGAAAAATTTCACACAAAGCTTAAACAAATTAGTGGCTGTAAAATCAACAAATAAATAAAAATAATTTAAAAAAATATTATAATTAAAATAAACAAATAAATAAACCAGCAAATAAACTCATTACGTTGAGAGTTCAATTGAACGGATGGCTGACTGGCTGAATAAGCAGACAGAAAGACGGACAGATGGATGGATTTATAGTTGGTTGCTTATCGGTCTGCTTGAATGTTTGTTTAGCTGGCTTATAAAACCTCCAGTACTTGATTCTTATTCTAAACAATAAAACAGTGAAAAACAAAATTAACACAAATAAATTTTAAATGACACTGCACTCTGACCTCTAAACGTTTTTTTGGATATAATTCTCTAACTTTTGCACTACTGAATATTTCTTAATGAAATTTCCTATTAACACTTTTAAGGTGTTTTTCAATTGATTTAAAATAGTTTAAGTTTTTAGAGGGTACATAGAACGGGGGATATACTTCCAAATTAGCCCACCTCTGGTATTGGAGTTTCAAAAAAATATTATTTAACTTTTATATGAATGAAACATGTAACGATATTTATTTGAAACTACCATACCCGACAAACTTCTTTCGTTTTGCCAACAGAACTGTTTAGGGCGGTGCTGATCCTACAAGGCTTATATATTTTTCAAAAATGTTTTGTCTCTCGCTATTATAGTTCTTTAGATTTTCAGAATCAACATTTGCTTCGTATGGGTATAACCCTCCCCCTGGACCTAACCATCCATCGTTTTGATCAGTAAATCTATCCGTCCTACGTTTGGTCCAGGAAAACAGTTCCTTGAGGAAGTTGTTGGGACCAAATTTGAGAACTATCGCTGTTATACTTCAGATATTCTAGTTTTTCCTCTGGTCCTATCGGAATTTTTTAAAGGCCAATGATTTGGGAATAAATATCGGCTGTGAGAAACATATAATTAGGAAACAATAAGAAAATAAATGTTATCAAACTTAGGTTTATTAAAATCCATAGAACTGAACTGAAACGCCAGCATAACACTCGCAACAGAACTCTTTTTGTGTTGCAGTAATGGAAATCATATAGACCTGCAATGTGATGCAGTTTCTTAAGCGTTCGATCATGAAAGTCTTCCTTCAATCTGAGATTTTCCTGCAGTCAGATACCATGGAATTTAATGGCAATTTTAGCAGTGATAGTTCCGACAGTTCGAGCTCTAGCAACAAAGTCTCAATGATTGATCTGAACTTGAACTTAGTCTGAATTTTTGTGTCAATAAATTATTCTTTAAATAATTTAAGTAGTCCTGAAGCAGTAATAATTCCACTTAGATAATAAAAAACACTTTCCCAAACAGCTTCAATCTTAGTTCCCCGCAGAGTCTCCAAAGAGTTGTGGTCATTTTAAATTTGAGATAAATGAAGCTTTCTAAGCATTAGTTTAAAAAGAATATAGTAATTACTCTCGATAATTACGGGACCAAAACTTTCCGGATGAATATTTACTCTGTTATAGCTCAGTGTTTATTAAATTGTAAAAATTAAGCAAAAATTTAAAACTTTGCTTAATTTCGTAAACTGGCAACAATCTTTCAGTATTATACTTTTATAGTTTCCTTTTACACACTTTTAACAGTCACTGTTTCTCAAAAATATTATAAAGAGGGGGAATTACTTTTTACTTATTCAGTCTCTTAAAATATTTAAATATTGTGAAGAGTTTTTGGCACTTTTAGTTTTATTAAGATATACTTTTGTTACTCACTGTCATATAATGACTTATGTTTTTAATGCAAATTTTAGATCGGAAGTTTATTGTTTTCATATTTTACTGCGAATATCAATACACATGCAAAAACTTACATTGAATATAAATAAAAAACTCTACAGTGAGGAAAATATGTTATCAAATTCGTAATTATCGATTATCGATTTAGGAACCGACGGCAGACATTTAGGAAGCCACTTGGGAAGTAAATAAATTCTCTTCATTTGGGGATCTAGAGGTTCAAAGTAGCAATTTTTCAAAACTATCACTTCTTACAGAAGAAACCATTTTTCAATATTGAAAAGCATGGGTTCCCTTACATGAATTGAAGGCGAGAGATATTTGAAGAAATGTAACCTTGCATTTGGTGGATTGAGGAGCGTGCTTTGTATTATATGCGTGTAGAACTCAAGTCCAATGAAGACAATTGAATTATTTAAAGAGAGTAATCATAGAAAAACTGCGAGAAGAATCGTCCATAATCTTCCAACAAGAAAACATTCAACTGTTACATGCCCGGCCAAAAACTATTTGAAAAACAGTGGAAAGGAAGATTAATCTTTATATAATTACAATTTGACTCGATCGCTGCTGAACACTCTCTCTCTCATACTTCTCTTTCTTTCCATCGCTGTAGAGCACTTTTACTGCCACACGCTTCTCGATCCTTGCAAAACTCTAAAAAACGGCTTTAACGATCGTTGCTGAATTCTTTATTTCATTTGTTTTGATCGCTGCAGATAACTGTTCCCAGCATATGTTTCACATAAGAGCTAATTATCGGTTCGGTAAAAAGCTATTTGAAAAACAGTGGAAAAGAAGTTAAATCATTAGTGAAGACTATTATTTTTCTCGATCATTGAAGAATTGTCTCTCTCTGTGATTACAATCTGTCTTGAGCGCTGAACAACACACATAAGAACTGTGTCAAAAACTATTTGGAAGACAGAAAGTAGGATTGTCATCTGACTACCAATTGTATCGATATTTGCAGAATGCTCTCCCCTGCACTATAATTTGTCTCGATCGCTGAAAAACACCCTTTTCCACTGACTACCATTTGTCCTTCATTTGTCTCAATCGATTGCGGAATTTTCTCTCATCTATCTTGATTTCTGCGAAACACTCTGCCATGGGCTTCACTCCAGAATAGAATATCAGAAATTGTCTAGATTCCTATTTTACTTCAATATGGAGCAATTTTTTTCGGGGCTGAATTCATATGCTTATTTTTCTCAGTGTTTCACAAAATAATTAATAAAAAGCTACCTTAATGACACATTATTTTGTGCCAGTTTTAAAATAAATAAGAAAAGGTGTTCAAGAATTTCAGCAAAATATTTTCATTTCAAAAAATATGAAATCTGTCTACGAGATCTCTTTTTTTTAAATCCGTTCGTACGCTAATTACTTTGCCACAACACTTGTGTTTCTTATCATTCTCCACTCTCTGTCTCCTCTGTAGTAATCACACTTTGCCTTTTGTCACTTTTGGTGAGGAAGAAGTAGGAAAAAACTGTGAGTTGTTAATGATGTTTTTATTGTGGAGTTACGATTTAAATTGTCATGGTCTGTTATAATTGTAAATGACAATCAAGTTTATTTTTCACTCTCATATAATTCTGTTTAGTTTGCATTGTTGTGGATCAGCTACAGTGGAGTTAAGTTATTTTAAAGTTGTAAATGTTTATTTTAAAAATTTATAAAACTCCAATTAGTGGCCAACTAATTGGAATGGATTTATTTAAGGTGGAAATAAGGGAAGTGATTTTAGTTAATAACTTTGGCGAAATGGGACAACTTAATGCCGTTACAATTCCCCCAGTGTCTTAATCACATTTTAATTCGTCTTTACAACTTAATTGAAAGAGACCTTTGACCTCTTCTTGCATGAAATATATAAATAGAGAATTCTCGAACAAAAAACGCTGAATCTCCCAGGTACCCTGTTCACTAACATTTGCAGTTTTAAATAAGGTTCCACTGAGAGACAATTTAACGGCTTATTGCAGACATTATCATTACTTTATTAATCCATTAATTTTCCTATCATTGTAGTAGCATTTTGCTCCAAAAGAACTGCTCAGCCAATTTGGGATATCATAACTGTAACTTTCGGAAAAAATGAAAGGCAGAATCCACAAGGTCTTGGTAATAAGGGGAGCAAACCAAGAAACTATCAATTGTTTCCGAATTGTTTTTGGGTATTTTTGCAACAATGAATGTCATTATTTTTGCTCCGTTACTGGTATTCTAGTCTAGAATGACTAGATATTCTCCATAATTGGCTAACGTTTTTAAAGCTTATAACACAAACCACCACCCTGATTCCACCATATGTAGAGTGCTGCCTTAGTGTTTCGAATTAGTCGGCCTTGTCGTTTGGTTTGGCTGATTGGGTTATTCGCAGTCTACTCATTTTGCATCACTAACAACAATAATACAAAACAAAATTTTTTAGATTCTAATTGAGAATCCAGTTCAGATTGTAGTTTTAATTTTAGTTCTGCCTCTAGTTCAAACTCTAGTTCAAATTCTAGTTCAGATCCTAGTTTAGTTCTTATTTAGATTTTGTAATTTTAGAAGAGAAATTAGATGGAGAACCTCACGTCAACTAGAGGATTTGGATTAGGAAGAAAACTAAAGCAATACGATTCAACGAAGTAAGTACAGATAACATCAATCTGCAAAGCCAACCAGTCGAGTATAATGACTACAAATGGCGTCGAAGGGATTTGGACGACTGCGATCAATATCGCAAATATACAGACAAATAAAGCTCAGATCATTATACGAAAGTGCAGCCTGTTAAGTATCGAACAATATCAAGTTTTCAAAATAAGCCTCAAAATAGATCTCAGAAACGTTACCAACGAGGAACCCGCAATAATACAAATAAAACGTAGATAATAGAGATAGATCGGCAGAACATGCGGAAAGTATAACTATAATGGCGCTTGAGAGGAATTCTCAAGTTTTAAGAACCATAACCGGCAAAAAACTCATAGTGACGGTCGATACTGCAAGATCTAAGATAGCGCAAACTTACATGACAAACCGTATAAAATGGAGAATATTTGTGGAAGCCTTACGCTCCCATGAGGGTTATTTCAATCATTTTTATCGAAGTATTGAACAAATTTTCCTCTCCACTGTCCTGTTGGTTTGAGGACAGAAATAAAATTAAATCTGAAAAAGAAATTATCGCTCGAAACAGTTCCTCCTCTTAATTAAGCAGATAAATTTTAATTAGTTTTTGTTTCTATAAAACTTTTTTTGAAATGGACTCAACACTTGGGCATTAAGAAAAAGCCAATTAATAAAAAATAAATTCAAAAAAAAACATCATTTAAAACACACGACATTTAATGGAAAGAACTAAAAATAAGAACTTAAATTCAAAACCCTCATCAAGTATTGTTTAATATTAATCAGTTTTAAATAATTTCATCACTTTGCAGAGAAGTATCGGGTTTCGAACTTAAACAAAAAGCTTACGTTAAGCTTAAAATCTATTTAATAAAAAAAATAAAATGTTTTGTTTTCAAAATAATAAGAATTAAAAATAAACTCAAATTATCACCCTTTTTGAAGTGAAAAGGAGGTTATTTTTTTCAAAACAAAAAGAGGCTAATAAATTAAAAAATATAAAGAATATTTAAAGGGACTAAACAGAATAAGAACGATTAAAAAATAAACTAACAGAAAGTTTATCTGTTAGACCGGTTAAACTCGCTACTTATAAGCTTTATTTAAACAAAAAATTTGAAGGCCAATAACTTTCTAAATTTTCAAGCGATTTTAATAAAATAAATTTTGGTTAAATTTGCCTACAAATAACTCTCAAATATTTAAAAAAACTTTGCAATTCCAAAAAATCCTTTTATGCCAAAAATGAGTCACAAACAAACAAATTCCATTTTCATAAAATCAACAAAATCCTGAAATATTAAAACTTTTTCATAAATTTTATTAAATCAATTAAATATTCAAACACATTTCTTATTAATTAACATAAATTCCTTTAAAATAACCAAAAAAAAAAACGCTTAATATTCAACACTTTTTTAAACCCTTTAAACCCAACAAAAAATAAATTCAAAATAAAAACAAAAGCCCTGATACTTTGTCTTCCATAATAATAAAAAACTCAGGGGAACAATTAAAGAGAGAAAATTCAAAAAAATATATATTTTTAAAACGATTTCGTATTTGTTGTTGTCATTTTTCAAAAATAACGGGCCTCACCATGCCTTAACTACAACAACAAATAAAAATATTGTAGAATGACAGGAACTAGAGGAAATTAGCGCGCTTGTCTGTCAAATTTAATTTTACTTTGATATGTCACTTTGTAGTATATAAATTCTTCCTAATACTTAGTTAAACTTCACAACAACAATAACAATGAAATTATGCATTTGACATTAGTATTGTTGTTGTAATATTTAATGCAGCTTTTGTGGTTGCCACCATAAAGTAAAGTATAAGAAAGGGAGGGAAAGAGTGTAGATAACTATAAGTGTTTCTGGATTGTGGTATGTGAAATTTAAAGGAATTAAATCATTTGATTTCAATTTATTTTATTTAAATCTCAACCTCCTGGACATCCCAACTTAAACTTGATCAGTTGAGATTATTAATCTCCTAAATAATTACTTTTTGATATAGTTCAAACGGAAATTACAATTCCTTTTTTAATCTCTTTTCTATTCCCTCTGCTTTTCTTTCACATGCTCTGGCAAACGGACTAGTTGCTTTCAGCTCCTTTTCAATTCATATACGCTATCAGAAGTAGATGAATCATTTTCTTGTGGGACTCACATAAAGATCAATAAAGCAATAAAACAAAAAAACTAATCCAAGAATGGGATTTGTTGACCTTCTGGCCTCCAGTTAAGAGATACTAGTCAAAAAAGCAGTTAAAATCCCCTCAAATCAACCTCCTCTATTAAAACGTATGACCATGAAAAAGCAGAATGACCACCTCCAAATCAAGATCCATTCTTGACCAGAGTACAGCAAACGTTGCCCCTAATCACAGCACCACAAGTCTATCCACATATCTCATGATAGATGACTGCCAAAAGTTCTTGACTCTTTACCAACCACATTTTAGGCTGCTGCAGATAAAGGGGAAGAGCTAGTCAAAAGCTAAGAAAAGCTCGTTATGTGGAAGGAATAACATAAACATGAAAGTTTTCAAGTTTTCCCCTTGGAGGGCAGCAAAATATATTAAAGACATAAAGTCGAAATGCTGAGCTCTCGTAGTGCTGGGGTCAAAACTAAATTACCTGCGCATTATCTGAACACTGTCTTCAGGCTAATCCTCCAATAAATAATTTTGTTTTGAGAGATATACCGACTAACGGATCCCACTGTGAGGATATTATTGTAAGTCCAGAGTATATAGATGAGATCATTAGGAAAAATATAAATTTGAGGAAATCGTCTAAATATGATTCAGTTACGCCATTAATTACTCCCAAATTATAATGATCCCAAAATTAGGAAATGGCGTAAATATGGGGTCTACTTTCTTTCTTATTCAAGTTATCTTTCAAGATAATTCAGCATCAGACGTCCTGCTTAATTCTGTATTGCGATAGTAGGGATATTTGGTGTCTGATTGTGGGGATTAGCGAGTAATACTAACGTTGATTTTATACTGGAGTATGGTATATCAGAAATGAGAATATCCCTACAGATTTACAAATAACACTGGTTAAGGAAAAAACTCCACAGAAAAGTCAAATAAATAGAAAAATCTTTCTTTCGAAATCTATAACGAAAATTCCAGTTTGAATAAATTTATAAACTTTTTCGGAAAAGGATTTCATACATTTACCGCTCTGCTCTTAACTGACATGTGTTGCATGAAGTTTTTTTTTTTTTTGAAAACTTAACAATGGAATTATTTAAAAATAAGTGATGATGGTACAGCTAATAAATATTTTACAGCTTTTGTTCAAAAAAACTGCCACAATTATGAGTTAAAGTTCGTTTTCTCTTTTCTGTTTATTTTTTTTACTTTAGTTCAAAAAAACTTAAAGCAATTGCTTGTGGATTGAAGTCGTACTTACCCGGACCATGATGCAACATATGATGATGGGCAGCGGCAACTTGTGATTGTGTTACTTGCAAATGATGTTGTTGTTGTTGATGCTGTAAATGTGAGGTTGTTGGATAATGATGTGCAAGATGATTATGATGATGGTGATGCTGTTGATGATGAGATGATGGTGGAAATGAATGTGCAACAGTACCAGAATGTTGTTGCTGCTGTTGTTGTTGTTGCATCTGTTGATTATGAGTGTTTTGTGTGGAGGTTAAATGATGTGGTAAAAATGCTGCTGCCACAGCAGCATGAGCATTGAAATAAGCCATACGTGAGGCTGCGGCCATAGATAATTGTTGTTGCTGCTGTTGCTGATGTTGTTGTTGTTCTTGTTGACGTCTCTTATCATTTTCCTCATTATAAGAAGATAAAGAGGAATTTACTGATGAAATTGAATTTGTTGAAGGTGATATTGAATTTGGTGTTGTTGGAATATCTGTTACGGCGGTTGTTGTTGGTATTGCTGGTGTTGTTGGCATTGTGGGTGTTACATTATCATCTGCTGTTGCCTTATATAAATTTGAAGAAATTTTAATTATTGCCGTTTCACTAGTAACTTTAATTTCTTTATTTTCATCTTCAACCTCATTATTGTTCTCCGATTCCTGCTCCTCCTCCCCAGATTTACCATTTGCTGATTGTTGTTGTTCCTGGTTGCTGCTGTTATTAATATTATTTTCCATTTTTAATGCAATTTCTTTGTGTATTACGCTTTTTTTAACTATTGCAGCAGCTGCTGCTGTTTTAGTAGTTTTAAGTCCCAAAAGTTCTTGTATGGCAAATGGTGAAGGTTGTGGCATTTTGGGTAATTCTGATAATTATTTGGAATTCTTTTTAAATTCGTTATACAAGTTTTATGTTAAATTTTATTTATTTTCACTTTAACTAAAACAAAAATGAACACGATTATTTGAAAATAAATTCTACTAAATTTTCACCGTCGGAAGGTAACAATTCAGCATTGCGAAAATTAATTTTTTTTATTAAGCTAGAAAAATTGAAAGCAATTTTACTTTTTCTCTAAAATTTTAAATCAAATAGATTTATTTTTATCTCACAGTGGGGCAAAAATAATAACTGTATTTATGGTTTAAAGAAAATCAGAAATAGCTTGATTTGAAGCCACATAGCTCTGTTTCTAGACAAGCTATATTGTTTATTTTTCACTATAGCAAAGCTACATTCTTTAGCTAAAACTTTCTGATATTTTAAGAGAATCCGTTCAGCTTTTCCAAAGTTATAGAATTATTTCCAAACTTAATTATTGCAATATTTTTTAATTCTTCAATTTCGGGAAAATTACCTTAATTGAGACATAAAGTGTAATATGTAACAAAATTCTTGAAATTAGTTATATCTACTAATACATATTAGAATAATAATTATAAAAATTTTATAACTTTATAACAGTTTTAAAATTTTATAACAAATTTCATAATAGAAAACAGTCAAAATTGGATAGAGAAGGCCTAGTTTAGGTGGTATTTGGGGCCAAGCTATAAAGTTTTTACACCAGTATTTGGTATCTAAGATAACGTTAGAACTTAAAGATTCACGATAAATGAAGAAAAAATAAAATCATTGTTATTTAAATGCAGAATTTTATGAAAAACTTAAAATTTCAAAATATTCTTTCTTTTAGAAATAAATTTCTATACAAACTTTAATTAAATGGAAACAAATAGAGATAGATTTCAGTATAATATGTACAAACTTTTCCTTGTACCACAGCATAGAAAAAATTCCCATTTTTTCTTACGAAAATGTCCAAAATACCAATCCGTATTAAATCAAATTTAAAAGTTTTACTTCTTTCATTACATTAATCATCCTGTCGTTACCTCAAATTGGGTCCATAATAAAATCTTAAATATTGAAAGGATTTTAAACAAAATTCTAAACATTTGATCTGAAGGCATCATATTCCTATTGGGATTACATTAATGATTTTTCCAAAAAAAGTGTTACCATTTGTGTACTTTAAAATCCGCTTATTTTCTCTAAACTATAATTTTTTACTTTAAAATTAAAAAAATTAACGTAAATTTATGTGTGTAAACTTAATTTGGATGAACTTGGGTCAAAAGTGTGCCTAAAAGCCCCATACAAGTCGGTTAATTTTTTTTTAATAAAAATTAAATTCTTTTTTTTTTTTTGACTTCGCAAATCTTAAAGCCGGAATCATATTTAAATTATTCTTAATATATAGTAACATATATAAGGTAAACACCTAAAAAGTATTTTCTTTTTGGGTGTTTTGGGCCGTATAATGACATTGTGCTCATTTCAGTGAAAAACTACAAATTTTTAAAAATCTTTTAAGCGGATAAGGATTTTGGGTATTTCCTTACCGGAAAGTGGGAATTTTGTAATTCACTTTTTAGTCAGATATATCATACTGAAATAAACAGATTAATATTGTTATTTCTTACAATTTTATTAATGTTCAATTATTAATTTTATTTTTCAAAAAACAGCAAAAATTCGAAATTTTAAGTTTCTCTTTAATTTTTGACAACAAATGACATTCCGCCTACTGCTTTTTTAAATTGTGATTCTTCTGGTACTAACGTTTTTAATGATACCAAATATTTGTAGAAGAAATTTATACTTTGGTTAAAAATCCAACTTAAATTATTTATTTTCCATCTGTTTTTAGGACAAACTGTCTTATAAAAAATATTAATAAAAATTTTATACATTTTTATCCATTTTTTATTTTCATGAAATTGAACAAATTTATTGTTAAAGTATTAAGCAATTTTTTCGGAGAAGTATAAGTCTCTAAATGATTTTGGTATGGAATTAAAGAACTTAATCAAAAATGTCAAATGTTTTTAGGATTTTAACATCTTTTAAACTATAAGAGATATAGCAAACATATGACCATATTTCTTTACTAAAATGTGTAAGAATTTTTTAGATATGACCTTTTTCTCAATTAAAGCATTAAGGAAGTCATATTGATTTTTTACGAAATTTGGAGACCTACCTTTTGTTCCCTTATCTCACTAAAATCAAGTGAAAATACCTCTAGATTGTCTGTATTAGATTGTCATAGAATTATTTTCAAAAAAGAGAGTAATTTGGAATCACAAAAAAATTTGATGTAAGCTGAAATTTATATTAAACTATGAAAAAAATTATGGAGAATACAGACAAATTTTTAGATTTTTTGTTGCTTCCGAATTAAGACCATCAAAATTAAAAAAAAAAAAAAAAAAAAAAAACTGAGCCAAAATTTTGCTGGGTTATAAATATCTAAAAAACTTAAAGAGATATTGCTTTCATATAAGCTTATTTTTATATTGTGAATCTCAATTAAATCATTAATACAATTTTAGAGCTTTTTTTTAATTTTTAATAATCGAGGTAATTAAATTTGAAGGCCTACTATTTGTTCCCTGGTATCTCTAAGAACTTAATATTTTTTAAATCAATTGAAAAACACTTCTACATTGTTTATAAGAAATTTCATTGCAAAATATTTTATAGTTTCGATGTTATATAATTATTCGCAAAAAAGAGTGAATTTTGTGATCATAAGACAGTGTTGATTTAAGCTTAAAGTGTTATTAATTTATGAAAAAGGTTTGTAAAAAATCCAGAAAGTATTTTAGAACTCTTTTGCCTTAAAAAAAAAAATCGTCGAAACTAAAAAAATAAGTCAAAATTTTACTGGGGTCTAAATATCTCTAAAACTATAAGGCCAATTTTATAAATAGAATTTTGAGCTTTATTTATATTCCACAGTTTTCTCAAACTCAAATTCATTTTTTTTAATTTTCATAATTGAGGTTACAAATTTTAGAGGTCTGTTCTTTATTCCTTGGCATTTCTAAAGACTTAAGATTTTGCAAATCAATTGCAAAACACCACAAGAAGGTTTATGTGAAATATCATTAAAAAAATTTAAGTAGTTTCCAAGTTATAGAATAATTCGCAAAAAAGAGGGATTTTTGTGATCTTGATTCAAGCTACATTTTTTTAATTTATTTATACCTTAATTATTTTTACAGATTTTTTTAAAAAATTATCCTTAATTTTATTTTCATCATTAAATTCTGTTATTAATTCTTTATTATTTATTTTTTGGTTAAAGATCCGAGAAAAAAACGTGAACTCTTTATTAACAATTAACGTTTTTCTTTTATTATCATTTAAGAGAGCGAGAAAAAAATCGGAATAATCATAACAAAACTAAAAATAAACAACAACTATACACAAACACACACAAGCACTCACTCATAAACTTAAAATAAATAAATAGTTGTTGTAGTAGAGAGTCAACTACAACAACAATTAAATACAAAAACAAAAATTGTTGGCGTTTTTCTTTTTATGTTGCTGCTTTATTTAGCAAATTACGTTATTATTTTGTTTACAAACGAAAAATACGAGAAAAAAGCGTTTTTTGATGATATTTTTTGTTGTTATTTTTTTAGTTGTTTTTGTTTTTTCTGACAACAGTTATTTAATGCGTCTTTTTAACGGTATACAACAAATTCGTAATAATTTCCACGTTAAACTGTTGACAAACTAAACATCAACCAACAGTTTTGTGTTGCTGCAACAAAAAAAACAAAACAATTTATAAAAAAAGAAGAATAAATCAACAGAAAACAACAAGAACAACAACAAACACTAAAGCGAAAAAAATATTACGTGAAAAAAAGCATTCAAAAAATATTAAGCGCAAAGAAAACAACTACAACATATTCTCATTGTGGCAAAAAATGGACTGAGAAGTGATGATAATTTCTTAAAATAAAAAAATGACGTTGTATTAAAAAACACACACACACATACATACCCTAACAATCGAAAAAAAACAACTCGAAAAAAATCATGTTAAAAAAAGGAGTTTCTTGCAGCAGAAGAAAAAACAACAACAATAACAGAAATATTAAAACTCTCTATTACAGAGACTTAAAATTTACTCACTCTTCTGTATTTTTTTTTTTTTTGCATTTTTAAGGGAGATTTTTTTTATACTAAAAAATTCGCTCAAAAATTATTAGAAATATAACAACAAATTTGCACAATGAATCAAATAAAGAACAACAACAATAAATAAACATTTTTAGATGAAAACACCGAAAAAATTATTACCGTTAACTTTCATACAACAAAAATAACACACACACACACACAGAATTTTCAAAAGAAAAAACGGGCTTTTGCTTTTGCTCAAATGGTTGTTATTTATTGCATTCGTTTGAGTGTGTGTAGGTGAGTATTTTTTTCTTTCTCCTTATGCAAAATCAACTGGAAATAAATTTGTTGTTTTTTGTGATGTTTATGAGTTTTATTAAACATGTAAAGCGAAATTTTTTAATGTTTTGCAAAAAACACAAAAAAAAAATAACAAGAAAAAACAGTAAGAATAAAATAACGGCAAAATGTTTTGATGTAAATAAAATGCAAAGATGCCAGATCGAAAAGGGAAGCGTTTAAAAAAGGGAGAAACAAATTAATAACATGTTGACCCCAATCGAAATATTAAAATTTTATGGAAATTAAGGATTGAGCTCGAAAAATTATTAACACACGTTTTTTACCCCACACGGACCAAGTTAAGTCCTACAAAAAGTTGTCCAAGCATTCAAAGGTCTCCTGGCAAAATGTTTTCAATATTATTAAACAGTACCGGGAGAACTTTTCTGTTGATAGAAAACCTGGTTAAGGTAGAAGAAATGGTCTATACATACTGATTCTAAAGCAACACATCGTGTAGGAAAGCAGTCCATTTAGTTCAGCACTCGGGCTATTTGGTACGAAAAGTATAGAAGATATAAAAACATACAAGATACTGAAAGAAACGCTTCTACTAACTTAGAGGCCAAAAAACAGAACATGCATATTGAAATTGAAAAATATTCTTGCTGCATGTTGCCGTTAAGAACCCAAAACCAATCAAATTGTTCCAAAAATATGCAATTACGCGCAAAAGAAGTCAATCGTTTGTAACAAAAGACTCTATAAGTACCGAAATTTACATCAAAGAATGTTTATAACAAAGGCTGTCTCCACTCATAAAACATTCTTTCCACTTATTTTTTGCCTGACTTGACATCCTGTTACTATGGTAAACAAGCCCTTAAGTGGTGCAAAATATGGTGTTGTACCAAAAGCTGCAAAATCCTCCAAATTACCCGGAGCTAGGCCAGTGAAGAAATATTAGGCTCTTGTAAAAAAATAATTGAAGAGCACAAAAAATATCCAAAAGTCAGGTAGTAGATTTTAAACAGAGATGAACTCTGATGAACAGAGATCATCTCTCACGATTAAAACAAAGAAATTTTCAAGTTCATTTAGAGTAGTACAGGTCCATAATGTATGTCCAATATGTATGTCCAATATGTATGTTAACTTTCCTCATTGTATAGTGTGGTATAGAGACGGGCTTAACCGTATTAAACTTTAAAAGTTTTTTATCTGAAATAATTTTGGATAAAATATAAAAAAGAATATGCTCTAAAAGAATTTTTGCCGTCGGCTAAGTCCTCATTTTAATTTTTAAATCAAAATTTTTTTAATATATTTCTTCTTCTAATTTCAGTTAACAGTTATCAATTCTTCTTCATTTTCCAAAATTAGTAATTTTGGGTATTTAGAGGACAAATTCTGGTAATTAATCCCATTTAATGATGTGGCCCTCAAAATTGTGTTTGCTTTGAAACCAAAATAAAAACAAAAAAGAAAGAGAACATCTTCAACATTAAATGTAAACAGGGCTGGGGCGTTAACCAAAACCCTACACTTTATTTTATTGCATTAGTGTTAGTAAATAGAGTGTTGATAAACAAAACATTAAAATACAATTTATTGCTTTTAATCAAAAAATAAACTCTTTATCCAGTAAAATAGTTGTACTCTTCTTTAATCAAACTATAGCTGAGCTCTTTGCTCTTCAAGAGTTGAAAGGTAAAGAGAAATAATCTACTGGTTTTATTGAAATACTCATTAAAACATGGCGCATGCTTATAAACATACAATTAGCAAAACACATATACTGTTATACTCTTCTTATGAGTATAGTCACACTCTTTACTCTTTGATGAGGTTTTTAATAGAATTCCAATTGGAATGAAGAATTTCTCCTTTTATCTAAAAATTCCCTTGAAATCAATGGAACTTTTCCTGTGTTGCTGTTATTCCAATGAAGTTCTCCTTAAGCGTAGAAGACTCTCTGCTTTTGTTTTCTCCTTTTCCTCTTTCAAATGAGTTTTGTTTACTTATTAGAAATTTTGTTGATGGCTGCTTTAATAAATCATTAAGTATGTGTGAGTGTGTTTATTTTGGCTTTTGTTGTTGGTTTTTGTGTGCGTGTTTTTTTCTCTTTTTTCTCTAGTAATTGTTTTTGTATAAATAATTTCTTGCTTTTTTCAATGGAGTATGCCAATTGATAAGATTTTTTTCTTGTTTTCCTCTTCTTATTGTAGTTGTTGTTATTATTGTATTATTTAAAATATAACGTCAGTTTGTCTGCCACTTGGAAGGAGGTTTATTTTTATAGTTGTTTGTGTTTTCTTTTGTGAAATTTGCTTGTTTAAATTTTGAACTTTCTGAGATTTTTTTTTGGCGAGATAAATTTTATTATTTAATAAATTAAATTTTGATTTATAAATTTTCTTAACTACTTTTAAATCGTATATATTAGACTAATTCCCGCTTCAAACTAAAATCTGAGCCGTTTATAGCTATGTCCGTCTGTCTGTCATTGTATTCATCTCACAATATTTTTAAATCGATTTTTTGGAAATAATTCTGTAACTTTTAAACCTTTAGAGATCCGATAACAAAATTTTATATGCTGAAGTGTTTTCAAATTAAGTTTGAAGAATACAGGCCTCCATCTAAACAGAGACATGGTCAATGAACCTCCTAAGTTGGACACCTTTGGAAAGAATTCTGTAAATTTTTGGTGAATTTTTAAAAAATCAACATACCCTAGGAGACCAATTTGTGAGGGCATTCTTTTAGGCCCATGACCACGTATGTACTTGTTATCCTGCATTTCCCATTTAGAAACACGGAAAAAAATCAATGTAAAATTAATTAAAATAAAAAAATTTAAATTTTTTCAGTTATAATTTTGCTTTATACAAAAAAATGTTAATTTAACATTGCAGTTTCTTGAAAATATTCTTGAAATTTTACTACTTAAAGAATTTATCGCTGTATAATTTTATATCTTAATATCGAAAGACTCTAATTTGTACAATATTATTTTACCACAAACGTAAAAACATTTAATTTAAACGAAAACATTTTTTTAACCTCAAATCAACTATGTTCAACGTTGATTTTGCTTCTAGTTTTGTCTGTGTGTATGCTATAACAAAATAAAATTTTATTAAATTTTATTTCCGATTCTGAACCGTATAGAACTAGACTTTATGCTCTCTATTTGATGCGATAGAAAGGTTGTTTTGTATTAGGAACTGTTGTATTCAGGTTCGATGATCACGGGGTATATGACACACAAACAGTCATGAGAAAATTCCTGCAAATGTAGCCGAATACTCCTGACTTCTAGATCATGCTCTATATATAATGAAATTTTGTATTCGAACTAAACGATAATAAATGATCTATACCGAACGCTCATCCCACGGGGCTTAAGGTTCATGATTATAAGTCTCTCCCTGAGTAGTAGCTATAATTGGAAGATCAAAAAGCATTCACCACGGATCTTTTTAACTTAAATTGTGCTATAATTGCTGAAATAAGATAGAGTGAACCAATGACCTTAGAGTTTGGTTTCGAATCTGGTAGATAACAACCTTAGAAACTTTAACAGAAACTTAAGTCTGTTAGCACTGAGATCAGCAGTATGGCAGGACCTAATCAGTCCAAAATAAACTGGTTGTTGAGTTTAAACCAAAATCGCTTGCGAGGGTTAGCAGAAGTTATCAAAAGCGTGACAGAAGTTTGTTTTATGAAGTTTATATCCAGACAATGTAAAATTCGTATTGCTGTAAATAAGGACATGGGGGAGTTGATTTGCGCATTGCACTCACCAAGAACACAGTGGGGTTAGGTCAACATGACATGTGCACCTTCTTTGATCTTGAACACATCTGTACTAAACTCAAATATTTCGGTCAAAAGCTATTTGGAGATTGGAATAAAGCATCATGGTTTATCATAGAAACATTAAGAAAATGCAAAAAATTGGTGGAGGAGACCAAGTTTCAATTAGTTTCAGAAGCATAGTGTACAGTATTTATTTAAGTATTTTATATCTTTTGAAAGGTAATTATTTGAAAAATTATAATTTTTACATTATTTAGTGTTACAACCTAATTTCTTTAATAACATTTTCAAAAATACCGAACATTTTTGTTTTCGGTGTTAATTTGTGAAAACAATTTTAATATTAAAACTTCGATAAAATCTGTAAAAATAAAGTTAATATTATGAAATTGAAGTAAAATATGGGCAAAATAATGCTTAATATGAAACTGTAAACGAATTTCTATTTTTTTTTTTTTTTTTGCCAAAATAATCAAAAATCGATGACAGAGAAAACTTTGATTTTCTTTAGTAAATTGGTCACTGTATCGTTATAAGAAACTCGAGCTGAACCAATTTTACTGCTATATTTAGTTGTTTGCTCTAAATGGGTGGGTATATACTTAGGGAACATTTTTTTAAATTTAGTTTGGACTTTTGTTTTTATTGTCAAAAAACTAAAGGCAAAAAATTTGTCTTGTGGATTCAAGAATTTGTGCAGATCTATATCAGTTGAAAACCCCGTTCAAAATTTCCTTAAAAAATATTTAGTATATCCAAAGTGACAGAATTATTTCTTAATAAAGTGCTTTGGTAACATTGTGATTCATAAAAAATCATGCCTGAGTTAATCAACATTGGAGGGACGACCTTTGTCTTGAACATCTAATAAGCATTTGTGCTGCTCCATATCGATTGAAAAATATTTTTCAAATATCTTTTTGTGAAATTTCATTAAAAAATATTTTGTAGTTCCAAAATTTCAGTTTTATTTAAAAAACGCGCGATTTAGAAAATCATATTCGAAGTGATCAATTTTATAAGGCCACCACTTCGTCCCTTAAAGCCTTTGTGGACTTGTGTTGCTATTTATAAATTAGAAAATACATCAGAAATGTTTAGATAAAATTTCTTTAAAAAATATTCAGTATTTAGAAAATTATAAAAATATTTCCAAAAAAAGTGTTTTGGTAACACTGTGCGATTTAAAGAAAGATGCATATTTGAGCTGATCAACTTTGTAAGATCATTATGAACTGGAGTAGTTTCGCAACAATTGGAAAACAAGTTGGGAATGTTCAGATGAAATTTCTTTTAGAAATATTCATTAGTTTTAGTGTTATAGAAATATTTCCAAATAAGCGTTTGTGTAAAAACTCATAACTGATGTGATCAAATTTGTAGGTCCATCCATTGTCTTGTGACTTCACTAAGAATACTTCAAGAATGTCATGGAGAATTTCATGAGAAAATAGTTGTTTCTAACAATATTAGAAATATTTGCAAAAAAAATGTTTTGGCTCCACTGTTTAAGTCATGACTCATTTCGTCCGAAATTCTTTAAATTCCTGAAATAAATTCAACAATTAAAACATCAATTGATTAAAACAATCTTGAACTAAAACAAAAAAGTCCTTTTTATCCCAAAACTTGATATCTTTTCTTACGCTCAAGAATCAAAACAAAAACAAAAAAAAAAAACAACAAAACTCCTGGCTGTCTGACAGTTTTATTTACTTTTGTTTTGCCCAAAAATTCCTTTAAAAAAACTGAGTGTTTGTGTGTGTTTCAAGGAATACAAACAACAACTTAAGAAAAAATTAAATCCCTTAAAACAGCAAATCAAAAACAAAAAAAGGGAATAAAAAAGATTTACACTCAATGATTTTTGGAAAAATATTTCAAAACAAAAACAAGAATTTTTGTTTTTGGCAAAGAAGAATCAGAAAAATATTTCTCATTCTTAAATCTGAAATCCTGTGTGGATCCTGAGTTATTAACAATAAATATCTTATATTTTTATAAAAAAAAAAAAACGAAATTCGATATTTTTTCCAATTTGTACGAGAAAAAAATTGAAAATTTTTCTTTTTAAACAAAAATAATAAAATTTTGGAATTTATAGTTTTTTTTTCTTCTTCAATTATGAATAATTTAAATGTGTTTTAATAAATTCTAAATAAATTAAAGTTTTATTGTTAATTAACCTAAATAAATTTGAAATCTAGTTTTTTTCTTTCATTGAAATAAACTGTCAAAATAAATATTGAATTTCGTTTTTGCAAAAATAAAGAAATTTGATCTTTTGGCAGTTTTTTTTAATTCAAATATTACAATTCCATAAAAAGAGCACCTTTCTGAATTTTCATAATCTGAAATTAATATTAATTACAAAATTAATTTATTAATAAAAATTCTTAATCTCTTTTAATTCCATTATGTTGAAATATTTTTAAGAAACTTTATTATTTGAAAAGATCTTCTGTTTAGGAAATCTTTTGACATTAACCCACATTGAACTTATGTGATCATTGTCTTCCTCTCTCTAACTCTCTTATTAAATCAACTTACCCCTTAAGCTCCTTAAGCTTAAAAAAAAACTATAAATGCCCATGAGAGATCACTATTTTCGAATGATAACCTTCTACCAGAGATATAAGCCCAATGAAAATGTCGTCATTTTAAATGATCTTTAGGTTCCTCTCACTTCATCCATATTTCATCCGAATATCGTCCTATTAAAATTTATACAAATCAGATAATATTCATTTGATATCTCTTAATTATAGGATCTAGTACACAATAAATCCTTAAGCATATAGACACAGTCATGATGAATCCACCCTAATATCAGAGGTATGGGTTTAAGATGTACATGATTTAAATGCTCTCTTGAAGAACTTGAACTGACTTAGAATGGAGCTAGAATTGAATTAGAACTAAACTAAAACTGAATTAGAACTGAACAAGAAATAAACTAGAACTGAACCAGAATTGAACTAGAGATGAACTAGAACTAAACTAGAGCTGCTTTAGAATGGAGCTAGACCTGAACTAGAGTTGACTTTGAATTGAACTAGAACATAACTAGAACTAAACTAGAACTTTACTACAGCTGCTTTAGTGTAGAGCTTGAACTGAACTGCTGCTAATATCTCGAAAGCAACATGAGGATTCGTTTGCTTTTCCTCCTCATAATAACAACTTGTTTGAGGGATAAGAGAGCAAGAATGATGTAAAGGCACAATCATGCGATATTCAGTTTAAGTTGCGCTATAACATTGAGTTCTTTCTCTATGTGTCTCTTACATATGGTAAGTGATGTCCGACATTCACGGACTAGATTCTATGACATATACACACCTGTTAGGAACAAAATTTTCGTTCGTGTATTTCAGCCAATTTGTCCTGATGTACTGTAGACATCTTCTTAGGGATCGAATATAAATTGCAGGAACATTTGGGAAGAAATTTTTGATACTGAAATAAAAGTATTTCAGCTTCTTTGGTAGTTCAAGAGTTTTATGCCAAAAATTTATTCATATTTTTAACAATAAACTCATTTGTCAAAATGTAACATTTTCAAACAAAAGAAAACATACATTTGAAAAAAAAAATTGTTTATTTTGAAGAACAGAAACAAATATTTGAAATTTAAAATAATTTAACAGTTTTAATTATGCTGTCAAAATTATAATAAAAACTTAAAAATGAGAGAAAAAAATAATTATAATAAACAATAATAAAACACTGTTAAACAATATTAAAAATAACAAGTTAAAGTGTTAAATTTGGCTGTGCCGAATTTTCTATACCCTTCACCTTTGCTTATATGGACTTTGTTTTTTTTTCAGCAACGGATTTGATATTTAACTTTAAGTTCCTGTTAATAATATCAACACTTGTAGCTTTTATATGAGTCAACATAGATTCTCTAGGGCAAAGCTTTCGCTTTCACTTAAACAATACTGATATAAATATATAAGAGTAATTTATGGGCCGATTTTTAAAATTTAAAAAATCAATATTAAAAAAGGAATTAGCTCCTTTTCTGCATCAAAATTTTGCCTATATATCCCATGGGAGGTTCAAGATATCGGAAAATGCGTTTTTGCCTATAACTCGGAAACAAATAGACCGATTACTGTAATGTTTCCGATCAAAAATTATGTATATTGCTTAAATAGACCGCTCAAAAAACCGAAAACATTACTTTGCCTTAAATTGTTATTGTTTTCAATACAACAACAACCACAAGGAAAATAAAGAATTGTAAATATCTCCGCTATTTATGAACCGATTTAAAAAATTAAAAAAAAAAAACAAAATTTGAAGAAAAATTTAGTCATTTTTCAGGGTGGCAACTAGGCCCTTAGCTTCCCCAGGAGCATCGAAATAAGTTTTTGCCCATATCTCCAATCAATCAGTGCCATAGCCGAGTCTATAGGTCTCACGAGGGTGCAAAATATAGAAAATTATATTTTTGCCTATAACTCAGAAACTAATGGTCCAATTCATTTCATGTCTTCAGCGCATAAATCCGTTTAACTCTAACTTCTTCAAAAAATAGAAAAAAAAAACGAAAAAGTTTGAGGTATCTTCAGTTTATTGATAATATCTGAGCCATTTGTAAACCAATTTTCCTGGATTTCATTACCAAAATTTTCGGAAGCATTTCCAATCATTTGATATACATATCATATATGTTAACTATAGGTGGACTTCGTAAACTTGATTTCAACCGACACACGGATGGACGGCATATTGTGGAAATTACAAACGGAATGACAAACTTATATATACCTTTCTGACCCTGTCAGGTGAAGGGTATAGAAACAAGTCAAGAATGTATAGTCGGTCAAGCCGACTATTTTATGGGAGAATTGGCAAATAATGGATTGACCCTTGGACCCTTACTTGTGTCAAATTTCATTTAAATCGCTTTGTATTTAGGACTTTTATGACCTTAGAACTCCATTCGGGGAAGAATATTTGTATGGAAGGTACCTGAAATATGGCATAAAAAGGCTTCATTCAAAATAATAGTTTGTACCAAATTTCATCGAGATATTTCAAAAATTGCCACCTGTAGAATTTTCACAACGTTTACATGTGCAGCCAACCGGAGAGACAGACGGACGGAAATCGTTATATAGACTCAGGAAGTGAATCTGAGTCGAACAGTATACTTAAAGGTGGGTATATATTTTTTCTGTATGTTACGAACATTAGCACAAACACATAATACCCCAACAATCTTCGGTGGTGTAGAGTACAATTAAACACTTAAAAACAAACAAAAATTTAATAAAAAAAATATTTTTTATTTAAAATTAAAAAAAATCTAATTAATTTGAAAAAAAAAAAATTAAATGGAAGTTTTCAATTGTTTTGTAATTATTTCGAAAAAGAATCATTATTTGTTACTTTTGTTGTATTCAAAATTATAATTCAATATTACAGTTCAATTAAAGTTTTGTTTAATAATGATTTCAAATAACAAAATTCATCCTCATTAGCTGTTATAATTGACCAGTTTTCTTCTAAATATTTGATGAGTTTTTGAATAGTGAAAAAAGTAGATGTGATTCTGAATTTTATTTTTTTATTCCGAAAAAAAAACGTGAGAAATTTTGTAAAATTTTGGAAAAAAAATTTTTAAAAAAAGTTTTCTTAGAGTTTTACTTCATCCCCTGTTAATTGCCTTTTCTGCCAATAAGGCTTTTTGTGTTTTTCATTTTTAGACTTTAACACTAGATGTCGCTAAAAATGTCCTTTTATAGCTAATTGTTATTTTGGGTTTGAAACTCAGCTAATTACAAAGGAAAGAAAACAATCGTGTCAATTACTTTGCTAATTAATTGATTAATTTTAAGTTTAACAAATCAATTTTATTAATATATATTGACTTTTTTACATTGTTGACTTTATGTAAATTACATTGTTTCTCATTTAAAAGAAACTCTACAGTTTTTTTGACATCATGTAAACAATTTATATGAATGATTTTATATTATATTTTAAAAATTTTATTTATTTTTTACATAATTTACTTACTAAAGTAACGATTTATAAATTGTTTACATAATGTAAACTATTATCTTAGGCATTTAAAAAAAATACCAATTTTTTCTACATTATTTACCTCCTGCTTTCTTTACTTTGTGTAAATTTTTGTTTGTCGTTAATTTTGAAAAAGTTTTTTTCTATATCTCTCCCTCCGATATTGGAGAGCTAAAATTTTAACAACTTTTTATTGATTTACATAATTTACCTTATGTATTTATAGGTTTTTCTGTTACTTACCTTACGTAAACTAATGTGCCAAAAATTGTTTAAGGTGTTTTTATCTTCCTTTCCATATCTTTTCTACCGATTTATGGCAGCTAAAACTTTAAGAATATAGTGATTTTTACATTATTTACCCCATGTATATTTTACCTTATGTAAATTATTGTTTTTAACACTTAAAAACCATTTTAAAATATTTTTTCCTTTTTTCTATTTCTCTACCACTGATATCGGGAAGCTAAGAACTTTTCTACATTTTTACACCATTTTTTTACTTTTTACATTTTTTACGTTATATATTTTATTTTATGTTTTTGTTATTTACCATATGTAAACTATTGTTTAAATAAAAAATAAATAATAAATTAATTAAAAAATCATTTTTACTTTTGTCTATATCTATTTTTTGTCTATATCTATCCCACTTTATGTCTGCTACCGATATCGGGAAGCTAAAATATTAGGAAACAATTTGATTTTTAAATTATTTACCTCATCTATTTTAAGTTTTTTTCATATTTACCATATGTAAACTATAAATTTCTAAATATGTAGTTTTAAAATTTTGTATATATTTCATCCACCGATATCGGAAAACTAAAATTTTTATTGATCTACTTTATGTCGAAAAATCAACATTTTTTTAGAAAATTGAAAGTTAAAATTTAATAACTTTAAATTCCATAAAGATCTTTTCAAAAAGTAATTTTTGTTCAAATACCTCATGTAAACTAAAATTTTTGTCCAATTTTAAATTAATTTTCAGATTTTAATGTTAAAACTTTTAAATAAATTTAATATTTATATTATTGACATCGTGTAAATAATTATTTTTATATACATTTTGAAGGATTTTTCTACATGTAATTGACTTAATTGATTGCATAATTTACCTAATGTAGTCTAAGGTTTTCAATTGTTTACCTAGTTTAAATATTGTTTTTTAATTATTTACAATTTTTTTGTTTAATTTTTTAATCAGAGTTTAAAATTAAAAAAAGAAATTTTTATAAATTACATCTTTGACAGCATGTAAGCAAAAGATTTTTACATTCTAAGTTATTACAGTATAATCTACCTTTTGTAAATTATTAAATATACAGTTTTTTATAAACTATTACTTTAATTTTGTTGTAATTCAATAAATTACATCTTCTACATCATTTGAATTTTATTTGTTTTAAGAATTTTATTATTTTTATTTAATTACATCTTTACTTATATTATTTACCAATTGTTTTTCTTTTTAGTAAATTATTGAATTTACACTTTTTATAAAATCGTTTGTGTATTTTATTGTTAAAATATTAAGTATATTTAATAGATTACATTTTTGACTTCATGTAAACAATAGATTTTTATATTTTATTTTTATAATTTTTATTATTTTTATTATTTTATTATTTATTAATTACATAATTATTTACATTGTTGACTTAATGTAACTTAAATATTTTAAATATTTACCTCATGTAAACTATTAATTTTTTACATTTTTTATAAATTTCCATTTAGATTTTGGTTATAAAACTTTTATTTATTAGATATATTTAACAGATTACATTTTTTACTTTATGTAAACAATTGATTTTAAAATCATAGTTTTATAATTTGTAATAAAACTTCTGATGTATTAAACGATTAATGTAAATGAAATTTCATTATTTACATTTCCTACTTAAAGTAAAAAACATATTTCACATATCTCCTTTTAAAATACTTTTGATATTTAACAAATTGATTTATACCAGGAGAATTAATTTTATTGTTTACATGATTATTTACATCAACGGTGTTTTTGATAAGTCTTTTAAATTGTTTACTTTACATCAAACATATTGTTTATTAGTTAAAATGCTTTTGGGTTTACTTAAAATATGTATTTTATATTTTTTATTTGAAATTAAATTTATTTAAATTTTTTACATCATGTAAATTAATTAATTTCATTGTTTACATGATAAAAAATTTTCCCAGTTCTGCCTAGATTATTATTTTAAATTGTTTACTTTACATATATTTGTTTTCATTTCTTAATTAAAGTTAAATTTTTAAATTTAAAATTATTTACATTTTTTACTTTATGTAATTTTATTTTGTTTACGTGTAATTTTCTTTCAATCTGAAACTAAAGATATTTTTTTAAATTCACTTTATCTTATTAAATTTATCAGATTTTTTACTTAAAAAAAATGTATATAATTTACTTTTTTGTTTAATTGAGAAGAAATTTAAAAATGACATCATGTAGACAACTAAATTTCAAAGTTTTCCTTATGTAAATAATATTATTTATTACTCTTATTAAAAATTGTATGGCATTATGTTACTTGTTCCATAATTGTAAGTAAATTTTAATTGTTTACATTTTTTACATCATATATTTTTGATTACTTCTAAAATATACTTGTTTTACTTGAAATATTACATTTATGTAAACAATAATTATTTAATATTTTTTATAATTTTTATTTTTTTTGTAATATTTTAGCTTATTTGACACCATTTTTACATATTTTATATGATGTAAACAATTATACTTGATTGATTTTTAAGAAATTTTAATTATTTATTTCGAAAAAAATAATAAAAATTACTTAATCATTTTCTTAATCAAGAATGTAATGTAAACAATTGATTTACTCTTAAATGCTTTTTTATATTAAAACAAAAATTGAACCAATTTAACTCTTACCTTCATTCTCTTTAAAGAATCTTCAAGATACATTCATATAATATATTTAATGAGTTTTTAAATGTCTGTCCTTCCGTCTTTCCTTAATAATTTTCAATGATTTAAGTATGATTAAAATTTTTCTTAAATAATTTGAAAGACGGACGGAAAGACGGACATTATGAAATTCTTTCACATAAACATTTTGAAACAAAATTTATTTCTGAAAATAGCAAAAATCATTCGCTATATTTCGCACTATATATTGGGGTAAAATATATATTTTTCCAAATTTGTTTTAGTGAAAATGTCTGTCAATATTTGTACAATTAAATTTTTTATCTTAAAAATGTTTCATAAAAAATTTGAGGAAAGGGCGGGCATTAAAAAAGCTTTCCATATAAAGCATATGAAATAAAATAAAATTCCAAAAATGTAAACTATATTTTACACTGTATACTGTGGTAAATTTTATACTAAATTTTAATATTTATTTCACTTAAAATGTCTGCCGATCTTTGTAGTGATTTTGTTATTCTAAAAATGTATCAGGTTTAATTTGAGGGTGGGAGGGAAAGACGGACATTAAACAATTTTTACATATAAAAATATTGCAAGAAATTTTTTGTTGAATCTCATCTATATTAAGTATATATATTGCGGAAAAAAATTTTTCAAAATAAAAGTAGCGATTCAGACTGAGACCAATTCGATTTTTTTTTTTTTTTGAAAAACTTCTGTAACTTTTGAACCGTAAAAATTTTATAAACGAAATTGCGAAAACATGATTAGAGCTGAGCTATTTGGGAGCTGGTCTAGAGAAGCATTTACTATGTGGTCAGGGGCGTAGTCAAAGACCCTTTAAATTTGATCAATAAATATCAAAAAGAAAACCCTAAAAATAAAAATTTTCGAATTATCTAGAGGCATAGATCTGCCCAACAGCCCTATCCAAAGTTGGAGAATTAATAGAAGTAATGATAATAATTTCTTGCTGATTTCTCAAATCGGAAAGACAGAATCATTTTTAGATTCAATATATATCTTCGTATGTAAGTTAAATATCCAAAAAGTATTTTCTGCGACACGGGCCTTATAATAACGTGAACATTTCAGCGAAAAACGTCAAATTTTCAAACTAAATTATACGAATGGGGATTTTAACTTAATAACACCAAATACTTGTTAAGTTCTTGGCTGAAAAACCTCACCTAAAAAAGGCTTCCTTTAGTTAAATTAAGTTATTTTTGAAAATCATATGAAATGTGAAACAGACAGACGGATGGACGGACCCTGTAATAATAGGCTAAATAAATATTTTCCAAATTAAATTAAGTTTTTAAATCAGGTGGAATAATAGCTATTTTAACAATATAATTTCAATTTAAAACTATTACTCTTCAATTTGTTTGTCATTTAATTCGTTACTAATTTTTAAAAATTATCCACATGTTGACACTAAAAGAGGGGCGGATGGACGGCTGGACGGACATTTTTAGATTTCTATAAATAAAAATTTCAAAAGTGAAATTCCAAAAAACAGATACAGTCTCAGCTATTAATCTTGGGGTAAAAGTTAGAAATACTTTGCTTATCACAAATTTCAATTCGTTACTAATTTCAATGTAACAACATTTGATACTAAAAGACCTTTCGGATGGACGGTTGGACGGACACTGTAAAATTGTTTAAAGTAATGATGCTGAAATAAAATTAATTTCTAAAAATTAAATAGAACCTCAATTGTTTATCTTGAGGTAAAAAATAAAGATATTTTGTGATATACGAAACTGATTACGTCATTTAGTAACTAACCTCAATTAAATTTGTATGATTTTTGAAAATTTTAAAAAGAAATTTAATTTTTGAGTTTAAATAAAATCTTTATAAATAAAGTTATTTTCATGAAATTTTAATATTATATAGAAAAAAATGGACGTTAACACAAGACTTTAAACAAATTCCCAGTGTTAAATTTCAAAATACCCAAAATTCCTATATGGGGAAATTTGTTAAAAAATGTGACTTTTTTCGGAAAATTTACCTTTTTACCATTAAAAGGAGTGAAGGGGAAATATTTAGATTTATTCATAAAGTTAATGTTAAATAAATCAAAATTTTATAAAATTCAGATCAGTGTTAAATAAAGAAACGGTTACCTTTAAAGTTCTCCAATTTAATTTGGTAAGAATTTACTTAAAGTATTTTTAAAAAATTATTAAAAAGAATATTAACTCCAGGGGAAAATAAGGGATTTTGAAGGAAATTTTGTAATAATATTTTGGGATACAAAAATTCATATAAATTTTTAAATATAACTTTTGAAGGATCCTTAAAGGATCCTTAATAGAACAAGATTTTGGAAGCAGAATTGCAGAAAATTTTGTGCAAAATTTTGAAAATGTTATCAAAAAACTTTTGGGCTCGAATTAAATTAAAAATTAAGAAAACTAAAGTTAAAGAGATAATTTACTAAAAAAATCAATGTAAAATTTATTAAAATAGAAATATTTTAACTTTTTTACTGTTATGATTTTGCTTCATAAAGAAAAAATTTTATTTAACATTGTTTTACTGTCAAACAATGTTAAATTAACATTTTTTAACAGTATCTTGTGAATATTCTTGAAAGTTTACGACTTGAAATTTTACTACTTAAAAGTTATTTAAAAAAAATTATCGTTGTATAATTTTATATATTAATATCGAAAGATTCTAATAAAGAATTTAATTTGAACTAAATGAAAAAATTATTCAATCTTAATTCAACTATGTTCAATGTTGATTTTGCCTCATGTTTTTTCTGTGTATATGAGCTCTATATTTTGGTTTTAAATTTATTTCCATATGGATCATAAATCACATTTTTGTGATTTTTAAAAAGGTTCATATTTGAGGTGTCCAAATTTAGGACTCTATTGTCTGTTCCCTACAACCGCTGGGATTTTGATCTTACGTATATCACTTGGATTATATGTCAGCATTGTTCTGAAAAATTTTCATTCAAAAATCTTTATAAAATTATTTCCAAAAACACACTCTTTTACTTTTTGAATTAAACTCATTTATCCACGATAACACCATAATTATTTATGATTACTTTTAAAAAAGTCAATTTAAATAATTTAGATTAAAAATAAAAATTTACTAAGAAATAACCACCATTTTTTTAATCATAAAAAAATTCTAATAATTTTCAAACGTTTTAAAAAATTCATAAAATTCTACCCTTCATTATGATAATAATCCTATTATTCACACTAATTTCATAACGAGTATTTAACAAATTGGTTTATCATCCACTTGAAATGACACTTCAAAAACATACACTCACATGGTCACATATGCACACACACACACTCATACGTATTTCAAACTACTACCGTTCAGATAATCTCATAAAAGATCTAAATTTAAAGATGTTCAAATAATGGTAAGGGTTGCCAGCAGGCAAAAACACCACCAAATAAATACAACAACATGTTAACAGTAGCCAAAAGGGAATAAAAGAACTTTATTTGTGATTACAATAGAAAACAGGACCAAGATGAGCTGTTGTTGAAGTTTTGAAAAAGGTAGAATTTAGCTTTCAAAGTACTTGAGTTAAAAACCAAAATGCAAATATACTTCAATATTGAATCAACTGTGAATTTGAAGGAATATTAAAAAATATTCTATAAAATATAACTGTTTACATTTCAATTACAATTATTTTAAAGCGAAATGGCAAAAAATGTGTGATAAAGGTTATTGTTTGTTAACGAAAGTGGCCAGATGTTGTAAATAACATATATAAAACGTTAGAAGATAAGTTTAAGTATATCATGATCGATAATTTCCGAACCGCTAAATCAATCTCAAAAAACTTTCAGAAAGTGTTAGTAAAGGTATTAACGATTTTAAGTTTTAATTTTGAATGTTATAAACCTAACAGGAACCGGTCCACTAATTCCAAAGTTGTATGTCTTAATTCATAAAAATATTTTAAGTGATATTAAAGGACGATATTCATTACAATGATTTAGATAATGTAGAAAAGGTAAATATAGATATATGATATATCGTTATTTAGGAAATTCTGTCTACTTTGCAAAAATGTACAATATTATTAACAAAAACAAAACCATAAAACACTTTTTGCAAAAAGAACTGCAATAAATATGTTAAACTGATCATTTTCTCTGCAAATTATTCAGGTTCCCAATGCGATAAAAATACATTGTTAATTTCCGAATCTTTAAATCAATTTCAACTGACTTTCAGATAAAAATATTAGAGGTATAAAGCAATTTTAGTTTAGAGTTTGGAATTTATAAACCTAACAGGAGCCGGTCCACAAAGTCCAAAATTTGGATATTTTAATTCATACAAATACTTAAAATGACTTAAAGGCTGCAATATTTATGATCCTCAATTGGCTATATAGGAATGGTAAATACAGATATATGATATATCGTTATTAAAAGAACAAAATTTGTAAAATACTTTTTACAAAAAAACTGCAATGAATATGTTGAATTGGTCGTTTTCTCTGTAAACAATTTAGTCTTAATTACGATCTAATTCGCAGATCGAATTTCAATAAAATTTTATACTTCAACAGTAAAGGTGGTAAAAATTGTAAGTTTTGAGTTTGAGTCTCAAATTTGGATTAATCGCTTAGTCCAGGAAAAATTTCATATATTTCCAACGATTTCTTTAAACATTTTTTGCTATATCTTTTATGCCGATATCGGGGAAAAATATCTATAACTTCATACATAAATTTTTGAGCATTTCCTAATTGACATTAAATGGTTCCCCCCTACAATAGTTTAAAAAGTTTTCAAACTCCCTTTTAAATGCTGTTTGGTATATAAGTTATACCGATATCGGGAATCATAAATTTCTAATAGTAAAAGTTTTCAAACATTTCATAATTCCAGCTTCTTATCTATAAAATAAAAGATAATTCAAAATTATCGTTTCAGATTTATATTTATACAATATTTTCTATAGAAATTTGAAAATTATTAAATCGTAATCAGTCTAATCTATGCCGGAGCCTAATATCTATTATGTCAAAATAAAGCTCTATATTATTGGGATCAGAAAGTTGAGCTAATGAAAATGGAGCCGATTAGTTTCAAGATAGAAAGAAAAAAACGTTCGTTCACATGTTGACAACGTTATTTCATATGTTTTATGACCGGTCGAAAAATGTCAATAAAAATGGCATTTCATAGTTTTGATATACCTCACCTTGTAGTCCAGCACTTGCTCCTTTTATCATTTGTAACAAGTTATTCAAAAATTCGCTTAGTGAAAAAACTTTACATTGGGTCTGAGTTCATTAAAATCGGCCATCAGACGATCACAGATGGTTTGCATTCAAGACAACTAACTGTTTTAAAGGGAAAATCAACGTGAAAAAAATACAGTCAGATACGAGGCTATAATCTTTCATGTTGAGAACTTTCTATTACATTTTGGACGAACGATCGAAAACTGATTTTAAAGCTTAAAACTGGAAATTTTAAATTATCTAAAGACCAGATCTTGCAACATCAAACTATAATTCAACCTTAGTGGAAAACGCTTTAGTTAAGAACAGGGTATCAGGCTTAGGTGATTCTTTATTTCAGACCCTGAACAAATATATGGGCGTGGAAGCATTTTTATCATTACTCTTTTGGGAGCATATGGCTACAGCTGGCTACTTTTATTTTTGCATCCTCCTATGTTATATTGCTCTTGCAGAATTGAGCACTAACGGATATTTTTTGGGTGGTTCACGGTTTCCGAAAACTTAAAGATTCTACTTAAGCTCAGTTCCTATTATGACTGTTATTGATGATTGTTACTTTATATTTCAAGCATGTTTCATTTGGACCTGTGAGTGGAGACAAATATTATACTCATAATCTAAATGGCAGTTTAGTTTGCCTGATGATATCGAATGCTTTCTTGATATCAAAGAATATTAATTATAAACGTGTAAGTAAGACGAAATTTGTCTCTTCTATTTTATTTTAAAGCTTTTTCCTAGTGATGATTACCAGAATCATGTATATGTTGTTTAGCAGAAAAATTCCTCTTCAGGTCGTTCATTTTATAATTTTATGATGAACACTTTTTCAGATGGACGGAAACTTTTCAGATTGAAGTGAGAAGGGGCCCAAGCATATTGACGGTAACTTCGATATCTGCATAATATTCGTTTGGAAATGTGGAACTTATTCGATAATTTAATCAAGAAGGCTTTATTCCAGTTTGGAGGTGCCTCAAAGATTGAAGTGATGTAGGCTTCGATGTTTACAAAGGGAATTTTACTTTTAAACTTGATCATATAAATCATTTGGAAAACTGCCAAAAAATCTGGCAACTTAGTTTTATTTTCCCTCCCTCTCTCTCGATCACTGTTCACAATTAATTCTTCAAATTACCTTTAAATATGGTAACAAAATTAGTTACAAAAAATATATATAAAAATGGCTGCTTTTTTCTATTCATTAAAACCCTCTGTGATTTCATCACACATTCGATTCCGGTCATGTTGTTATTGCATTGAAGTGTGAAAATTACAACTCATATGAGTTAATCAAATATTATTCAAGTATCATAATGGACGATCCCCTTCTGTCTAGCTGTGACAAGCCATAAAATGCACCCCTGATTACTTAAACTTCATAGAAATTCTAACACATTTTCTTAAGGGTTTGCAGACACCATCATCATTCTGAAATATAAAACACCATCATAAAAAAAATGTTTCTGCGTCTGGAGGGGAGGGCAAATTTCCAATTTGAAATTCAACCAATTTAGCAACCAACCAGCAGCAGAAGCTGAAGCAGCAGCAGTAGAACAGCACAGTTTGTAGCTACTCTATAAACAACCATAATTATCCATGGAATACAATAGAATACACTTCACTTCAATTCAGTTCACTTACTCACTCACACACTCACTCCTCTTCTTGCAAATATGGTTGTTAATTCATTGTTACAAAACGCCTGTCACTCGTGTTCACTTTGTTATTTAAATTTGTTATGAATTTTTTTTTCGAATACAAAAACGAACAAACGTTTTAAATGACTTGAAATGGAAAAAAAAAACTGCAGCCGTTTCCGGTTGCCATTATTATTTATTTTTTTTTAATTTTAATTTCTTTTAATGTTGTTTTCTAAATTGTATTCATCATACATTTTCATTTATTTAATTCATTCATAAAGTTGTTTTTTCTTTTTTTTTCAAAATTTGGAATGGGCTGTTCCCTTTACAGTGTTCAACGCCCAATTCGTTAGTGATTTTTTTTTTTTTTTTTTTTTAATTTTTTTTTTTTTTATAATTTTAATATTAGAAATTTTGCAAAAATAATGTGAATGACATTAACAAAAACTGTGTTAAATAACTCATTAGTAACGATTTTTTCGAAAGTTAAAAAACATTTTAATTTGGCGCCATTATTTTTTCTAGGTTAACTGCTGTTATTTTGTTCGATTGATGGGAAGAGAAAAGGGGTGAGAAATATTTTAAAATGTCAAAAGTTATTCTTAAGCGAATTCGGCATCAAAGCCTCTGATGAAGTTTTCTGATATCGCTTTATTCTAGTTTGGGAGGAATTAGAGAAAAATTACTCCGTTGTCACCACATTCGAATGATTCTGGCAAATATCATTTGGAGAGGTCTTCAAAGGAACAAAGAGGAAAAATAATGATATGAAAAGCCATGTTTCGGTCCGAACAGCAGCTGTTGTAATACAACAATTTAACTATCATATGGAGAACATTGAAAAAGAAGATTACCCTCGGAGATAATATGAATCATGAGCCATAAGTACAAACTTTTAGGACCCTCAGTTCTGCGCAAAGGAAAAGTGATACATTTTAGGGTTCGGCAAAAAGCCCTTCCTTGGCTCCACATCAGCTTGGCATTCTGAAATGCATGCAACAACGTTGAAAAACTGCATCAACTCGCAGAGCGTCCAGATGGATTTTTTTTTTAATTTTATAAACATTGAAACGCTAGAGATATATGAATAGAAATTCGAAATGTTTTCGATTTGTAGGAGTACAAAACTCTATCTGATCAGGGCCATAGTCGGTGTCCCTTTAAAGTTGTTGATGTTGATGATCATTCATAATTCAGAGTATAAAAACATTTCCAGTTCACTAGGAAGAAAAGAAAAACATGATACCAACAAGCGGGTTTTTGTTCAAAAAAGAAGTTGCGTAGACTGAGCCCACACTTTACTTATTTTGTTTATAACTTCATGATGTGGTACTTTAAGTGTATGTCTCAATAAATTTAAAGGCATAAAGGAACTCAACACTTCTTTATCATATCTGGCGACAAACAAAAAATGTTAGTAACATCTTTGAGTGTTAATTCATTCAAAAATTCATTTAAATTTTTCTTTCTAACGGCCCACTGTAAAAGATAGATCCATCTTCTAAAATATGTTCTTATTCTGTCGGATGTCAATGTTCCATCATTGGAGGAAAATCGTCTATGTTGGTAAAACTTTTTAATGAAAATTTCAATTAACCATAAAATTAAAAAAGTTGAAACGTATAAAAGATAAAATCCAAATTACAAACTTGAAGGAAGAAACGGTATGTGAAACGATTTGAACTATAGCGTTTTTGGTTTCAAATTATGTAGTCCTGCAGCATTAGTGCATGTCAAAAATATAATTCTTGCTTTTGGACTTTTCCTTCCTGGTGCCGTTTTTCAACATCTTCCATAAGAGTCCATATTCATCGGTGTTTGTAAATTTGTTTAGCACTTAATCCATGTTTATTTATTAAAGCAGTTTTATTTTTAAAATGGATCCTGCTATCGGATTAAAGCTCTTTTCCACATATTTTTAATAAACGAATTCAATTACGGGCTCTGAAACCCTTGGGACCAGCCAGCACTTGCGCTGAATCCTACAATGCAGTCTAATTGTTATGTATTTTTATTGCTTTTGCTTTAAGCATTTCTCCACTAACTGGAAAACAGATAACATCATATGAACTGCCATATGGAAGCCACTTTTATCACAATTATACACCATATTGTGTCAAGTGGAGTTTTACTCAACTTACTTGGTAAATATATACAGAAGCCAAATATTGATGACATCAAACTAATGCTATGTATTTGCATAAATCAGGTCCGCCGATCGCAAGTGACTTTTTTCATTTTTTGTCCTTCGTAACGAGCAATCAACGAATAATAATAATAATAATAATAATAATAATAATAATAATAATAATAATAATAATAAAAATAATAATAAAACAATAATAATAGAACCAAAAATTTCCATCACTATAATGTTCGATCACATATTATAGAACCTGTCTGCAGCTATTTGAAATTGATGGTATGGAAAAATGTTGCTTATCAGTCTTGTAGTCCAGACGTTCTTTCTTCTTACTATCAATTTTTCGCTTAACGCAGAATAACCTGTTTGCTTTAGAAGAGGATATCAGAAATTGGCTTTATTGTATCTTGTATTCCAAAAAGATGTTAATGTATTAAAATGTGCAAAATTTTGCGAAAGTGGATTCAGTTTCTTATTTTTTTTAAAAACAAATTTCAAGAAAATTGCAACCGTTGTCGTTGTTACTTTTTTTACTTTGATGAGATCTTCAATATCGGTCTACAACTTTTCTTCTAATTAAGCAATTTTGACGGTTTTACAAAGGAAACTTCTAATGACAGTAACACATAATCAGACCATATTCCATGATGATTCGACAATTTTTTGGGAGGTGATCGTGCCAATAATGTACTTAATATAACCCCTTAAAAAGAAATTTCCACAACCGAGCTCATCAACGTTGTGGATCCACTCTTTGTTCCTTGGATGTAAGAAGAACTTGTGCTGCTCTAAATCAATTTGAAAATACTTCTAGTATGTCGATATAAAATTCTAGTACAAAATATTCAGAGGTTTTAAATTTTAGGAATTTTTTCGAAAAAAAAGAACGTTTGGGGACCTCAATGAATTTTGGAAACAAAAAAATACATTTTTAACCGCTTAAATTATTTTCAGAGTTCCTATGAAACCTATAAACGGCTATATTAGCAGCACATAGAGTTGGAGTATCAGCGCCTTTTAAAAATGAAGAAGTTTGGGTTTTATTAGTGAAATCTCTTGACAAAATTTAAGGTCTTAAACGCATTAAAATAGTCCCCTGTAACTTTCCAATATATAGAATTAATAATCTTTTTTATTCTCGCTAAAAAAGCGTTAATTTCTGGGTACGAAGTTCTTTTCAATTTTACTTAATAAGTTTTTGGAATACGAGCTTTCAAAAAATTGCTGTTTTTAATTAATTTAAACGTCATTTTGACACTTTAGATTTGTGTGAATTAAAATTTAATTTGTCAAATCTGATTAGAAAATTGTCAACAAAAAGTGTTAAATAATGAACAAAATTTTTAATTAAGTTGTTCTTAGGCCAACAGCTCTTTTTTAATGAAATATTAACAAAGAATTTTTATATAAATATTTTGACAATTTTGTCAAACAACAGTTGACATATTTGTCAACTGGTTGTTGACAAATATAATTTACCGAATTCTTTATCACAGAGTATTATTATCACCGTATTGTAGTATTTTAGTTGGTTCTACTTCCTGTTGCATTAAATTTTGTTTATAATAAAACCTTTTGTCCTGTGCACTTTTTTTGGCAAATCTTTGTTTTGCTCTTAATTGAGGATTTCAAAGGAATTGTACGAAATGTCAAAATATTTATACAGCAGTTGTCATTTAATCACCGCTACCCTCACACAATTTTGCCCATTTTAGCAGAGAGAAAAAGAGAGTTTAAAACCGTGTACCTGCCACCACCACCGTTACTATATTTAATAAAGAGATCTTTTGGTCTTGAAAATTATTTTGTGTACTTCCTTTTTTTGAAAATTCTCTTTTGTTTTTTAGTTGAAATTAATATTTATTTTTCCTTAATCCTTAATAATCCTTTTAAAGCTGTTGCTCTTTTTCCTTTTGTTCTCTTTTGAAAAGAAAATAATTGAGAAATGTATTTTCTTTAGATAATTCTTAGGAAAATCTTGTTATATAAATACAATTAGTCAAGTGTGGTTTTTGAGGTTATGTCTGGGAATAGGCGTTGTTGTTGGTCATTTAATTTGATTACCAAATGAAAAGGATTTTTGCTAGATTTTTTGGGATCAGAGGTGTGAGTTTTTCACACACTAATTTTCAAGTAGCTGAAAACATATGTTATTATGTGATTTTTCTAGAAAAAGGATAATAATCTTAAGACCTGAAGAACTATACCAGAAGCAGTCTATATGACTGCAGAATAAACAAATAAGAAAAAAATCGCACTGTGTTAATAATTTCGTAACTTTTGAACCAATACATGAGTTGATTTTAAGAAGGATAAGTCCCCAGCCGGTTAGAGGTCTAGTGGGCTGCCTTTAAAGTCGCCAAAAAATGATCATATGAGAGAAAACTATCTTTTATTATAGAAAGCCCTCGTATCTCGCCAGATAATACGAATACCACGACATATTTTCTTGGTGGACATATAAACTCCACATTTGTCTGACTGATATATCAAAAATCGGGAGATTAAAGTAAGTTTAACCATCGAAGGTTTTGTTATCTTATTAAAAGATATCAGACATTTGGTTGTTAAAATTTATATCGTCTATAGATATAGACATTTTCTGGATCTTGACCCCAGATATGGTCAATAGCCTTTCTGCAGATATATAGCCATAATGACTTTAATCGCCCTCATTTGGATGGAATTAGTCTATTGTAGTGATAACATACTATTGAGTGTCTCGTCAGATATTTGATATCTGTGTTTCGCTTTTGTTTCGGAGGAATGAATTTTCCGAATGAAAATTTCGATCTTAAAATAAATAGATCACGTTCTGTCCTCGTAAGTTTAAATCTACTCCACCACGTTTTAGAATGGTGGAGGTTGTTTTCAGTCATCCTGTTCTGACGGATTTGTTTATTTATAAATTCAGTTACCAAAATATTTCGTGTCATTAGAAATCTCTAGTGGGATTCTATTCACTTTCGGAGTCTTGGACTTTTGATGAAATTATTCTTTACGGACATCATACAGTTTAAAATGGTTTCCAGATCACAGGCCACATTGTCGTCATGGGCCACGGAAAATATTCCCTTATCAAACATTTCCAGCTATTTTCCAATATTTTGTTGTTGCAACAGTTTCACTGTTGTTGCAGTTTCTACCTCTTCCAGAGCATTTTTGGATGATAACAAAAGAAGTCACTTTAGAGTAGTCATCACTGTTAACTATTGTTTCGTCTATTAATCTCTGTGATATAAAAGGATAAAAATTAAAATGAAATTTGTTTGTTTGTGACCCCATTTAAACCCATAACGTTTTTCAGATTCTAACAAAAAATATATAAATTGTAACTTATTTACTCCTCTTGAATCACTATAAAAATATAATCCAATTGGAAATGGATTAGTGATTTAAAATCAAAAAGGTAACGAAGCTTGACGGGCTTTAGGAGTCATAAATTAAATAACTTTAATTTTTGTAAAACTTAGAAAACCAATTATAATAAAATGAACCCCATTTTACTCTATGAAAACAAAAAGAGTTTTCACACCTAAAATTCAACAATTTTTAATTTACATTATTTTTCCAAAAAGAAGAAAAATACCTCCTACAATATGGTTGGTTGCTTAACTGTTACATTAGAGTTTTGTGGTTAAGAATGATAGTGCTACTCCTGTAGTAGAGAAGATAAGTATGATAAGTATAAACAAACAAATGATTATCTGAAATTTTGCCTTTGAGGGAAAAATGATTACGAAAATAATGGTTTTAGTATATGACGAGTATATAGTACAATTACGTTGCAATATATATACACACACATGCAGACATAATAAAGAACAATATGGAGTAAAAGACAGTGGAAGAAAAGAATGCAATCTTAAGAGACGGATTGAAATTGATGTTAAAATATTTGGAAAATAATGCAATTTGTTATGAGGACGCCTAGTTTAGGCTGGATATCAGGCAGAGTTATAAATCCATTATACAGGTGTTTGGTATCTAAGAAAAAGTTAAAACTTGAAGATTCATAATTTTTGAAGAAAAAGTTATGAAAAGTCATTTAATGTCAAAATTCATGAAGAACCTGAAATTTCGAATTTTGCTGTTTTTTTGAAATAAAATTAATATTCCAGTTTGAATAAAATTAAACGAATAACGATATTTATTTCAAATTTTAATATAATATAAATGAATTTATCCATGAATCAAAAAATTAAAAAGATTCCCACTTTTTCATAAGGAAATACCCAAAATTCCAATCATTTTAAGTCATGTTTAAAATTTGACTCTTTTCACTGAAATGATTATCCTGTCATTATTAATGCCCGTTCGGTATAAAATATTATTTAGTTTTAACTTTATATGTGTAGCTATATATAATAGGGATAAATCAAAGCTGATTCCAGGTTGCTAATTTGAGAACTTAAGAGAAAAATGTTGAAAATTTTGTTTAAATTAAACACCTTTGGATAGGGCTTGTGGAAAGGTTTCTGCTCACTCTGCAAGCATTCCTCTTAAGATGTCTTTAAGAAAATATAAGAATTAAAAAATTGGTTTTATCTGAGAATATATGTTACCACCTTTTTGGAAAAAAAACAAAAAATAATTATAAAATAAAAAATTCTTAAAGTTCAGATTAATATAACATTTAAACGGATTCCCAAATTTATATGGTTTTTGCATTAATATTTTTTAATATTTTGTGATGAACTTGGTCCATATTGTTAAGAATTTTTAGGACCAATACCAAGCCTGCTAAATTATATAGTCGAAAAAAACAATGGTCAAATTTTTGTGAAAATTTTATTTCGACTTGAATATCTCTGAAACTATAAGAGATAACATGTAAATATATTTTACAGAGATTTATAAGGACGATCCATATGCATATTGCCTTTTGTCTAAATTCATAAATTTTTGGCGATTTTTTTTAAATTAACATGACCGAGATGACCAACTGTGTAGGGTCATCTCAAACCCCTTGTGTTCAACTGACGGTATATAATCCAGCAAATCAAAGAAATACCTCAGAAAACAGTGCGTCGTTAACTTCAAATCGTAGGGATCATAAACTTTCCGTAATTGCTAGGAATCATCCAATAACCCAATTCCAAAATGGACACGAATATTATCTTCTCTAGACCTGCCTTTTAAAACTCTGTCTTCTGAGCACTTATGAGATGCTTAAATCTATGATAACAATAACGGGAAATACATTTGTTACACAAGCATCTACTTACACTTCACATACATTCATAATAAACATTTAAAATTTTACTCAACTTGACTAAAAATAAACCACACATACGAATTTTACATTATTTTCAAAATCATATGGAAATACAGTGGAGAATAAAATGAAACTTTACCCAATAAGAGCTGGTAACATTTCCTCATTATTAACATTTAAAAACGAAAATTTCAATAATATTTGGATTCCATAATTTCTCCGTTTTTTGTGGTTAAACAATGAATAAAAACTATTTCTTAAAACTAATATAAAAGCAGCTGTACAGTTCTGTACACTTACGAATCGCTCTTGTTATGAGGTGAAAACTCAATAAAACAATTACTCATAACCTTTTCTTAAGTGAAATGTGTTGCAATACGGGCATTATACATCAAATGTAATGTAATTATATACCAAAGTAATGTACATTAAAAGGTCTCCCTCCGCGTTAACAAGGCTTTAATGGCATTGCCATACGTGCCAAATTTGGGGGGAATGATTCAAATTTCACATAAATTCAAGTTTATTGTGTTAAGTATTTATGTAAATATTAAGCATCATTGGAAAGATAATTACTTGAAATATAATATGTGTAATGTCACAAAATTGGTCATGTTCGGTCAAATATTTAATACCTTCTATAGAAATGTCCTCCCGGAATGAGGTTTTAAGCTCATAAAAGTCCTAAATATTTAGATAAATAAATAAATGTTATGATATTATGAAAAAACTTGCGAATAATGCCAGGATTGGTTCATTATTTCTCACAGGTCCCATACAAGCCCCCTTCCAAATTACATTTGAAGACCATAAATCTCACATGTACGTTGGTATTCTAATAATAATTGGTCAAATTTAGATAATTATAAACTAAAATCAATTTCTTCCAGCTCCCGTATAACAACATTCCCCCTCTGGAAAAATTCATTTTAAGTATCAGAGGTTATTGTGTTCAGTTAACCATGATTTCGACTGCTTTGAAATATGTACCGCAGCTTTATCTTCCGGGAGTATAAAATCGTTATCCATTGTTTTATCCAAAGAAGACAGAAGAGCATATTCCAGCAATTGGCTATTCAATTTGTTGAAATAAAACAAATCTGCCAACTGCAGAAAATCTTGCCCGAACACTACAATCGCTGAAATTACATCCGAAGATTGTTTGATTTGAAATCGTGCAAATAACATGAGTTAGGGTTACACGCAGAGAAAAAATATGTTTGCGGTAACCATAAACAAGAAGCATCAAACTATGATTCTTAGGTATTGTTACCGTATTTAAAATATTTGTTTATTCGCTTTGTGATTTTACATTAATAAAAATAGTTATTGTTATCACCACAAAAATATTTTTATTTCATTAAAAAATATTGTTATTTCAATAAAAAGTTTGTTTATTCGCACTGTGACTTCGCATTTATAAAAAATTGTTAACTTTATCGTTACTAATTTTTTTTATATCAATTAAAAATATTTTCTTTTTATTTCATAAAAATAATTTTATTACAACAACAAAATTGTTATTAAAATAAAATAAATTCAACAATTAACATGTTGGTGATAAACAATGAAAGTTTGTCGCGAATTTATAAGTTAATTCTGTCCTTTATTAAAGAAATTACGAAATCAATTTTACGAGCATTGAAACATACTTTTAATTAAAAAGATTTAAATTTGGGTCTATTCCTGATCGGACAGAAAATTTCTCGTTATGAAATTTATCGATTAAATACAAATACGATACAAAAGTTACCTTAATTTATAAGAAACAAAAAATTGTATTTAATTTTAATATATTTTTAAGCAATTTTCTCGTCAGCGTACAATATTTGATCGCATAAAAAAGGTCAATAACACAAATGGAAGATCAGTTGATCAACAAACATGTAAGTAACTTTTCATCAGAAATGCAAAACGTTCGGCTCATCCTTCCTTAAGTCCTTTGACATTTCACTAGTTTTATCTTTTATCTAAAACTAGCTTTTAGTTGGTGCGCTTTGCTACACAAAAATTCTCTTAAGTCCTAGAAGTAATTGGGACCAAATTCTTGCTGTAAAAGATCTATAAATATTTAATAATCAATATCTTCTTCGTATGGGGGCTACATTTCTCTTTGATCCTGTCCGTCTTATATTTTGTCCAGTAAAACAGTTGTTTGAGGAAGTCATTGGTACCAAATTTGAAATTTCTCGCTGATACAGGTCTTAAGATATTAAATAATCATTAAATGCATTAATTCATTACAATAATTAGCCGCAATTCTTTTCTCAATTCTACTAAAATTAACTTAAATATGGTATTTAAATTGAATTATTTGATTATTCATCAATATAAAGAATTTATTTTTGTCAATTTGAATAATGTATTATTCAAATAGAATAATATTTTTTTGAATTAACCGCATTTTTATTAACGAATTCAAAAGGTTATATTGACGATTTTTTGTCAATTTTCGTTGTGATGAATAAAGGTTTCGTAGGCTGATATTTAACTTACATTTCTTTAATTCTACACCCTTTTTCGTTGTATTTACTACCTTTTTTTTGGTTCAGTGCAAGAATAACAAACAAATTTTGGATGAGAACAACAAAGATAATAAAGTTTATAGGAGTATTCATTAGTACAAATATCGCGCTTGGGTTAAGTTTTATTCAAATTCAATTATTTTTTTAAAATACGAACTTTTAATTTCTTGATGAAACTTTGTCACCAAATGATATTATTTCACATTTTCTTTGCAAATTGTGAATTTTCATCATTCAAACATTTTCTTAGATTCCAAATACTTGTTAGTTTTGACACAAGATTCCAGAAAATTGAAAGTCTATCGCTTGTTCGATTTTTGCAAATTTTACTCTCCACTGTTTGTAGTGAGAAAATAAGTATTAAAACGGAAACTTATAATGATTACAATGGTTGACTTAAATTGCATCTATACATGTGTATGTTTTGTTCATATGTATTCTGTTACAGCTCTAACGAGGAATATGGGTACATTTGTGTGTGTGAGTGTATGTATTTGTATATGTAAATATTGTATAGAGCTTCTTTTGCAATATACGGTTAATTGTGGTTTTTGTTATAAATTGTTGTTATTGTTGTTGGTTTTACTTTAAAGATTTCATCAGCTCTTTCCTCTGGTAAAAACGAATGTGTGTGTGTGTGTTTGGAAAAACCCCCCAAAACGATTTTCTTAAACATGCTTTTCCTTAGTGAGGCCACCTCCTTCTATGTCTTATAGTTGTTATTTTTTTATTATTATGATTATTATTGTTTTTGTTGTTGTTAAGTATGCATTGCGCAATTTTCAATTATTTTTTTGTTGTTGTTGCCAACAATTTTTTCATTTTTCTCTTACAGTGATTTATTATTATTGTTGTTGTTTTATAGAAATTATTTCAGTATAATTTTCTCGTTGTTGTTGTTGTGTTCGTTGCCATACTTTGTGTTTAATTAAAAGCTTGTATGCGTTTTTTTGTTTGCTTTTATTAAAGCCCTTTTTCCCCTACTACTGATCAAGGTATCCTTCTTTATCCTTTTCTCTCTTTCTCTCTTTCCTTTATACACTTAACATTTTTTTCTCATCATTTCGTTTGGCTGCCAGTGTTGCAATTAAAATTTGTAAAATATACTACTGGCAATATGTTGTTGTAGTTGTTGTTTTTGTTGCTGTTGTAGTGGCATTATGATTAAGAACCAAGTACTCACTCATATTATTTATTATGATTATTATTGTTATTATGCTGATGAGGAGATGAGAAGGATATTCTCGTTTTTTTTTTGCACATTCTCATAAATAACTAAATGTGTGTGTATGTGTGTAAGTGTGTTTATATTTATTATATGTAGTTGTGATAGTGATATGAAGGAATAATATAAATAATAATAAACAAAAAAATATAAATTATTATTTATATGAATTTATATGCTTTGGAACTCTGCACCACTGCAAGTACTAAATGACAGTATAATAACTTAGTCATTAAGTTTGTAACACTAGAAAAAATCATCTAAGTTTTTATACTAAATTTTAAGACAAAATTATAATTTAAGTTGTTTTTGTTATGTCTGCCTGTTCGTCCCCACAGTGTTCCCAAATCGATTGTTTTCGCTTATAATTTAAAAATTTTTTAATCGTTAGATATATAATAATGACATCACACACGATTAGAGTGGAGATGTTTTCGAAATGGTTTTGTCGAGTACATGTCTCTATCTGGTCACAAGTGTAGTCAGTGACCCTTCAAAGTATGCCACCCGAGGGTCACCAAATGGATTTTTTTTGGAAATAATTCAAAAACTTGTTAACCGTTAGATATATTCTAATGAAATTTCACATGGTTAGAGATGAGGTGTTTTCGTATTGATTTAGGGGAATACAGTGCCCTATCTGGTCGCGGGCATAGTCGCTGACTCTTCAAAGTTGGGTATGTTGAAAAAATTCTTTAACTTTTTAGTCGTTACATACTTCTTAATGAAATTTCGCCTGGTTAAAGCTGAGTTATTGATTTAGTGGGATGCAGAGCCCTATCTGGTCACGGACACAGTCACTGACCCTCCAAAAATGGAAATAATTCTCTAACTTTTTAACATGCATTTTAAATTTCGTCTGGTTAAGCGGAGGTATTAATTAAGTGGAATGCATACCCCTATCTGGTCCTCCGTGTATGCAGATTTTTAAAAATTCTCCAAATCATATAAATTATAAATTGAGACCAAAAAGTGTATGTAATTAGTCCTTGAAAATCTCTTTAAAAATATATTACATGTGCAGGATATCACTTGTAGTTTCAGAGATATTTAAGTCTAAATAAATTTCAGTCTTTTCTCTAAATTTGCGTATTTAGTATCAGTCCTCAATTCTTCTTAAATATGTTTTAGATTTCCTATGAAATTCTAAAAAATGTTGTTGCATGAATTATATAAATATACGAATCCGTTAAAATGTTATATTAATCGGTCTTAGAAATATCGGTCTTTTGGGATTTTTTTTTACAAAAAGCTGGCAACATTTATTTACTGACAAAACCAGTTTTTTGTTCAGTACTTAATAATTCTTTTATAGTTCTATAAAGAAATTTTAACTGGAATGTGTGTAAACTAAATTCGGATAAACTTGGGACAAGAATCTGCCCCCAAAATCTGTCTTTAATCAATTTTAACAAAAATGTTTAATATTTGTTTAATTAATTTTCAAATCAAGAAGCTGGAATAATTTTTAAATTATCGTTAATAAGTTAAAAATTTTTATTTTTATGTCCAAAAATATTCGCTGCCGACCGGCCCTTATAATGGCAGTGTGATCATTTTAAATTTTCCAAAATATTTTACACAGATTGGGATTTTGGGTATTTCTACATAAAAATCTGGTAAACTTTTAAAGTTTTGATTCCATGAATCAGGTTCATATACATCAAAGAAATAACGTGATTCGTTTCAATTTCTTTAGAAGATCGATATTTCACGTTCTTTATACATTTTTGTGGAATTCCTTTTTGTAATAATTTTTATATGAAAATTGGTATTAAATTGGGAGAACATATCAGATTATTCATGACACCAAAGAGAAAATCAAGAGATCATACTACTTTAATGTTAGATGGTGTATCATAGTGAGGCAATAAGTGCGAATAGGTGTTCCTGTGTGTATCGTGAAGAGACTATAGAAGAGAAAATAGATTATCTCCTATGACAAACCCATATTAAAAAAACTCATCAAGTGCTTAGTAAAGTGACTAGTGTTGCCCCTTTCTGGATTGTGAGAGAACTAATTTGGAGCAGTCACCCAAAACTGCTGGGTTGTTTTTACTTTATCCAAGTGTTTAGTGTAGGCCATTGCAAATTCTGTATGACCGTATATATCGTTTCTTCTTAGTTTTTCCTCTCCTTTTTCCATATTATTTTTTTCATTTTTTCATAAAGCAAGAAATTATATAATGGTCTCATTAAAAATGTTCATTTTGCAATTTTAATTTGCATTTCTATAAATTATGTTGGATTTATATATTTTTATATATTTTTTTGTTTATTTTTTATTGAAATAAAATGATTAAAAATAATATTTTTAAATGATTTAAATTATTGAAACTGATGAAAATTGAAGTGACATGAGAAAATTTAAATAAGATGAAGTGAAAAAGATATAAATTTTGAAAGATTTTGGTTTTAAAGAAAATCACAGATGGAATCAAAAGAAATCGATTATTGGCTTTTGAAGTATAAGTCGGATTTATCACAATGAAATTAATCTAACAGATTAAAATTAAAGTTTAAATTGTCTAAGTTCATTTGACTGAAACAGTGCTCTTTCTTCGATTTCCGAATAGATCAGACTATATACATATCGTCTTCCTAAAAACCTTCTGAAAGATCAAGTCATATTTTTAAGATATTCAAAAATAATGTTATCTCCTCCTTAAAATATAACAGTATCTTAAAAAACACTTACTAAGTCAATTTAATGATATCTGTCCATCAGTCTGGAAGTATGTTGTCCGAAATACAGCAATCTATGATTTGTTGGCCCAATAAACCCCACTTTTAAATTAGTGATGATCGGTCTAATATTTCAAAAAGCTCCCATACAAATTTACCTCGGAATAGGGTTTTCACATAATACTGACGTTGTTATATTTACAGGAAGTCCAAGATTTCTGGTTTCAGATTTTCACGCTTAAGAAATTACGAAATGCCTTTTTCCAAAGACGGCCAGTTCTGAGGTTTAATTCTTGACTCAAAGTTATCATGGAAAACGAATGTTGTGCATAGGTTAGACAAGGACATTGAAGCCTTCTATAGCTGACGGAAGATGTTTAACATTAAATAGAGGTTATCGTTCCTCTCATCCTCACCTAAAGAATTTTTAAATGGTGGACTGCATAAAGCAGAAGATATATCTTAGATTAGCTATACAATATGGAAAGATCAGGAATTACAGATAACTTACGTATCAGTCCTTCAGTGATTCTGAATGATTGACATTCGCATAATGCTCATATCGGTAGCTGAGTATTTGGACTTGCAAAGATTTAGAGCATTAATATAATACCGTAATATATGGTTCTAAGTTCAACTGTAGAGTTGGATCTGATTTACTTTTGATAATCAAGTGTCATTTTTTTCACAGAAGGAATCCACTGCTACATCATTGCTGGTTTATATAAGCAGTAGCTTAAAAATCTTTATGGATCATTACCGCAACATGGGTCTCTGCGCACTGAGAATATTTTGGTAAGGTTTGAGCTGATAAAGTAGCTAGAAAAGTTCCGAATAGAAATATTTCCTTTATCTTCCTTTAGGTTTTATGCGATTAAATTCCTATTTGTTAGAAGGTCTTATACGGGAACAATATTCTCTGTTATTTTTCAAATTTGTTATAGGTTTTAGAAACCGGATTTTATTGTAGTGTATTTTCAGCATCAGAAACTATTGTGGGAAACTTATTAAAATATTTCCTGACTGTTACGGGAATTCTTTCACATATTAATATCAGCTCTCATATAGACGAATTTCATTAAGGTACTTTGATATTAAAGATTGTTTTCAGACTATTCCGGGATTGGCAATCAAATGATGGACGGATCATTCAGAAATAGTTTTTTACAATCATTTGCTTTTCAGCGTTAGATATGATAGAAACCTCTAATTCTAGAGGCCGAGAGCAGTTTCCAAAAATTTTTGACGGTAGCGGAATGGTATCCGAAATATTAAGCACACAATTCAGAATAGTCGAAAGTGTTTTTTGCAATTAACAAAAGGTCTTGACCTTTAATCTGGATGACAAGTTTCAAACGATCACTTAATTCTGATGGTTCTAATAATTCCTTTATTAAAATAAGCATAAATTAAGATATTTAATTTAACACATTTTTCTAAAATGCATTTTGAAACGCCTCCTTTTGCCACTTAAAACTATTTCTATTATTTTCATCAGTCACCTGTTATTTTTCTAAGGATCACTCTTATTAATCTCTTGCTTTAACACCTTTTTTTCTGTTCGCAACATATTCATTATCCTGTTAGCGTGTTGTTATCATAAGAGTCTTAGAAAAAAAGGAAACAATAACTAACAAGACAATTAAAGTATGGAACTTCTTCTGAAATGTTGAAAAACAAAAAATCACACATTTTTTTTCCTAAAGTGAAAATTTTTTAATCCTGTAAAATTTTTATGAAAACAAGTGACTGACGAAAAGAGAATGAATTAACAGCCACTTGAAGTGAAAAACACATATGAAGGTGTATTTAAGTGTCTTGTTAAGCAATTAAGGTTAAAAATGGAATTTAGAATTTTTGGTAAAAAATAAAGAACTAATAATTGGTTTACTAACTACCCGGCAGTTTTGGGAGACTCTCACAAACTAGTCATCAGAAAGGGCAAATAGTGACAGCACTATTCACTTTATTTAAATAACCTCTAGTCGTCTTTACATGATCTTGCTCGAGGAGGTATCATATTGTCTCTTTTATATTCTCTTCACGATACACAATAAAGAAACTTGTGCTCACTTTCTGTCTCTCTTCTATATACCATGTGGTGATGAAGTAGTTTAACGCTTTGTACATTTTCACTTTATTATCCATTTCTTGGTACTTTGGAGACTGTTGCTTAAGCACTCAAAGGTTTTACTATCTTCCTACGAAACACGATAAAGTATTAAGTGATCAAATGTTGCGTAGCGCAGGTGACCCAGCAGTTTTTGGTTACTGTCCCAAACTAATCAATCGTAGACATGTTTGGAAAGTAACTAAATTTGATCAGAGAAAGAGAAGGGTTTATTGGGGATATTCAGCCAAGTTATATAGTAAAAAGTGATAAAGAACTGAAAATTTCAGATTTTTGTTGTTTTATTTGAAAAAAGAAGTTAATACTTGAACCTTGATAAAATCGAAACGAATAAAGATTTTTATTTGAAATTACAAAGTCATATAAATGAACTTTACATTAAATCAGAGAATTTAAAAGATTCCCACTTTTGCATAAGAAACTACCAAAATTCCCAATCCGTAAAAATCATATTTAAAAATTTGACTTTTTTCATTGAAATAATCATCCTGTCATTATATGGTCCATTTGGCAGAAAATATTATAAAGATATTTATCTTGTAGAAGCAGCTGTATGCTAAGGATAATTTAAAGTTGATAATAATTTTGCGATTTGAGAATTTTACAAAAACTTAAAGTTAAATTTTTTTTAAATTAACCAACTTTGGATGGGGCTTGTGGGCAGATATTTGCCTAAAATTCATCCGAAATTAGTTTACAGACGTTTTCATAAAAAATCATAAAGTTCGGAAGAAAAAAATTATTTTATTAGTAAATAAATGTTGCCACCTTTTTTGAAAAAAATCAAAATATCGAGTTTTAATATCAGATAGATATAAATATTTAACGGATCCATATTATTCATATATTATGTAACTGCATTTAAAAATTTAATAGCAATCTGACGCATTATTAAAAAAATTGGGATCCATATTAAGCCTTTAACTTAAAAAGCGTAAAAAAACTAAGGTAAAAATTTTGTCTTGAACATCTTTGAAACTAGAAAAGATAATTTATGCATTTAAACATATTTGATACAGGATTTCAAGATTTATCTTTACGCAAAATTTCTTTTGTCTGAAATCATAAATACATTTTTGGATAATTAAAAAAAAAAGATCAATATATACGAGGTGGAAAATTTTGGAGGGCATCCACTTCGTCGCTGACCTAAATAGACGCTTGTACTCGTACAAGTCAATTCAAGAGAACCTCAACTCTAATCATGTGAAATTTCATAAAGATATCTTTAAAGATTCAAAAGTTATGGAACTATTTCCAAAAATAATTGATTTAGACTCACTGTGTGTCTCATTAGACGAATTAGCTCTAGGCATTTAGAATTTCATTACGATATCTCAAACAGTTTAAAAGTTACAAAATTAATTCTAAAAAATCTATTTTCACATAATGAGCGTCTCCCTAAGAAGCACCTGATGACCATAAAATAGTTGAGTGCAATAAACCGTGCTATTTGACTGTTTCTCATATGAATTTGAAGAAACTATATGATGCATAATTGTTTGGAAAGCACAAGCAGAGAAAAAATATGTTTGCGGTAACCATAAACGAGAAGCAACATACATATGGTATTGTTACCGTAACTAAAAACTTTGTTTATTCGCATTTTGATTTTGCATTCATAAAAATTGTTATTCTTGTTGCCACTAAAAATATGGTTATCGTTACTAAAAATATTGTTATCGCCACTAAAATTATTGTTATTGCCACATAAAATATTGTTTATTCCAATGGAAAATATTGTTAGTTTAATAAAAAATTTTGCACTGTTTTGTAATTAAGTAAAATTTTTTCTTATTCAGTTGTCAGTAAACTGAAAATAATATTTGGTTCTAATAACAATAGTTTTTTTTTAACGAGCTGTTTAATAACAATATAATTGTGATCAGTCAAACATATTGCGACCTCGATATGTCTTTTATTTAATAAAAATAATTTTATTACAGCAACAAAATTGTTATAAAAATAAAAAAAATCCACAATTAACATGTTTGTGGTAACAATAAATGTTTGTCGCGAATATATAAGTGTTTGCGATGAACATATTGCGAAATGATGTTTCTCTGCGTGCAACTATAATTAAAATGAAAATAAAGTTAAATTTTGGAATGAAATTTTATTTTCAAGTTAAAAAAAATCAAAATTAATTCCATTTTCTTTTTCAAAAAAGGGAAAATAATAAATAAATCCTAAATTTCATCTCCTGCCTTAATTATCCTTTTATTCTTGTTTGAAGTGTTAATAATTTTTATATTAAAAATTTCTTTTATTTAGAATTTCTCTTTTTTTGTTTAAATATTAATTTTCTTTTTATCCTTTCCCTTCTCCTTAAAGCTTTCTGATTTTTCGCTTTAACGCTTGAGGCATTTTTTTAATATTTCTTCCATGTTTATATTTATTCTACTAAAAGATCAAAGTCAATTGCAAATATTTATGAAAAAATTTGTTCATTTCGTATGTTTTTCTATCTGTGTGTTGTTCTATGTGTGTGTATGTGTGTGTTTTTGCTTGTTTGAAATTTAAATTGCAATTATGTCATTGTTTCTTCATTTAGATTAAGAAATAATAGAAAAAATTGTTTAAAACAACGAAATATTCATTAACGAGTAAAAAGACTAGAAATGATGGTGCCAAAACGACTTTCTGGATATAATTCTATAACTTTTGAACTGTTAAAGATATCTTAATAAAATTTAACATGATCATAACTGAGCTATTTTTCGTTTGACTTGCAGGATTACAGTTCCTTAACTGGTCAGAGGGAGGAAGCTGACCAACATCCAACATTTGAAGAACTACGAACAATGAGCCATTCAAAAATGGTGATCTCGACACGAATGTGTCGAATGATCAAATGAAAATTTTGGAAGGTGAAAGGTTGAAAGCTGTACTTAACTTTTGAACGTAAAATGAATTTGCACCATCATTGGAAGTCACACAATAAGTGATTTCTCACTATTTCAAAGCATTGGAAATACATTCCATAGCAAATAGATTGGATTTCATACGTTTTGAAGTCGGGAGATGTTGAAAAGCGAATTTTTAGATCGGAAATGATGTTTAAACGCTGAAAAAGCATGTAATTTTATATCGTATTATTACAATTTGATAACATTTCATAAAGTCAAATATAAAACCCGGATAATTTAACAAGAATTTTGGTAAGTTTTTGATGATAAAATAATGATCTCCATTCAAGGATGATGTCTATGCTGTTAAACAACGTTCGGATATACTTTAAGATACCATTAAGAGGAGGTAGAACAAAATACATGAATACTATAGATTCCTCCAAATTTAAGGTAATGATTCCATATGTTAAGTTAAGTTGTGAATCTGAACTCCCAAGGATTTGTGAATTTTAAAGAAATCGAGTTTGATCGAGGAATTGGATAATAATGAGACAGGAGATCATGAGCCAATATAAAAAATAACTTTCGGATGATCTAGTTTTGGATCTAAACTACTAATCTAGGTGTTATATATAGAAGATACAAGGGATCATGTGTCAATCATTTGGGTTGTAATTTTGGGAAGATTAAAAAATTCCTAAGGATTTGTGGTCTTTAAGGAAATTATGTGTGATCGTGGAATTAGATAAGAAAAGATAAGGCAAAGGAAATTTTATGAAGAGAAAAGTAAAGTCAAGGTATTTTGATAGAACATGTGAATTTGAACTCCCAAAGATTTTTGATATTAAAGGAAATTGGACTTTGCAGTCATGTAGAAGAAATTGAGGGAAACTATATATTATGTTTTCTTATAAGTCTTTACCCCGAGATAATACTAAAATATATCGAAGTTGTGTTTAAGATTTTTGAATTTTAGGAAAATTGAGTTTGATCGTGAGATTTATTTAGACCGGAAGTTATTATGGAATAAAAAGGACAAAACGGATGAGGATTTCACCTTTCGGTGTGGATATCAATTCTCAGAGGTTTATGGTTTTTAGGAAAATCAAGTTTGATCAGGGAGTTTGATGAAATGAATCTAAGAGATCATGAGCCCAAATGAAGAATAACTTTAGGATGATCCAATTCAACCTAAAGAAGATTTAGATTTAAACTCCCAATGATTTCAATTTCTAGGAAAATTGGGTTACATAGATAAGATACTAAAGGTAATATGAAAATAAAAAAAGCATTAAGATGAAAGGACACTGATGGTGAGGTGGATTTGTAGCAAATCAAGTTCGTTTGAGGAGTTAAATATAGAATATTGGGATGATCAAAATAAACCCAAAAAGAAGTCATGATTTTGTTATAGAAAATGTGAATTCGAAATTTGAAATTTCGATTCGCTATCAAAGAAAGTAGATTTGAACTCTCAAGGATTTAATTAAAAAGGAGGCACATTACTGATGACAGTAAGATTTGGAACTGAACTTCTATAGTTTTAAGATTTCTAAGGAAATTAAGCTGCTCTGCGTTGAAGAGCATAGAAAAGTGGAATAAGAATTTAAGAAAAGTTTGTGTGAATGTGAATTTGTTGCTAGATTTTGATGTGAAATCTTGAGCTGTTTATTCACGATTTCAACTGTTCTTGAAACAGTCTATAGATGAAATTTATCTATAGGAAATTACTAAAGTACCATTGTAAAGGCTTCATTGTTCACTAAAAATATTGGCTTTTTAGAAAATAAACTGTATAATAAATAATGGAGGTATTGTAAAAGCAATGAAAGCAAAGCTTTTAAGCTCTAAATATGCAAAAATAATGCAAATTCAAGAGACTGGTTTTTACAATTACTGCATTATGCAATATTCAAATTAAATCCTTTTTCAATCAAATGATTCTAATGCAAATGCAAGAAAAAGGCGTTGTATTAAAGCTTTAGCCAAAAATAAAAACCATAAAACCATTAAGAATTCATGATTCCAGAGCAGCAGGGAGAAGACAACTTAGGATATGAGTACCGACAGAAATTTTATAGTTGAAAATGATGAGGAAATTATTTGAGGAATTTTGTGGCAGGAGAAGTGTTGCATTTAGCACATGTATGATGCATTTATACATTCATTCATTTAGTCATTCATTCATTCATATATAAATGCAAATATAAAAATCTTAACAAAATTCTACACTTAAGGCGACACAATTCATATTAAAATATAAAGAAATCCTTTTATGATAATTTCTCAAGAGTGTCGTCCTTTGATCACTGAAGTAAAACTCATTCAAGCATAAAAACAGTTTTTGTTTTCAAATCAGTATTTTTTTTTTTTTCAAAATTTCCCACCACAACCTCCCACATGAGGAGTCTCCAGCTCACACTCCTGCTTCTTTTCTTATACAAAAGAGCCCTCATAATTTTCAGAATTCATAATTTTTTGAATATTCATTTCGCTTATTCTTTTTTGTTTTTGGGTGGCAAAAATTGTTTTTTCTTTTCTGGCAGGATTCTTATTAGGATTTTGTATGGAAATTGCATTTCTTGTATAATTTCATTCAAAAAAAATCCTTGCAAATCCTTTTGTTGCCAACAGTTTTATTGCTTGATTGCAATTAGTATTTTGTTTTCAAAATTGTTTGAAAAATTCTAAGAATTTTTATTTCCAATTTTCTTAATTATCCTTGTGTTATTTTTTTTTAATATTTCTGCAAATTAAATGGTTTCAGTTTGGTGGGTGTGTCCTCTTACATTTACATAATTTTTTAATTATTCATTCAATTCGTGTGTAAAAAAAAAATCCACTTGTTTTTATTTCACTTTTAATTGTGAATTCTTAAATCACCGTCATTATTCAAAATGTGTCCTTAAAATTGCAGGTGGCTGTGAACAAAAAAATTCTGCGTAAATTTATGCTAAATGAAATTCATTATAAAATATGTTAATTGCTTTGGAGATTTAATGTAAAACTTACATGGTTTCAAACTCCCGCCACACGTTCACACACTTAGGTGCTCTTGGTGGTTTTATTATTTGCTAAACACTCATAAATATTGAAATAATTTGTGGTCATTAACTAAGAGTTTTAATATAAAATTTAATTTTTTTTGAAAGATTTAGGAACACGACATTCCTTAAAATAGGCCGGATATGACTACCCGACTTTATAGAGGATTTTCCTTATCAAAAACATTAAATAAAGGAAATAAATAAATGATCAGAATTTATTAAGTTTATGCCATAGAATTCCAAAAAATATAGTTTTTTTGGCCCCCGATACCATTTATCTGTTAAAAGGATATAAAACGTGGGCATAATATAGAGAAAGCTAATCCAAATTCGTATTGTTTATTTTACTCATTCAACCTCACGATTATCCTCCTCCAACGCTACCAAATAATGCAGTCTATGACAGCTACGTGTACATAGTAATTTAAGGATGACATTCTTCTTGATAAAGCCCTAAGGCTATCAGAACGTCAAACGATCTTCGGGTCATGAAACCCCCTAAGAATGCATTTATTCTTTAAATTGTTCTATAACTTTTGAACCTTTAGAGATATCGTAACAAAATTCAACTCGCATTTAGCTGAGACCCTCCCTTAAGATCTAATCCTATTTAAATTCCAACCAATCTTTAGATTACAATACTCGGTTCGCTTAGTGAATCCAAAAAAGATTTATATATGAACAGTTCTATAAATGTTCAAGAAGTCTTGACAAGGTTCAACTTTGATTGAGCTGAGATATTTTTAGATTACAGCACTCCAATTGGTCATAGGACTAGTGGATGGCCCCTCTAATCTGGATATCTTAATTATAACATTTCATTGAATTTACGTGACTAATGAAGCGTTCAACCACTTCATCAGGGAGAACAGAATCAGTGAAATTTTTGTAAGTGACCACTATTAAACCACCTCATGATCACCGGGTGTGTAGTAGGATGACAATAAGAGCCTTGTAGAACACGAACGATATACTTTATCGCAAGTATATAGTGAAGACTTCATGTAATCAATATGAAGAAAATCAGGCAAAATCAATTCACCCCTTTTGATCACCTCAAGGTGTATCGTCTCATATCACAAATGAATTGTTGGCGAATTAAAAAAACGGTATATATTCTAGGCCTAAAGAAACAAAATTTGAACCGTTTTAACTCTGCCTTCCGTCAGATTATCTGCTTCTATACACCTGTCTGTTGTTTTTGAAAATGTTTGAAAAATGAAGTTACTTGATAAAAAGTTATAGACCGATATCTGAGATAAACTAAAAATAAAGCGAAGAACTTTTTATCTAGAAGTTATTCACATTTTGCTATATTCATGTTTAAATGCACCGATCGACTACGAATCGCTTTTTTTGGACTCAAGATTTTGCAAAAATTTTAAAGTTGATAGGCAAATGCAAATATGCACTCGTCAAGGTCTATAAGATGGTACGAAATAATTTCAATTGGCAGTGGAAAAAAACTTGCACGTGTTGTCCGATCAAAAGTTATAGATTTATTTCCAAAAACAAAATCTATTCCGGCCCACTATGCACTCTAAGATCCAACAGAGTGCCCTATATTTTGATACTTTTGGCAAGTTGTAGGAAGTTGTCATTTGTAATTGAGACCAGTGTAAGGCATGGGGAAACATCTTAGATGGCTATTCAATTTGTAGGGAAAGATCCAAGATAGAGGTAAGCACTGGTACAATAGTCTAGCTGGTAAGGGACGAGGTCGAAAAGGCTTCCTGATGAGTGTAGCATGTTTGGGTGTAGCTGCGGTATAGCCAGTGAAACATGTGAATCTAACGTGATCAACATTTATGTTGATAGACAGGACGCTTTAAAAGGCCTTAGGGGACACATCGTAACATAAATTTAGCATAGATAAGGGAGTGAAGAGGATACCAAGGTGGTTAATGGGCACCCACATGGTCTGAACACTGCGATAATGATATGGTTAATAAATTGGCTGGCGGCGGATCAGCACTTGACATGCCTGGTAATTTTAAACGGGTCAAGCCTTCAAATGATGAAATTCCTTTACTCAGTGCAAGTTAAATTGTAGGGATCGCATGAAACTACTTCTGGGAGTTAATAGAGGCGGTCTAAGGTGAGGTCAGAGGATTCTTGACAGATCATTGTCATATGAAATGCTATTCTGGTACGTCAGCTTATTGCTGGATGCGCTGTTTTTAAAAGGCTAACGATATCTGAGGACTGTACTTAATCATAATTAAAAAATGAGATAGACTGAAAAACAAAAAGTTAAAAAGGCGACGGATCGGTCACTGCCATAGAAGGTGAAAGAAATCACTATAATATTTATATATTTTAAAATCGGCAAAGATACATTTAAAAACAAGTGATGGTGGTTTTCAGCTTTTAATTGTATGATTTTTTAAAGCTTTAGTTATTTTCAAGCTTCGGTTCCTTTTCCCGAATTTATATGCCCACTGTTTGTGAGACAAAAACGAAATTATCTAATGTCTGAATAATATATAATTTTTATAAAAATAAAATAATCACATTTAACTAAGTGTATGAAAAAGAAGAAGAAGAAGAGGAAAAAATAAAATGTATGTTAATATAAGAGGATTTTATTTACACATAAGAGAGTCCCAAACAACTAAAAGCCTTAGACGATTAAATCCTTTTTCAGTACTTTTTTATAGCAGTACTCTTTTTTCCATGTATCGCTAAGGAAGAGGAGCAGCATTAAGACAAAAACGCATTTATTGAAATACAAAAAAATGCTAAAGCAGCTTTTAACTCATAAAACATTTAGCACAAATAGAAAATGCGAAAAAAAGATATGAATACAACTGACAACAGAAGATGGAGGCGAAAAAAGTATGAAATAATATAAAAATTGTACTTAAATTAAAAATTGCGCATAAAGTGAGGACAAACTACTCACACTAAATGTTAAGTAAAAGAATATTTGTTTTTTTTAGGCGTCATATATGGAAAAGGATTAAAATGCAGCATAATTAAGAATAATGGCTAAAAATATACACACAGTGATCACCCAACCTTTATTTTTGGAAATAATTTAATAACTTTGAAAATATTTTAAATTTTATTATGAAATTTCACTTAAACATTGTCGACATGTTTTCCAATTGATTTGGAGAATAACAAGTTCATAGTGGCTCCAGGAGACAGGTAATGGACTTTCAAAGTTGGTCACCTTGGGTATGGACATAAATAAATGCGCAAACATTTTGGTCTCAGAACCAGAAACCAGACTAAATTTAGAAGTAGTAAGTTATTAATATCCGAGGGCAGTAATTGCAAGGTTTTTACCATGATCCCGTCATTAACTGATGTGCAACTTTTTGTTTTGTAATCATACATCTTTCTTTTGTCATAATTATATAAAGAAAATCTCCATTTTTTTGGAGGGTTGCCAAGTTTCAGTTAGTTTTTTAAGGATTAAGCAAAGTATTTATATAAATATTTAGTATCAATTAAAAAGTAATCACCTGAAAGATAATAATATTTTGATAAAAAATTATTAAAACAAATTTTTTTTAATAAAATTTCAAAAAAAAAAATTTAAAATTTTTATTTTCGTTAAACTTTTGTGAAAATAATCTTAATATTTGACCTCAAATAAAAGCTAAATAAATAAAGTTATCATTATAAAATTTAGAGATAACAGAGACAAAATTATGCGTAATTCAACACTTTAAACAGATTCCCAAATTTTTACTTTAAAATACCCAATATTCCAATTGGAGGAAAATGTACTTCAAAGATTCCCAATTTTTAATAAAATGTCTACCCTGTCATTATGAGAGAGTGGATTCATGCCAAACTTTTTGAGTATATAGTAAACCTTAGTGCCTATATTATTATATTTTCTTCTCTATAACTCTGAATAAAAAACAACAAAATTCTGGTAGAACGAGCAGGGAAGTTAATTAATTGAAAAGTCGATTAGTACCCTCCACACGAAGTAAATATTGATAATCGAATATCTAAAGAAATATAAGAGTGAGAGTTCTCAAATTTGGTCTCGGAAACTTTATCAAGGAACTGTTTTACTTAAGAAAATGTAGAACGGATAAGACCAAGACCATACAAAGCAAATATTTATTATCGAACTGTGATAATTCCAAAATTTTGTCCCAATAACTTTCTCAAGGAACTATTGATTCAAGATTTTTGCATTAAAATTGTTTAAAATTTTCTTCAGAATCCAGATAATGTTCTTTATTCGTGTTGAATCCAAATTGAGACCACTAAGTTCAAAAACTTTAAATATAAACTTTTTCAGTTTATTTTCATTTTCATACTCGAGGGGACCAGTTTCCTAGATACAAACCTTACTACCGCGTCTCACTAAGAAGTTGTGCTGCTCTGAATAAATTACAAAATATCTCGAAAATGTCCACGGCAGATTTAATTAAAAAATATTCAGTAGTTCCCAAATTACAGAATTATTTCCAAAAAAGGCATTTTGTGACCACTGTTCGACACTGTTGAAACGTTCCCAATTTTTAAGAGGAAAAATTTAATAGAGAGAGATATTAACCCATTCTTATTTAAATTCCTTTTTCCCATTCCCCAGTTTCTGTCATCCAAATTTTCCTACTTTCTCCCCATCCCGAAATCTAATGAACATCTTGCCAAATATGGGAGTGAGTAAGTGGGATGTTTAGTTTCTCTGCTGCATTTAGGTGCTTATGATTATTTTTTTATCATAATTTGCATTAAGGACAAATGGTAGAAAGAGAATCCTTTTTCTGAAGATTTAAAAATAAAAAAACATTTTATACTCTAGAGATTTACAAAATGGTGACAGAGGAAAAAAATCTCATATTAAAACCCATTATGCTGATGTGCTAAAGAACTCATACGACTATATATTTTTTCAGTTCTAAATGGGGTGGTAAACTTTTTTGTTGTATTTTCGTAATGGAAGGAGTTAAAGAATTATTATGTTAATTCCATTTTTTTTCAACTGTTGTCATAATGACAATAACGTTGACAACGTTGATTTTTATTATGATGATGATGGTGATGAAATTATTGCTTAAAAGATAATTTTCTATATTGTTTGTGTAAATAATGAAAAAAATATTTTTTTTGCTATAAATTATAATTTTGATTTAAATGTAGCGTAACGTAGAGCCAGGTGGGGGAGAGAAATGAAGCAAATTTCAATTTTTATTAAAGCAAAAGAATAAAATTTAACCAATTTTGATGCTTCTTCTATTGGTAATTGTATTAATAATAAAGAGAAAATTATGGTTTTTAAATATCATCAATTAAAGTGAACAGCTGCACTGTAAGTAGTAGTACAGCTGCCCAAGTTTTTGAACACATAAAAGTATATAATTTTAAATATTTAATGTTGGTTAAAGCTTTAAAATTAAATATTAACAGAGAGGGTAAAAAGCCTCTCGTTAGTTAGAATATATAGTTTAATTATAAACATCAGTATAGCTGCCCAAATGCTCGAAAATATTTTAGAAAATACACAATTTTATATATTAAAATTTGTTGAAAATACTAAATTTTTCATGCTTCTTTTGAGAGAGAATTCGATACTCTTAATATCTTCAGTTAGAGTGTGCAGTTGAATTATAAACAACAGTACAGCTGCCTTAAATCTTTAAAACATACAAGTGTATTTCATTTTAAATATTTAATTTCAATTATAGCTGGGAAGATTAACAGAGGGGTATAAAACCGTTTAAATGTAGTTAATTAGAATTTATAGCCAAACTTTAAGCGGCCGTGCAGCTAACCAAAATTTCGCTCATATTTTAAAAATAACACAATTTATAAAATTTATTTGACTTTATATATAAAATAAGTAGCAATCGTTTCTTCGTGCTTCTTTTGTTATTAACAGAGTACGGTTTACCCTTCTAAATAACGTTATTTGGAGAGTGTAGCTGTGCAGTACAGCTGCCAAATTTTTTGAAAATATGTAATTAATTTTGAACTAATTTAAATTAAAATTCTTTGTTTTGCAATTGATCCAATTTGAATAAAGTTTTGAATAAAGATGGAACTCATGGTAAAAAACTATAAGCTACAAATATAAAATATTTTTTTATATAAAACTATAACTTTTGTTCGATTAGTTAGATTTACATAAAAGTTTACATATCGATAGTAGAGGAACATGGCTTTATAATATTTAGAGCCTATGTGGGTTTTAAATGGAGATATGGCGTTGCCAAAAAAAGGAACCTTAATAATTTTTTAAGCCTGTGATGTTTTTTAGACCTTCTATTAATATGGACTCTAGAAAGAAAATTCTAAAAACATCACGTTTAATATATATAATTAATTTCTCGAACATCGGCCCACAAAAGACTATAGTCGCTACATATAACCCCCCTTTCATATCGAAGGCTTTTAAAGTTATAGAATTCTCTAGTTTTAATTTTTCCAACATTTGATTGTAGCTCCAATGCAGAGCTCTTTCCCAGAATAAACTATTGCTTATCTCATAAACAAAGTAGCTTTCATAATACTTAGAACTTTTCTCGGAACCAGAGTTTTCACTGATAAAATGTTAAATTATTTTTCTAATTCAAATATTTTGAATTCATATGAATTTTTGTAAAATGTACGAAAATGTTTATGATCAAGCTCAGCTCAATACTTAATGGATCAAAATGGCGGAAAGATTTTTGAAAGGGTCACATTAATTATCAGTTAAAAAAAACATGGTTTAAGATTTTTAATTTTTAGAGAGAGTTTTTAAACTCTGTTTTAAGATTTGTGGGAGTATTTTCATTCAAATCGCAAAATTGTTCTGCAAACGGGTCAGAACAGGTCTAAAGAATATATAATTTTAAGGTGAACACATTAACCTTTTATTGATATAATTTTTTTTTAATCCCATTTAATCCTCAAGAGTTACGTTACACAAAACTTTGAATTAATATAAAATTTAAAATATCATTAAGAAAGGAGGTCGAAAAGATTTTAAAGTAGATATGGGCTTAAAGAGAACACTTTGAGATCTCATTTGATAGTAAATGAGAATTTAAAATAACATAATTTCATATTTAACTTTTCAATTGAAGCTATTCTCAGCAAATTTGAAAGTTTTAAATCGACAAAAGTGTACTGCAGAAGTGTTCAAACATGTTTATAATTATATATTATTTTAGAGCTTTATGATGATATATAATTTGTTTTTTGGAAATATTTCCATTAAAATGCAAAAAAAGTATTAAAACAATTAAGAATGCCGAATCTTTAATACCCTCCACCACAAATTCGTGCGGAATATGTTATATTTGTACATACACACTTACACACATATTCACAAACGTATAAATTATATAAACGTTTTGCTTATATTTGTAGCTATAACTTGTTTTTACTGAACCGATTTTGATAATTATTGGAATATTTTTGGAAAGTATATATTAATGCAAAGTTTCGTTATATTTTGTTGATATATAATTGACAATTTTACGAAAGTTTTTCCTTTGATTTATGAGGTTGTCTCAGATATCAATTTATATCTTTTACCACTTTTTGCTGGTTTTTTATCGGAAACTTCTCAGGACTATAATCCAAATTTTATTGAGCTCTGTCAATTTTTTGTGGATGTGAGTCCGCCAACAACATATAGACGGATAGATAGACGAACATGTCGAAATGGACTCAGATTTTGATTTGATGCAAGAATATATTTACATTATGGGTTCTGTGATGATTTTTCTTTTAAATTAAATTTAAAATTTTGGTTGTGTGTTTCTTGAGAATATTTGAATTTAAACATGAAATATGTTAAACATATGTTTCCAAAAAGATATAAAAGTATATATGAGGCTAAAGAGGACAGTTTGAGCTTTATATCGATAGTAAAATATTTTTTAATTTTTTTTTTTGACCCACAAAAGTTCTATTCAGTCGTATTTAATATTTTGGAAAACAAAAATATGGCACCTGAGAAAATATTCAATAATTTCAGAAATATGGATGCTAAAGTAATATTTCATAACCCTTCTTAAAGCCCTTGATTCCACTAATATATCAAAAAAAGAACCAGTCGAATATCACGATTAGTTTTCAAGTTATGACAATTCGTTTTTGATTAAATCAATAAAAATAATATTTTTTATAACAGAAAGCTTTTATGGTTCATGCCACGCCCATATTTACTAACATTTTAATTTGATATCATATTTGTGGACATTAATTTTCATTGACTTTATAGATCCATTTTGCTAACTTTAATAAAAACATTACTTTTCTTTCTTGTTATTCATTTCAAAGTAAACACCCAACTGCCCACCTTTAAAATAAAAAGTATCACTCACTCACATCTTTCCACTTGAAATACAACCTACAGGTTGTGGTCTTGGCTAAAATGAAGGTGTCATTGGTTTTGATTTATATATCCTGCTGTTTATTAAGTGTTCAAAAGTTTGCAAACATTATAAGCTTTTTTCGCACACTTATACACCCAAATGAATAAAGCTTTTTTTGCAATTGTGGTTAGAATAAAAGAGAGTAAGAGTGTATGTGTAAGGGAATTTACTTAGTCATAAGTAAAATAATTGAATATTTGTATTTGTGTAAAGAAAAGGGATGAATTGAAGGAATTTCACTGCTAAGAGAAGCGATGTACAGGAATTCTAATTGGAATTTAAACTAAATTTCAATGCAATAAAGAGAACAAAGTTCTAAAGCTCTTTTTAGATATTTTTCAAAGGATCGTTTGGATTTTTTTAAAGTCTTAAAGAATAAATTTTTGAAAAAATTTCTACATTTAAAAGAAATTCTTTAATTTGTACCATATTCTCTTGATCCTCTTTTTGTGGCGATAATAATTTGAAAATGAATTATTATTTCATTTTCTTTGTATTCATTTCTTGATTGTAATTTTGCTTATTCTTTTCTATATTTCATATTTTATTTTTTATTCCTTTTATTATTAAACAACTAGATTTCCTTTGAATTATTTATGTGCGGATGTTTAAATTTGTTTGAAGTTTCTCTTGCACAGTGGTTTCAAAACGAGGTTATGGAAATAATTGTGTAACTTTTGAATCGTTGCAGATATCTTGACAAAATTTTACAAGATTCTTTCTAATATATTTTCAAACTATTGCAGAGCATTACAGGTCACCAATTGACTAGGGCGGTAGTAGGTGGCCCTACAAATTTGGTTATATCGAAATATGTGTTGAACTCTAAAACGATATTTTGGAAATAATTCTGTAACTTTTTAATTCTGGGAGTCATCTTAATAAAACTTGAGATGGTTACTGCTGAAATGTTTTCGAAATAATGTGGAGCATTGCAAGTCGCTAGCTGGTCATAAGGGTAGTGAGTGGCCCTGCAAATTTGGCTATCTCGAAATACTTATGTGTTTAACGCAAAAACGATTTTTGGAAATAATTCTGTAACTTTTGTATTTTTGTAGAGATCTAAATAGAACTTGATATGGTTACTGCTGATATATTTTTTAAATAATGTGTAGCAGTATAGATAGCTAGTTGATAATAGGGGTAAGTAGGTGGCCTTGCAAAATTGGCTATATAGAAACCCTATACGCCTTTTTGTTTTCTCGTATTCTTAAACTTTTCGGGCTCAATATGGCCTTTAAATTTCTTTAAAAATATTTCTTAGATTCTCTATAAAATTTTGAATAATTTTGCTAGAAGAATCTTAAAAATATATGATTCCGTTGAAGATTTATCTCATTCTGAAGTTGGAACTAAGAAGAGAAATAAATTTTTTGGAGTTACTTTCAAAAGGGTGGTAACATTTATAACAGAGAATAAGTGCTAACAGTTTTATATTCTAAAACAAGTATTTGGGTTCTATAAAAGCGTTACATCAAAAAGATTTACTGTTAACTCAATTTATAAATGAATTCTTGGCAAATTTGTACCAAAAAAAAGAAAATACCGTAGGTGGCCAAATTTATAGGGTCACCAACTACCCTCTGAATAGATAAATCCCTGCATTTCACTATATCCACTTAGAAATACCCTAACTGTAACCATGTTTAATTTCATTAAAATATCTCCAACAGTTCAAAAGTTATAGAATTATTTCCTGAAAATCATTTTCTCACCACTGTGCGTTGTTAATAAGAGACCCTGATGCCACAATAATTTACTCTGTCTATCAAATAGAAAATTTTCATGCAAATGAAAAATTTCTGCTTATTGAGCAAATTTTCAGCTTTTGAAAATTATTATATTTTATTTTTTTCTCTCCGATTTATTTTCCAGGCTGTTTTGTTTGAACAACTTCAAATGAATCACAAAAAAAAAAAAATAGAAATAAATTATAAAAAAGTTGAAAAATACTTTGATGTTGTAACAGATAAATATTTTGTTTTGCGGATGGGGAAATGGGGAGAAAATAATGAAAATAATAAAATGTGGCAAAATTATGGCTTAAGAATAAAAAGATAATTTGAATATTCAAATAATTTTAATAGATAAAAAATGAATCATATCTTGTAAATAATCGGGGGTCTTAAGGCGATTTCAGAGGGCCTCTATAAAAAATTTTAAGATTAAGTCAACCTCTGAAAAATGTCCTTGACCTTTTAAAAAACGAATGTTCAAACTGATCACTCTTTTGATCATTTGAGACGTAATTAGAGCCATAATCCATATTCGCCACAAAAGGATTAAGATCTTAGAAATAAATAATGAATCCTTTCATGCCAAAAATTAGAATTAAGGTATATCTGAAGGCCTGTGAAAAAGATTGTGTTAATAAATTGACTTCTGAAAAAAATCAACTCTCGATTGTCTGAGATCAGTTTAGAGAAGAATGAAAATAGTCCTTTCTGAAAGACAGAAAAGGAATATTTAAACCGATCACTCATTAATCATGTAAGATATATTGTTAGAGTACAAAAAGATCCAGACTTACATATTTAAAGAATTAAAAGTTTCGCAGAAATTATTCTGAAGATTTCACAGTTCAATTAGTCTTTATTAAAAAATGAGTCTTTAGGGTTTAAGAGAAAAAAGATCCAGAAGAAAATCAAATATTAACAATAACGACGTCTATTAAAATTGGTGATGATGGATCCAATATTTCACCTAGCCCACATACAAATATTCCCCAAAAGTTTGTACTTTTAAGATCAAAAAAGTACTAATTAAGACCCCTTTTAACATGGCACAGTGGGGCGAAAATAAATCTGTAACTTCTGAGAAGCTGGAGGTATTTGCATTATAACATTCAGAGTTTGAATCCCATGGAACTTCATGAGCGGATTTTTGGGGTACAAATTGGAATTCTTAAGACATTGAATTTAACCTTGAAAAAGATTTTTCTCTTAAAGTTTTCGAGTTATTAGCATTTGAATTTTTAACTTTCAAAATTTTGCAAGATCTGGAGTTGGATTTTATAACCAAAGATTCAATAAGGTCCAAAGTCCAGACCATCTCTAATTTGACTATTTTCTAAAATGTTTAATTTAACTCATATTTCTAAAATCTCATAACTTTGTTATATCTCTAATGTGGACTCTATAGAACAAAATCCATTTCGAGAATTTCCCCCACATTTTTGAGTAAAAAGTTCAATTATATTGTCGGAATTGAACTTGTCATTCTCAAGCTTGTATTCTCAAAAATAAGAGGAAATCTAGAGAATCTAGACTTCCAAACTCTGTATATTTCATATCATATTCCATTCCTTAAACAGCTTCCACAATGGCTAAATAATACCTCCAAGTATAAGAGCCATTTGTAACTGAGTACCAGGTTATACATTTGTCCCTGACCATGTCAACTTGTTAGAAAATTAAACTCCATATCAAACTAAATCACAGTAACAACAAACAGTCGCACAAGAACCAAAGTTTTGCACCTCAATCCCATGAGTCCAAGGTGTATGTAACGACTTACTTCCGCCCGATGACAACAGAGACAAAAACAGGGAAAGTGAATATTGCTCAACCATTGGTTGCATAAACTGGTAACTAACGAGAGCGAAAACGAAGGCAGTTGAATTTTCTGAGAAATAACTCCTATATGAACTACCATCTGACAGAAAGGAAAGAAAATAAAATGTTCATTTGGGTATTAAGGCCCCATTATAATCCCTTCCTGTACAATATGATCCATTTTAATATTTCTGCATTTAATATCTTTCTGAAAGTACAAAATCTTGACTTGAAACGAAGCTAAAGTGTAAAGGCGTCACCTTTATCATATACGATATCATGTCGTATCTCCTCTAAACTCAGAGCCTCTGTCTAAACTAGAAGACATAACCGAAGTAATAAAATGATAATATGATGGCTTACGAAATCTTGTGCTTTTCCATAGCAAATAATTTAATGAAAAAATATTCAGTAGTTCCAAAGCTGTAGAAGTATTGACAAGAAAACTTTTAGGAACTACAATAAAAAGGAATTCCCGAGTAATAAAAGCATATCGGGAATTTTTTAATAAAAATAAGTCTGGAAGTGCTAAATCAAAATTTATTTAAATAATTAATTTCCTAGAACTGTCATAATTTCTTAATTCAATTTAGAAACAGCTGTCAATTGAGCAAATAAACAAATTTTCTATTTACATTGATGAAATGATGAAATTATAAATAAAATTGATAATAAGAGTAAAGAAGAAAAAAAGTATATAATTTACCTCCCTTTCATCAAAACTGTAACCCTGAATTTTGCAAAATTTTGTCGAATTTCATTCTTCACCCCTCAAAATCTATTTTGTTATTGTTGCTTTTATTATCCATGTTTTTTTTTTTTTGCCTAAACTGTCATAAACAATGGCTGTTGATGTGTCATATGTGACACATTAACACTCATTTTATTTGACATTTCATAATTGTTGTTGCTGTTGTCGCTTTATTGTTATTTGACAAATATTTGATATTTTATTCTGATTATGATGGTTTCATGAGTTCTTTGATGAAATATTTTTCCAAATTCATAATTTACTACCAGTATTTTTCTTTTTGAACAATAGAATAGATGAAAGAATACATGACATGTCATTTGTTTTGATGATTTTTATCTATTCCCTATTTTTGCTCTCCATTGTTGATTTGTTTTGAAGAGAGTTGGTTTGAAGGAGACTTAAGAATGGAAAATAATTTGTAAATATTTGCGTAAATTATATAACAGAATCGTATACTTAGAATCGGTATTTAGGTGTATGAGAATTTGATCAGATGTTTATATTTTTTGTCATTGGTGTTTTAAAGGTGTGATATTTTGTTTGCTTTTGAAGAGATCTATATCATATTGTTTTGGAATTCTTAGAAATTTGAAGGATTTTTATTTGATATATGAAATATTTGATGCAATAAGATAAACCCATTGAAATTTTGTGGTTTAAGGAAAAAAAGACGGTTTTAAAATCGCAATTATTTTTATCCTATTTACCAATAAAGGCATGAATAAGATATAGAATTTCCGGCGCGTTTTAGTGACTATTTTGAACTGAATGTCGAAAAAGCCTTACGACTAGTCTTTTTTAAATGGATAATCTATTATCTCTTCTATCGTCTCTTCCGAACACACGATAGAGACACTTGTGTGCTGTCACTCTCTCTCTCTCCCTAAAATAACCTTTCACAGTCTGTCCAAATTAAATTCTAAATTTTGAACCGTTAGAGAGATCTTAATGAAATTTCACACGATTAAAGCTGAAGTATTTTCGAGGAGTATAAGACCGTATTTCCCTATTTCTAATGTTTTCATAGATGACATAAACTAAGTGTACTCCTGTCAAAATTAGCTATTTTTTGTCTTAATTCATAAATGAATTTTTGGCGAAGTTTTAAATAATCAAGATACCCGAGGTGGCCAACTTTGGAGGTTGAAAATCGGTTAAGACTATAATAAGGGACCTGTATCGAATGCAGTTGATTAATTTGTCGAAAGAAATCAACAGAAAAATCTCCAGAAAATTCGATCAGGCACAAAACCCTAATCTGTTATCAAGTCAACTTTTGGCAGCATCTTACAAAATCGTCAGATTTGAAAACAGAACACGACTGACCTGATTTTCAATTCCTATAAATTTGCATATAATTTCTCAATTTTGAATCATTTGAAGACCATTTTCTAAAAGGCTTCGTTAGTAATCTAAGCTCTGCTAAATAATATTCATTTCTAGTAGGCCAGATTTTATGCACTTGGAACTGGTAATACCGGGTTAACAGGTATGAGTTTGAGTTTTAATTAAATCAGATTCCTAGTTTTGAAACACACAACTTTCCTTTGCCTTCTTTACTGCCAATATGCGATTGATGAGTTTCCAAAAAGTAAGAATTTGGACCCGATAGCTCTTATCTTTTTATTTATTAAATATCCAACTCCAAAAGCACTCCATGATAAGCCATTCCATGTCATATTGTCAGTTTGGCATTTTTTCTGTGGATCGGGAAAATTGCTTTAAAAAAATAGCAACCAAATCCAAGTGGTTGCTAATGGCCGATACTGGAGAATTCTTCTTTGATTTCTGGGTTGGAAACATTCGTTGAGGCATAATATTAAGAACACGAGTTCGAAACCTGATGAAATTTAATTCGATAGGAAAATGATTTTTCAACCTGATACATCAGATTGGCTGAGCAAAATATAGATTCATACTCAGAAGTACGGAAGCTCAAGTTTGACAAGCTTAAACTAAAAAGTACGAGGTTTGGTATACTATTTCGAAATTAAAAGAATTCAGTCACTCTAAGTTGGCCAACTACCAATGTAACAACTTCGGACCCAAAAGAAAGTTCTAATTTTGAGTTCGACAAACGATAGAAGTGAATACTTCAGAATGCGGAGACCTTGAGGTAGACGAACTTCTTCGTTTTGACTTCAGCAAATTAGCGATGCAAAGTTAAAATAATTCTATAACAAAATATTTCGGACTTTAAAAATGCAGATAAGTAGATTTCGAAAAATATTTAGGCTTTAAAGCAATTTAATGAGTTTAAGCTTGTCAAACTACAGATGTAACTACTTCGAATCCAAAGGTAAAAATTCGACAAATCTCATCATTCTTGAATATATAACGTGTTCTAGTTTCAATACAAAATTTTTGAAATAACTTGGCTTCTTTATCCTCTTCTAATGATGAATCGGTCTTCTATCACAACTAATCAGTATAAGGAGACTTTCGTTCAGCAATCTATAAAAATATTCCAGGCTTCAAAACTGCGAAAGTTTTCAGATCGGCACAATCCTTTTTTTCAGCCTTTGAATTCGTCAAACTACTGGAGAAACTACTTCGGATTCAATAATTGTGAGTTCTTTAGAAAGAAAGGTCCATTTCTGATCCAAAATTTTCGACAAATTCTGTTAGTTTGTTTTATAAGTACTTAGTACATAACAAACTCGGGTTCAGGGATACGAATGCTTTAATCCTAAAGGAATATAGGTGATTTGAGTTTTGCAAAATAGTTTGGACTTAAAAGAATTCGATGGCTATGAATTCATCAAACTAGAATTTAGCTAATTAGGGTCCAAAATACTGCTGTAGTAGTGAGTTCGGTAATCTGCTAATATAAATACTTCAGAGAAAGGGCTTTGAGTTTGCTAAAATACACAAGTAAATACTTCGAACCCAGATGAGTGCGAGAACTTTAAAATAAACGAAATATGTTCAGGCTCAAGGATGCGGAAGCTTATAAAGTAAACTAAAAAATGTTAGTTTACACTCTAAGTACGATCGATTCGATTTTGCAAGTAAAAGGTTTGAACATTCGATCCCTTTATCCCTGTCACGTTCTTTTAACAGTTAACAACAAAACTAACTTTTTTAAAAGTTAAAGTTTTTTGACTAACGAAATTTTAACTCTCATTCCCTGGAAATTTTAATCGGCAAATAAATCAAGTATTTGCCCCTTTATTTATCAATAATTCCTCTAAAACGATTAGGCCAACCCACTAAAATATCGAAATGAATAAACAACAAAAAGTAATTGAAATAAATTCAACAAATAAACATTAATTTAAGACAATTTTCTTAAGAGCTGCCTCAAATGAGGAAGCATTTTTTTAACTCGCCACTAAACTCTACGATGTGCTACATGTTGTTGTAAGTGCAAATGTATGTGTCCAGTGTTGTACTCAATTGAGTAAGTAGTTGCGGCAGTAGTAGCAATTTAAGTTACATGAGTATTTAAAGAGTCAAATTGTTGTTGCTGCAGTTGACATTTCAATGGGGTTTTTTTTCACAAAAAATTTTCCTCTGTTTATTGTCTGTTAAATGGATTTTAGACCAGATTAAAAATGTTGAAATTGCTTTTATTGGGTGTAACCCGAATGTTAAGAATAAATTCTTAATGTAATTGAATTGTGTGGAAGTATTAAGAAAATTAAAATTAAATAATATTAAGAGAAGGAAGATGATACAAATAAAGACGTTTTAAAGAAATTATCGAAATTAATGGAGAAAAAGAAGAAAATTATAAAAGAGATGGAGTTAAATAAAATAGAACTAAATTTGGAAAATTTGAAGGGTTTATAACTAAACAAGTAAATAAAACATTTCTTGAGATGATGAAATTATTGATTTTTTCCCTTACCCCTGTTGGGAGCACATGGCTTCCACAAAGTATTTCCATCTAATACGGTTTTCTGCAGCTGTTTTACATGCTCCCACTTCAGATTGCGTTGTCCTAGCTCTTGCAGTATCGAACGTCTCCAGGTGTTTATCTTGAACCTCAAACGCTATTCTCTTTCGACCTTTCAGGTGTTTTCTGATAGTATGGCCGAAGTTTCTCGTTGGTAATGTTCCAAAAATCTATGTTGTTGATGTTATCAGGCTTCAATATTTGTTGATTTAACATCCATTTGATTGTCTGAATATATTTGTAAGCATTTCCATATTGATTGTAGTCGTCCAAATACCGCTTTGGATTTATTAAGCCTGTTGCTTACGTTTGCATCTGCACAGTTATTACTATTCGGCTAATTGGCCTTGCAGCAAAGTTGCCCTTGCTTGATATTTATCTTAAGCTCAACACTGCGCTCCAGTTCTAATTTGTAAGCTTATTGGTCATTTAGTGCAAGAGTAGACGTGAGAGACTCCATGTGATTCATCTTCTCTCTGAACAGACTTCACACTTTATATCTATCAGAACGATAGTGAATAGCTTAGATCATAAAGGTCACCCTTGTTTTACTAGGGTTTTTTTTGTAATGGTTACCGTCGTTGCCGTTGTGGAGAATTGGGAGTTCAGCATCCTCGTATATCTTTTTGTTTCCAATGAATTCCATACGGCAGTTCGTTTGATTATGTCGTCGAAGGCTTTCTTTAAATCTATGAGCAGCAAATGCAGGAGAGTACCCCATTCAAGAGACTGTTTTTTACTTGGCCGAAAACCTGCCTGTACGTCTATGTATATTTCTCTCAATTTTACTTTGAAGTTTTTCTTTTATGATGATGACCAATATCTTGTATACAGTGTTAAGCAGAGTAATTCCTCTCCAGTTATTGCATTCTTTCGTGGCGGTCTGAATTTTGGTTACGATCATGATACCTCTCTTCCTTTCGATATCTATCCATAAAATTTGATGATATTCCATGGTTTCTAAACTTCTTAATTGCCTCCATTATTTCATTTATATTTGGAGATTTTCATTCAGCGAAATGTGATATTCCTGACATCACTACGTGGCCCGTAACTTAGTTAGCCCGATTGGCTCCATAACCAATCACTATATCAAAACAATTCTTAAATAATTCGAGATCAAATTTAGGGAAAATACATTCACGTATTGTTTCAAATGTGATACACTCCCGTTAAGGACCTTATTTCGACCATACTATTTCATATGTAAGACAAAATTCTTTGTCTTTCGGATTGACTTTTGTAATTAATGTTGTTTCTTGTTGTTTATGTTGAGTTTCCCTGTTAGAGATGGATCCTTCATACAGTGATGACTTATAGTTATTGAACTAAGAAATCTTTGCTACCCGTTTCCTGGATTTTGGAGAGGAGTATTTAGCACAGTACTCTTACTTTCTTGTCATTCAGATTCCCAACTCTACGTAACTTTACAAGTGGAAATACAAAGAAACGAAAGTAAAAGGATAAAGAATGGAAGGAAGAGGCTTATCTGTTTCCGCTATCCCAGCAAATCATTGCTAAGAGTAGGTGTATGACCATTTTTCGTATATTTCATATATCTGCAGAAATTGAGAGTTATCTACTCCTAAACTCCCTAACGACCTAGGGACGCGGTCGTTAGGGGACCAAAAAAATCCAAAGGATGACAGAGGATAGACAAAATTCGATGTTGCTTAAATCCAACTTTAAATGTTTTCTCTCCTTCTTTACGTAAGACTATTTATAGGTTGCGTCACCAGACTACCACGAATAACAACGTAGTTCACTTTCTGGTTGCATGAAAGGAAAGTAAATAGAAAGAAAAAGTGTAGATGATGAGATTTACGTAAAGCAGGAGAGAGGTAAAAAGATAGATAAGGAGTGTTGCTTTAGGTTTAGAAATTAGTATCACTGAAACCTGTAAAGAGCCTATGAAGTAAAACCGTTAGAAAGCATAGCCAATTGGAATAAAACCGTAGATATCCTTCTAGTCTGCAGTCGCCAAATCTGTCAGAGCTGCAGCCAAAGAAAAACAAAGACCCTGAAGGCAGGACACAGGCAGAAAATGTAAGATGTAGTATCGTCCTCCTCCTCATTTCTACAACCCGTTTGAAAGGATGCCAATAGCCACTACAAATATTTAAATAGTCAAAAAGTGCGCTTATCAAGAGTGTTCGAAAAAGTAGGTATGTTGTCCTAACCACATCCAATCTTGTCAAATTCGAATATACTCATTACATACTAAAGACACATAGGGGACCAAATATTATAATATGCTATGGACTAGAATACGGTAAGAAGTCCAAGCTATTGGAAAAAAGGATATGAAAATGTTAAAGACAACACTTCACTAGAATTAAAGCGAACAGAAAAAAATTAATGCGAAAAAAGTGAACAGCCGCGGTAGAAGTTCGAGCAAAGTGAAGTTGAACCCTTATACCCTTAAATATTTCTACTACAACACATAATGTCTTTTAAACTCCTTTTTCCATTTGCACTTGTTAAAACTGTCAACAAACTATTGCATTGCATTGTTGCAATAAATTGCATTTTAAGTTGTCAAATAAACTCAAGAAAAAAATTATTATAAAAATTGTTGTTGACTTGTGACAAGAATTTGTTATGAATTTTAGATTGATATCAAACGAATAACATATATATTTACTATTTACAGTTACAGATTATCAAGTTAACAAGTTAACAATTTCCGTTTATGTCAATATTTGAACAAATTTACACTTTTGCACTTAAACTTTGCAAACGAAAAGATGTGAGAAATGGAAAAAAATGTGTTATTTCAAGGGGGAAATGAAAAACTTCAAAATGGCATAAGGAATTGAGGGATTTATAGAAAATAGGAAATAAGTAAAATTTAAAGCAGTTCAAGGAAAATTTTATCCTTAAAAATTCCTTCCAATTTCAAACAAAGAAATCAGATTAAATTGTCTGTGAATAAAAATCCTCAACCTGTTAAATGATTTTGAAAATTTGTTCAAGCAATAAATTTTCTTATTTTCTCGATTTAATGAAGAATTTTGTAGAAGAAAAAAATTGAACTGAAAATAATTAAAAATTTTATAATTAAAATTTTTGCATACGCACTGATTTGCATAAAAATCCAGTTGAACTAACATCATTAAACTAAACTGAACTGAACTCGTAAATGCAAGTTAAATTTTGAGTGAATAAGAGAAAAAAAAGTTATATAAATATATTTGACATTTGCATAATGCGTACTTAAAACCAAACAAAAATATCCTTCAACTTATGGAAAAAAAATCCCCCTTCTCAGTTCATCATACCCTTTCTAAGATAAAATTGCATAAATGAAAACCACCAACTAACACCCCAAATCTAACAAACAAACGAAACAAATTGCATATTATTCATATCTAGGAATATATATCTTTTTTTATAAAATACACTGAAAGAAACTACTAAATATTTGCTTCACTATTTTCCCAAACCGTTCGTCGGATGCCATAAGGAATTCCCCGCTACATAACTGCTTTGGCGTTGGGGTTAAAAACCATCTAATCTTAATTAAAACATATTTCAGTAAGATCGTTTTGCATCTCACGAATCAAATGGTAGTCTGAAGTGGCAAAGTCTTCATCAACTTTTCCCTCACTTTCTCAATACTATTGAGTGGTCTTTCAACATATATCCGAGCGTAATCGTTATGACAGATCTTGGTATCGTAACTGGCCCAATGCAATGATCGATTCTCCAATGGATCAATTGACTTCAGTACAGAGCCCTTTGAAATCACTGACTCAATTTCAGCATCTCATTATATAAAACAGTCTTCACATCATGGGTATTGACTTCTACATTATTTGGCTGCTTAGTCGGGGTTTCATATCATTAAAAATACGATAAAAAAAACTCACTTCTTTGTAGCTTTCAAGCATTTTTTCCAACATGTCATATCGCTTTCCAAAGTTTTTTCGCGGAATGCATTTTCCTAGCTATTGAATGAAATTCATTTTCTCAACTGTTTTCTATATAGTTTTTGATCGGACTTGATAAATGTGTTTGAGAGATGATAGAAGACTGTAGTCGTTTGACAGCCTTTAAACGAATAATTGTCTTTCAGACTTTTTCCTAACTCCTTTAGGAAGAGGACATACTTTCTCTATTTTCGAATTATTTTTGAACGGTCTTGCATCATGGTTACCTTTCTGATACTATATTCTAGTTGTTTTGTAGCCTTTTTGATACAATGATCACCCAATGATCATCGATAGCTCATAATACAAAACACCTTCCGAATAGAAGCATTACTTTCATGACATGGATATGCGGCATTGGCATTGATTTGACTAGTTGTTCAGGCTCTGTTCTATGATTCAAATGAATACTTTTAAATCGGAGAACCATAATTCAGAAGTTTTAGTTACCAATAACATGTGAAAGAATCAGGTCCAGCTGTCGAAGTGATCTTTCTTTTAGAACCAGTACTAAATCCCATTACTTCTTTCTGTTGGGCAACGGCAATGAAAGTGTTATAATATTCTTATTGTATCTTTCAAACTTCATTGTCAATGTTCTAGTCGCTTAGCGGTGTTCATCGGATCGAATCGTGTTATCCGATTTCAACAGCTCAAAATGCACAGCACCCTTCAAACCACATCAATTATAGATCATTAATTTCACGTTAAAGTTATACGCCTTTGGCATTGATTTATCTTTGTAAGTGATTTGATTTGATTTCATCACAAGATTTTAAACATAATTTCACACAAAGAAATTAAGATTTTAGCGTCTCTCGGCTTCACTTTATATAAAACCCGATTTCCTTGAATTTTAAACGTGGGAGAGAAATATTTTTGTGTGACTCTCATTGATAATGCGAATTATTGTAGAGTTTGACAAACTGAAATCAATACTTTTGAATCACAGAAAACATCGTTCAGAATTTTTTCCAGTTGGTGGTACATGATCTTTGGATCTTAGTCCCAAACAATAGAAAACATAAACCTAATTTCGTCCAGCTGTCAAAGTGATCTCTCTGCTAGAAACAGTTTTAAAACCAACCAACATCTTTGAGCTCGGCAATGTAACGTGAGACGTATAATCTGACAGAGATATGGTTTGGTTCCTCGGAGAATATGCCTCTAAGACTTTTCAATTGCTTCTTTTTTTAAATGCAAGAGAAATATTTTACACACATTGAAAACAAATGGAACAAATTAATCAAGATTTAATTTTTTACTTCCAAAAATTGAAGAATTTCAGGAAACCGCATCTGTGAGAAATGTGAAAATATCTGTACATTTTCGTCCAGTTCGTGTTGAAAAACTGTTAATATTGATTTAAAAAGTATGTCAGAATTCGGAATAACGATTTACAGGCTTCAATTCTCAAAAGCGTTGAAGCCTGCTTACCTTTCCTAAAGCCACTTTCGTAGTTTTCGGAATTCAAGACTTTTGAATTAATATCACTTAGAACCTGATAATTAGAACTTCAGTAAATTCGCCAACTAACATATTCAGTCATCTTCCAATTGGAGTGGAAGTTTAGACTTTTTGAAGAATTATCACTTAGAGCCTAATCTTCATAACTTCAGTTTCTTCGCCAGCAGAAGCATTTTCAGTCATCGTCCAATTGGAATTTGGAATAAAAGTGATTTTATTGGATTACAAACTTTTTAGATGGACTCATTTTATAAACTCCCGTTTTAGTACAATGAATGCGGATACATTTTTAAAAGCGGAGACATCAAATTTTGTCATGGAAACTGCACTTATCGAAGAGAAAGAAAATTTGTCTTTCTTTTATGTCCCAAATCGAAGCCATATCATCTATAAAACCTTGATTCGAAAATATTCATAGCTATTGAATATATTCCAAGTTCAATATTAACGTAGGTATCTTTTACAACCATTGTAGTCTTAAGAAAATGGGCCAGCTTGTCATTCGTGTGTAGCAAAAATCATTTAAGACCCCATAAAGCATATATTTTCTTTTATATCATATCAAATAAAAATCTGGATTGATTTAGCTATGTCCAATCAACGGTAGGTCTTACCAAAAATTATCTAAATCGGTTAGGTATAAAAAAAGTTCTGCCTAAATTATGAGACTGATTTTAAAATACAACAACACATTTGAGGTGAAGTGTAAACTTTTCCCAAGATTAAACTACTACCAAACCTAAATTCCTCGTAGGTTCTTCAGGGGCTAATAATTTCACTTTCTGTCTAAATTTTGGAGATAATTATATTCCAGTTTCGATGCCAAAATCTCAGAGTATTGGTTTACAAAAATCCGTATCTCCGAGCACAAAAGAAGCACAAGTCTCATCTGGTGTGGTATTAATTGGAACAAAGGCTAATAATGGTGGATTGGAAAGCTGCAAAGTCGCCATATAAAGGATTAATCTCTTTACCTTTTAAATGAGATAGAAAACGATCAATGTCTGTCTTCTTTCAATGGTTTGGTGTAGATATTTTTTCTTTCCGTGTATGTATATGTTATATTTTAACACAAACTATACTACACTTGTTAACTGATTCATTATACCAAATCTAGTGGAGCTTAAAATGCAATTTTTCTTATTATTTTTTTATATTTCCTATTTCCTCTCTCTCTCTTCTCCTTTCCAAAACCCTTGAGTAATAAGACATCATGTAAAGGTAGAGATAAAAAATCTATAGAATCAATGAGGTAAACAGTTATATATATATTTTTTTTTAATTTTTGCAGTTATTGTTGTTGTTGTCAACATCATCAACAACATTATGGCAGCAGCAGAATTCAATTCAGAAAATTTGCATTAAGTGAAGTAGTCATCAGCAAATCTTCCACTATGATTTTGGTTGATAAAAATAAAAAAAAAATAATGAATTGAAAGATAAAAAAGTGAAGGCAAAAGAAAGGAAATAAAATGAAATGGAATGAACTGAACCTATAACCTATAACAGCCAGTCAAATATTGTTTACAACCATCATTGAAAAATTCACCCTCTTTGCATATTTTGAAGGAAGTAGCAACAACAACAACAACAGAAACAGAAGCAGCAGGAGTAGGAGCTGGAGCTGGAGCAGGAGAAATAATTTATCCCATACAGTGTCATCATCAATATGAACCCATCAAGTGTAATCATTGAAAACGAATAAAATCATCGTTATAATCGTCCTCATTAATGAAATGTTAATATCCTGATTTATAATGAAATTGTTAAATGATGATTGAAACGAATTTTTTCCCAATACCCTGCAATCAAATGTGCTTGATTTGTTTTCGAAGAGGGGAATTAATATGAGGAACTTAAGAAAATTTTCTTCAAAATGATATACCATGACTTTTAAGATTCAGTATTCGCAAGAATTATTTTAGCCGTCGTGTTTGGTGATTCCGAAACGATTTCTTTGGAAATAATTTTGTGAAATTTGTTCCGTCATAAATTTTAAACGAATCGTATTATTTTATATAATTTTGGGTATAATATATCCTAACTTGTTCTGAAATTACACATAACATAATTCCCAATTTTCTATGCGTAAATACCCAAAAATCCAAATCCCGAAAAAATCTCATAGTTCGAAACAAGAAATCTATTTTATCAAATTTAAAGTTCCAAATTCAGAATAATATAATATTTTTATGGATTCATTTATTAACATACTTTTTAGCAATATTTTCTCAGAATTTTAAAAGAATCTGTTGCATATTTTTAAAAATGTGCAGGGGTGCATATTAAGCTCTCTAAAATAACAAGTAAGAATACTATATTCAGCTATGACGAATTTTCATTACCCTTCATCACATATTTGTGTGAAGTAAATACATTATGTTTCGCACATACACACTTACACTCACAGACGTATGTAATATACAAAAGTTGATTCTTTGCTGGCACTTAGAGGTATCCTCAATTATTAGTCTATATCTTTTAATATACAAAACCGATTTTGCTAGTTTTAAATAGGAAACTTTTCAGGACTATAAAAAATACTCAGGGCAAATTTTCTTTGAGTCCGTCAGTTATTGTGGACCAATAACAAACAGAAACACGGACGGACATGACCAAATCGATTCAGATTTTGATTTGATGCAAAAATATTCACACATTATGGGTTCTAAGATGATTCCTTCTTAGCGTTACATACAAAATGACAAAGTTACCATTATACCCTCCATCACCATTTTTGGTGATGGATGGTATAATATATGTCTCATGTTAAAAATGTGTAATTGGCGAATTTCCATAAAATTAATAAAATAAAAATATAATAAAAAACATAATGACGATGTCTAAGTTGGGAAGGACCCTTACTAACCCCCAGGTGACTTGTGATCTTGCAAAACAATTCAAAAACACCTCAGCTATAACCATGTTTAATTTCAATTTGATATCTTTAATAGATTAAAGATACAGAATTAATTCCATAAAACGTTCTGGAACGAAACGTCTTCAAATATTATGATTGTGGTGGCAACTTGTGATAATACAACCGTTCATTGGCATAGGAAAAAGCGTCAAATTCTTGGGTTCCATAAATTTGTTGTGGTCTGTACATGGATACCTGATATAGTGATAGGTCTATACATGGATACTGAGTTCCAAACTACTTAATATTTTTAATGAAATTTCTCTTGAATTTTTTTGGGTGCAGCTTCAGGACTAATTCTTAGAGTTTCTAGGTAACGAGGGGTTGTGATAGTTTGAATTAGAAATTTTGGAAAAAAACTTAAAATTTTGTGATTTTTTTGAAAAAGGTGGTAACATTTGACAATTTAAAATACTTTCTTTGCTTTGAATTATAATTTTTCCTTTACAGTTCTGAAAGAGTTCTTAATAATTTATTGAAAACAATGGGGAAACCCCTTCCCCGCCAACTTTAATAAAATTTCGTTAATTTTCCAAAATAGTTTTTTTTTTTTAATTTTTCTTTCGAGGTAAAAAAATAATGTTAACACTAAAACATTAAAAAGAGGTACCTCGTTATAAACCTTTATATGTTGACAATATATTAAAAAAAAAAAAAAAAACTGGATAAGCTCAAAATTTCCTTAATGAGAGAATTTAAAAATTTCTGAAAAAAGACGATTTTTGTAATAAAATTTCCCGGAATTAAAATTTTTGCTATTTGGGAATAACAAAATGGGAGTCTGTTTAAAGTTTTAAATTAATAACAATTTAGTTAATATTATTTTAAAATTTCGGAATAGTAACTATATTAATATAGAATTTATTTGAGGTCAAATATATAGATATATCGTTAAAGAGTTCATGTTCGAAAACAGGTGTATAAAAAATGGTAATCGATTTAAAGTTTTGGCCGATTTTGCTTATTTTATTCGAAATTTCAGAATAATAGTTTCATTTATTTCTGAAAATAAAATCAGTTTTTAAATTAAACCTTCTACGAATAGGAATTTTGGGTATTTTATAATAAAAAGTGGGCAGTGTTTTGTTTTGTCAATTAACGATAATTTTGTGTTTATTATAATGGAATTTTAGAAAAGTATCTTTATTAATTATATTTTATTTAAAAATATATATTTCGTCATTAGAGTTCATGTTTGAAATTCGTTGTTTTCCTTTTTGAAATTTAGGGTATTTTGGTGTAAACAAGTGGGATTTCCACTTAAAGTTTAAAGTTCTAGGTTAAGTTTTGTTTATTATCTTGGAATTTGAGAGCTTTATTTATGTGGATTTTATTTAAGGTTATAAACAACCAATTTTCTTGAAAAAAATATATATGAGATTTTCCCTGAATGGAAATTTTGGGTATTTGGGAATAATAAAGTGGCCATCTGTTGAGTTTTCTATATTAAGGATAATTTTTGTTTACTATACAGGAATTTTGGAATAAAATTTTATTTATATATTTTAATTAAGTTATAATATATCGATATATCGTTAGAGAGTTTATCTTCGAGCTCCAGGGTTTCCTTTATTAAAATTTTAGTTATTTAAAAATAAACAAGGTGGCAATTTATTTAAAGTCCTAAATAAGGAACAATTTGATAATTATTATTTTAAAATTTCAGAACAGTAGCTTTATTTGTATGGATTTTATTTAAGTTTAAAAATATACGATATATCGTAAGCGATTTCATATTTAAGTTCGAGTGTTGCCTATGTAGCGCATGTTAGTTTCAAGTACCAAATATTATAACAAATTTAAATTATTCTGAAGTAGATCTAGAAAATAATATTATAAAAATAAACAATTCGAGAAAAAAGAAATCCATCATTGAAAATAAATCCACTTGACAACCATCATTATTATCATCAATGCAAACATTTATCATCAGCAATTTTTCCATTTTTTTCTTTGCTATTAATTTCTACTCCTGTGCCCACTACCGTTCTAAGAACCTCATTATAACTCAACAATTTTATTATGTATTAAATTGTATATGAATCGTTATACTAAAAAATATTGATGATAATGATGACTTCCACTTAGTGGATATAAAAAAATATAAACTCTTATTACAACCCATTTATTGTCCTCCCCCTCCCACTCTTTTTTTGATCATTATCATCATAAAATCACAAGAATTCGAAATTGGAAAGAAAAATGTTATAAGTAACGCATTTTTATTGGTAGGCGAAAATGGAATGTTTACAACAGATATTATTCTATAACTTATCTTGCAAAGATTTTAATAATAACAACAAAAACAACAGAAATATAACAACTAAATAAAGGGGTTTCATTGTATGAGTTGCATTGTAAATTATTCCGCTTAATAATGTATTCCGGCATTATTTACCCCATCATTTCCTTTCTAACTACCATAAAAGGAAAGCTCGTTATAATGTGAAGGGGGGGGGGGCTTGCATCCACCACAAATCATATAATATATCTAGCAACCAATACATAAATAGATACACATACACTTACAACGAAACCTTTATAGAACTTTTATTGCTACAAATTCTATATTAAGGACTTTTGATGGCAAATGAATGTATGAATGAATAAATGAATGAATGTTGTTGGTAAATTAAAAAGGAAATCATTATGAAAATTATACAAATGTTTATAAATCATTTCTTTTAACAAATTGTTGTCAAAAGTATTTTTTTATTTATAAATTTATAATCATTATTTGCAAAATTTATTATAATTTTTTTTCTAATTGCAACGATTTTAACATGAATTCCTTTATTTTTTGGCATAATTATGAGAATTTAACAAGAGCCTTTGACATTATTTAAGGATGTTTTATTTTAATTTTAAACATTAATGATTGAATATTAATATTATAATGCAAACATCTTATTCCGCAATTTAACCTAAGTCTATTGTTGAACATTTTTGTCAGAAACATGTTTTACAAATGTGTTATTTTTAGAATTTTAAGAACATGACAGATTACAGCTATATCCAAGATAATTATACATCATTCTATAAATTTAATGATATATTATACATCTATAAATATACATCCTAATTAAGGTAATAATGTCTGTCCATCCGTCTGGATGAAAATTAAACAAGTAAAAATGCTATATGCAGCTATGACCCATCTTCAATATCCTCCACCACATATACGTCTAAAGTTAATACGTTATGCTTCTTACATTCACACTCACACATCCAATCGCTTACCAATACAACATATAAAAGTTTTTCTTAAATATAACACGGAACACTTAATGAGTTATAAAATTAGTTATATATTTTGCTATAACTTTTTTTACGGAAGGTTAACATTATGGCAAATTTTCGTTTCTAATTTTTTACGAAAGTTTTTTGCTTGATTTTAAAGATTGCCTCAGATATCAGTCTATATAATGAACCCATTTTGCTGGTTTTAAATAGAAAACTTCTCAGGACTTTAATGAATACTTAGGCCAAATTTCATTGATTTCTGTCAATTATTGGTCAAAGATACGGACGGACATAGCTAAATCGCCTGAAATTTTGATTTGATGCAAGAATATATATACATTATAGGGTCTTAGAGTTACACACTGAATGAAAAAGTTAATATACCCTATTCACCACTTGTTGTGGTGGAGGGCACAAAAAGGTATTTTTCTTGTAAACTTGTTAAGGTCAACGCTTTGAAAATATGCTTATTTCCATCATTTATAGAAAATGGAAAATTAGTTATATATTCTGAAAATCTTACTAACTATTCCATAAATTTAATATTATATTATTCTACCCGAAATATAACTCCTTGCTAATGTAATAATGTCTGTCCGTCCGTCTGGATGTAATAGAAAGCAGCATATTCTTTAAAAATTTTTAGGACACAACTTGAAAGTTTCCTCAGTTATGATATAATTGGAATAGGAAATATCAGTACTATATCCACAAAATATTTCCAAATTATTCTATTAATCATTAGTTCATTTGATTTCAAACTAAATTTAGTAAAGACAATTTTCCGCAAAAAAAACTGATCCAAAATCTTGCCAAATTTTCAACTGAAAATTCAAATGACAATAAATCGAAAATTTTAGAAGATAAATTCCACATGAAAGCATATTTTTTAAAGGTCTTATAAGGGTTTCTAAGGTAATTTTAAAATTGAATGAGAAACAAAAAAATTGGTAAGTGTTTAAGTAAATTAAATTGATACGATCTACCCCAAATTGTACTCCTATAACACTACTCATTGAGTCACAATGGGTTATAAACTGCCGAGGTTGTAATGCCACACTTCTCTGCTATTACTATATTTAATTTAAAGTGAATCAAAATGGTAAAAGTTTCGGATATATTTCCAGAAAATATTGAGAATTTTCAACACATGTGTAAATCAACTCTGATGCAAACTTTGTCCAAAATAATCATACCAAATTTGAGGTATTTCAAAGATGGTGACCTGTAAAGTGTTCATAACGCTTTCTTCGAGAGCCAGCTGGATAAATGAATGTCGCCAACTTAAATCAAATAGGTTTATATCTGCACATACGCATAATACCCTAAAGGCTATAATATGAGACCTATTAAGAAGGGGACAGATTGGACCCCCCTTATTATTAGGTCACATATTAGTTATCGACATATTGAAATGTAAAATTAAGTAGGTGGGATAAGATCATGGGAACAATTTAGTCCAATGACCAAATCGAATATATATATATATATATATATATATATATATATATATATATATATATATATATATATATATATATATATATATATATATATATATATATATATATATATATATATATATATATATATATATATATATATGTATATATATATATATATATATATATATATATATATATATATATATATATATATATATATATATATATATATATATAATATATATATATATATATATATATATATATATATATATATATATATATATATATATAATATATATATATATATATAATATATTATATATATATATATATATATATATATATATATATATATATATATATAATATATATATATATATATATATATATATATATATAATATATATATAATATATATATATATATATAAAATATATATATATATATTATATATATATATATATATATATATATATATATATATATAATATATTATATATATAAATATATATATACATATATATATATATATACATTTAAAGATTTTATAAACCAACTAAAAATTCTGTCTGAATATTTTTAATAAAGAACTGATTTACTGGACGAATGTGGGGAACAGGGTCAAAGGGAGAGATACCCCTCACATAGGAGAAATATTACAAATTGATCTACTGATAAAATTTTAAAAAATGAATTTGTGTTTATTTTGTTAGTTTGTTTGGGACTTTTTGACAGCTAAATTACAAGACCGATTGTTGAAAGTCATAGAAGAATACCAATACATATATCCGAAAGTAATATATGCTATAAAAATGTCTGTAGAATCAGAGTATAAGTGAGAATCCATATAAAGTTTGTTGGCAAAGTATAGGTTGCAGTTTTGAAGATATCTTAATTAAATTTGACATGTAGTATTATTTTGGACCTAGGATGATGCCTGTTGAAATTGGTGATGATCAGTCGATTATTTCTATAATACCCATACAAATGTCCCCCCGAAATGGGGTTTTCAGCCTATAAAATTCCTTAATGTAAAACGATTTTAACCAAATTTTGCAAAACTAAACCACATTCTTAAAAAGTGTGCCAAATTATACGAGGATCGGTCCATTATTTCCTGTAGGCCCATGCAACCAGCCTTCCAAATATCACTTTGAAACTCATCGCACATATACGTGGGCATTGTTAAATATTTAGTCATATGTGAGATAAATATAAGTGAAAACCGCTGTGCGAAATTAAACGAGGGTGGGTATATATTTTTTTAATTTCCATCTAAACCTACAGAAAAAAATCCTTCAAAACACATGAATTTCACATGAATGTTAGTACCATCATAATATATTGCATACATAAGCATAATAAGGAATGCAAATTATACGACGGTCGTTCATAAATTTTCGTAACATTCAGTTACAAACAACAGTGTGGTGTAGAGTACTCAATAGTAAAGCTTTTTCTTGTTTTACTTATAATTAAAAATGTTTAATAATACTGAACTGAATGTCTCCTAAACTTTTTCTAAATTTTTATTTCCTTATTTAATAATTGACTTTAAAATTTAGTAACGCCAAATGAAAAGAAACATATTTTTACCCCACGAAGAAAAAAAGTTTGAAAAATTGAAAAAGTGGGGAAAAAAGTCATTAATGGTGATGAAAAGATTATGTTACTCATGGGTATTTCTTTACAACTTGACAAACAAAATCGAAAAAGAAGAAATAATAAATAATGTAAAGTTGAATATTAAAAAATACTTCATTAAAATTTTTCTCTTTTAGATTCCGTTTTTTTTTTCTGCAACGATTTTTTTCTATGTTAACAATTTTATAATAAATTTTTTTCTAAAGAAAAATAATGCAAAATCAACATGTATTTTTTTATTTAAAAAGAAACAAGCAAGAATGTATAGTCGGTCAAGCCCGACTAACTAATGCCCTACACCACAACATCGGTTAAAAATGGTAGTTACATGAAATTAATGAACCACCCTCGTATAACTTGATTTTTGGATTTATTCTTAAGTGTGCAGTATATTATTGTGACACTAAAATGAATTTTTCTGGGGAGGCTTATATGGGAAGTTATGAACCGACCCTCGTATAATTTTACACATCGATTTTTGCATATATTTATCTTAATTTAATTTTAATTTTTTGCCCCTAAAAGTGATACTTGGAAGGTGGTTTGTATGGGGCCTATGACCCTCGCATATTATAAGACTTACTTGTGCCAAATTTCGTTCAAATCGCTTTGGGTTTAGGACATTTATAACATTAAAACGCCATTCCGGGAAGAACATTTGTATGGGAGGTACCTTAAATATTGGACCGAACATGGCCAATTTCATGGACAGACAGACAGACAGATAGAGGGACGGACTGTCATCGTAAAATCGACTCACAAAGTGATTCTGAATCAAACGGTTTACTTAGAGGTTGGTGTAACATCATGTTTGTAACATCATTTCAAGCATGTTACAAACATCCACACAAACGCATAATACCCCAACCACCTTCGGTGGTGTAGGGTATAAAGAAACAAAAATTTTTTTATTAATGCATATGAAAATATTGAGAAAAAAATTCTGAAAACCTCAAGAGATTTTCTTTAGAAGAATTAAAAAAACAAGGAAAACATTATTTAAGTGGGAGAATTATGGCGGGACCTTAAGACGAATTATGATTATGAGCTATTGATGATGATCTGAAGTTGTTTTCCGAATTCTACTATCAGAGTTCTAAGGTTATATAATAATGGAAAGGTCGAAAGAGAAGTTTCTTTAATAATATTTCATCCGGTACAACATTTGTCAACACATTATTTGCTCAAGTAGAGTGTCTTTTTGAAGAAGTTGAAAAAATTGAATTTCACATAAATAAATTATGATTCTGCTAAGATACATAATTCTGAGGTACATAATATGTAAAGTTTATAATTTTTTCCCTTCAACTCATTTCATATACAATATTTGTGCGAATGGTATGGAAAATATTTGTAGCCCAGCAAAATTTTGCAGAAAACCTTTTAGAAATTACAGATCCAAATCTATCTGACAATCTAAAGATATACTTTTACATAAGACTTTTTCTGATGCCACCAAGTGCCCTTTATGACAGATCAGTGAAGGCCACATTACTCTTCTATCATTACCTATTTCCAACATCGACCTTAGACTCTAAAAAGTCTTTAGGTTTCCCTTTAGACCCCCCTTTCCTTATAACTTCCACCTTATATCAATCCTTCCACACAAACATCAGCATTACTTTAAAGCAGAAGGTTTGCTTCAGTGTACAGCCTCCCCTGAGGAATATTTTTTAAAGTAACTTAATGTCCCGAAAAACATTGTTTAAAAATTAAACAATCCAAGCAATGCTTCCAAATATGGGTCTATAACTCTTTGCACTGAAAAGATTTTGTGGAATGTAATTTGAAAACCGCCACAGATAACATGATTTACATGATAAAACTGCTTGAAATAGCTCAACCGATTCAGTTTTTTAATCGGTCTTAAACTTCATTAAACGATTTTTTCATGTTAAACTTGCGATAGTGGAGGTCATAAAACTCACATTTTTATCTTAAAGAACTTAAGTAATGCGATATTTGTAAACTTTAAAATCAAAATCACTTACACGGGACCAACACTTCATCACTACATCACTGTGACATGTTTCAGGCATAGTTGACTATTGGGCTTAATCTCTTCTTATTTTTTACATTCCAGTCACCATCGCAATAGAATGATCGGTTGTATCGAGTGATTCCTTCCTGTAAAAAAAAAATTCGGTTGGAATTGCTCCCACTGAGTTGAGTATCTTTGGCCGAGTATAATTTGGATCGTTCCGAAGAAGAGACCTTCTAAATTTCGCGTCTGAAGTGATCAGCTCAAAATAAAGAAATTTAATGCCGGCAAGAGAGACGTTGGAATTCAAATCGCTGTCACTCTCCAGGTTGATTTGTCTTATCAACAATTTTTTCTCTATCCAAAACAACTCCCCTATCCAATGTATTTAAGATAATCGTCCGTGCCGTTGTGGTATATGTAAGTAACTCCAATGGTTTACAAACCAGTGGTCTCTGTTTACCTGTTCGTGGAAATGTTAGGCATCGAAGATAGAGCAATTTATACTTTTAACTAAACGTGATTCAGATACTGATGCCAAAATTCCGATAAATATCAGAAACAGATGCATTTAAAGTTTGGTTTTGATCCCTAATTTTAAAACGGACTGAGACTGCTGAAAGTTTTTGATTACTTGGTAGAAACTTACAAGGAAAAATTGTGAATGACAATTTGTGAGAATCGAAATTGCTGATTTCAACAAAGAGAAACTCGAGGAAAGTTACGATAAACCAATGAGATAAGAAATTTGATCCAATTAAAATTTGTATTCAAACGCAGAACAACAAGCCATTTCTTTATGCACAAGGTCCCAATGAAATCGAATCATCAATGAAGTTTTAAAATTTATTGAAATTTAAATTCAATATGAAGCTGCTCTTCCGGCTTACCGACTCCAAACTTTGGGGGAATAGATCAATAGAGAACACAAAACACATCAACAACATATTATGATATCCAATATTGATATCAGATTGATATAGAGATGATTGACAGAAACGAGGCAAATACCTTGAAAGGAATTACATCACTCGGATACCAGGCGGTCGATTCATGTCAAACGGAAACCTGCTGCATATGCCTGTATAGATACATTGCTCCAAACATTCGGATTCTTATAAATAAACAAATAACTAGAATTTATGTCCGATTATAATACGGTTTTACAAGTGGAGATATTTGCGATTAGGGAGTGTATAGTCTGGGAGTGTATCTTTACAGTCACAAACAGTAAAAGGAAATTGGAATCCAAGAATACGATTCATCAGACCATCTTGAATTGCAGGGAGCCTGTAAACGATTTCTCGACAAATTGTAGACAATATCTTAATCGAATACGGAGGGAAAGACATCGAAACGGTAAAACATTATCTATGTCATAGTCCAGCAACTCAGAGGTCCCAAAATTTCACGAGGGATACTTTATCAGCCACGTTTTTGCTTGAAGACCCTAAATGGAGAAAATTAAGGAATTTCGTTCATGACACGGAATTTCTATGGTTGGACAATGTTTGGATTTATTCAGAAAAAAAGGAAATCGGGTTCCTTATGAATTTAATCCAGAGATGTTGAATAAAGACATCAGAATTGTTGTAAGAACGTTACCAAAAGAATTATTTTTTTCGATCAATGCCAATACTGAATAATCATGAATCCAAGATAATGATCTGTAGGGTACTTAGAGTTGTAAGTTTTTGAAATCGAGTCAGACGAAGACAATTTAAAGTGAGCAATCTGCGAAAACCGATTGACTCGAGAACTAAACATTCCATTATCGCAACAATCGAGCACATGCTGCAAGACTGTGGTAAAAATGGAAATGGACGGAAAGTAGATCGATGTAGATCAGACCAGAGTAGGAAATTAGGTTGAATTTTAAGTTTTTCCCAGCTCAGTGAAGTGTGAATTATTCCAAGAGCATATAAATCGGAGGAATTTAAATCGCATAATGAATCACTTCACAAATGTTTTGCTGGTTTGTAATAAAAAATAAATCTTATTACTGTCAGCCAACCAACCAACAGGAGAATATTAAGGATTCATTATTATTTGGTTATGTTGCATTACATTTTTATTTCATTATTACAAAATAAAGTAGAGGAAATAAAAGGAAACGAATGAACGGAAGCAAATGAATACGCTCTGAAAATTTTTAAATCTATACAAAATATATTCATATTCATATTCATATTTGCAACATTTCCACTTCACATATTTACATTATGACAACGTCAGGTTCTACACGAATATGCAAGAGATGTCTTTGCACCTTTTCTACACATTACATGCCACCTATTTTGTATGTGTATGTGTTAGTAGTTATACATATATTTATAAGAAATATCTTTACATTTTCTTTTATATTTTTCTCTATGAAATGAATTCAATGGAACGAGGGAGTTGAGAAATGCAAGTGATTATTATGAATTTAGAAAAAAATGTTTTTATTTTCTTTACTTCACAGAAATTTCATTTTTTATATATTTTTTAATACATCTTTTATATTATATATAGATTATATATACATTATATATTATATAATATTATCGAGTGGATTTCTTATTAAAATTATTTAAATGAATAAATTTGTTTGTTAAAAATATTTTTTTAAATTTTAATAATTAAAAAATTGTAAATTATTATAAAAATTTTAATAATTAAAAAATTATAGTTTTTCAACGCAGTTAAAACATCGTAAACCAGTGTTTGACATCTTGAAATCCATAGCACTTGAAGATTCACAATTCTTTCAGAAAACAATAAGAAGTATAGTCGGTCAAACCCTACATCACATTGTTGATTATGAGTGGTAGCTAACAAAAATTAAAGAACCACCCTCGTATAAAAGTAGTTTTTAATTTATGATTAGAGTATATTACAATGGTACAAACATTCACATGGTTTTAGTGCGTTCTAAACCCATTTCCTCGATGGGCGTTATATGGGAGCTAGAAGAAATTATTGACCGATCCTCGTACAGTTTCTCACATCGATTTTTGTTTATATTTGTCCAGTTCTTATTACAATGCCTTACGTATATGTGAGATTTAAGCCCTTCAAAGCAATATTCTAAATATTTGTTGTAAGTTACCTATGGAAAACAATTAACCGGTTCTTGGTCCTTGGTCCCTGTCTAATTTTGAACATCGTTTTAGAATATCGTAAGACTAATTTGTGGCCAATTTCATTAAAATCGCTTAATACTTAGGACTTCTGTGAACTTAAACCATGACCCCAGTTCATCAAAACTGTGGCATGTACTTTGTTCACATCCGTCTGGGCAGCCGGCCAGACGGAAGGCTTAAATTGTCTATAAATTAGATAATAAATCAGAATTCCACTTTTCCTTGCAGAAATATCCAAAATCCCAATCAAAGCAAAAGATGTTTAGAAATTTTACTTTTTTACTAAAATGATGATGCTGTCAGTACAAAGGCCGTTTGGCAGAAAAAGACTTTCTTAATGTGTTTACTATATGCTAAGGAAAATTGAAACATGATTCCGGATATAAAATCGGAGAAAGTAACTAAAGAATTTAAGATTTTTTTCAATTGATTAATTTTGCACAGGTCAGGTCTTTGATCCTTAATTATCAAAATGTAACTTACTTGCGTTTCCGTCAAAATTTCTTTATCAATAAAAAAATTATGAAATACAGAACGAAAAAAATGGTTTCATAAGTGAATAAATGTTGCCAACTTAAAAAAAAAATAAATTATGAAATTCAGAACGAAAAAAATGGTTTCATAAGAAAATTAATGTTGCCAACTTTTTAGAAAACATTTCAAGAAATTAAATTATTTTTCAAAATATTTCCCAATTAATATAACTTTTTTACGGAATCATATATTTTTTGGAAATCTGGCACATATTAAATTTAAGAGGGGAAGAAACCGAAGTGGCAAAAGTGAATTCAAGAAATTGATAAAAATCATCAAAGAACAAAATTGAACTCATCTTAAACCATTAAAAATGATATATAATTTGTTTTGATTGGACTTAAAGTGGCAACGATATATATTAAAAAGGGCTGTATTTTAGGACGTATAAAAAAATAGTTTCTACCCTTCAGTAAACAGCATGAACTATTAATTTTTGAGCTACTGGTACGACTTACTATCTTGACAAATAAAATTAATTAAAAAACTGTCAAAGGATTAAACGCAAACGGTTTCAAATCATGAACAACAATATATAATTTGTTGCGATTGGACTAGGAATGGCTGTGCTATATAAAAAAGAACAAAGAACGCCTAAAAGTACAGCCCGTATTTTTGGGCGTGGCAAAAAATTATTTTTGCATTTTTGAACTGTTCTTTAATTCTATTTTTCTAAGGAGAGACTGGCACCCTAGTAAGCACTGATAGGGACTTCTACTCTTCCAAGTTAACTTAGAAGCTCTTCAGCTTTAAACATATGAAATTTCATTAAGATATCTTTGATGGTTCAAAAGTTACAGATTTATTTTGACACACTGTGGAACAGCTGGCCAAATTCGATTTTTATTATAGAAATAAATCTAAATTTCTTGATCGGCCGAATGAATTCGCATGAAATTTAGCATAATGACAGTAGAGGGCTGTAGGTTTAAAACTTTTCGTATTGGGATCTGAATCATATAGTCAAAAAATATGTCTGCTCTTTTGTAATAAAATATTTATTATTGAAATTTTCAGAAAATATGGACTCTAATTCTAAGCAAAAATGTTAAAGAGAATTATTGATTTGATAAAAGAGAGTTTTTGATTTTATAGCCATTTACATATGATTAGCAACACATTGGTGATTTTAAAATTGCATTCTTTTATATGATTTGAGCTTTGTGGTTTTTAAACAAATAGATTAAATGAGAGCTACCGTGTTGTCTCAATAAGGTCCAAGCTCCTAAAGTTACAATGATACGTTCTTCTGCTACAATTTTATAACAATTCTTAACTTTATACGAACTTACTGACTTGTTTATAGAAACATCCATTCTTCCCCACTGACCCATTTCCGTCCGGCTGTCTGCCTCAGTGTAGGTCACAATTTTAAGGATATCTTAATGAAATTTCACGCGTAGTATAATTTTAGTCTAATAACGAAGACTATAATAGAAAATAATTTTAGTAGAAATTAGTTTAGCAACATTGCTAAACAAAGTGCTCAATATTCCCCATAGCTGTCATACAAGTCCCAGCGCTTTAAAGTGCTTAACTCGGAAATTACGAATCAGAATCTTTTTAGAGTTTTTTATGATATGTGGTATCAAAATTAAGGACCCAGTGGATAGGCCTTAAGAAACAAAGTCAAGATTTAAAGTTGTTTATACTTCTGCTATTACTGTATGAAATTTCATTGAAAACGGTGTAGCTTTTTGGAATTTATGGATTTATTTCCATCATTTCATATGAAACGCCTCTAAATATGTTAACTCAGGTCCGAAGTGGATAAGAGAGTATAGAGGCTTTACAATAGGCAATATTTTCTTTCAATCTAATATTGATGATCTCAAGTGATCTAATTGTAGAACAAGATTAGAATCTTCAGAGTTTTCCCAGAGACTTTTGCTTGGTAGCACGGGAACCAGAAGCCCTTGATAACATAACACTTACTCGGTCTTGTAATATTAGACTGGTTGTTGGTGAGGATCCTAGGGAACATTTTTGCTGATTGTGGTTTAAACCGAAGCCGCTGAGAGAAGGTCCTGCTTCCGATGTTGCATCTTTATTTACAATATAATTATTGGAATTATACTATTATAGTTGTTTTTCTATTCTTTTGAATTTTTGTTCCAAAGAATTATGTTATTTTCGGTTAACAACCTAAAAAAACAACAAAAACCTAAAGAACAAACACAACCAGATAACGAGTGTCAACATCAAACAGCAACAACATCCAACCCTCAAACTATGCAATAAATATATGAAAAAAAAATACCCCTCAAACATAAACACACTCACCTATACAATTAAACTAAGCCACAAATAAACAAACACTCCAATATCCAACCATTATATAATAACAACATCCCCATAGAGTTCTTTTTATACTCTAGATTTTAGCTCTCTTTCTTTCTCTCTCTCTTTCTTTCGCTCTCGTTTATGTCATTTATATTAGAATCCTTGTTACTCACTTAAACAATTCAACATATTTATACATTTATATATGTATATGTTTATACGAATGTATATTGAGTTTGTTGGCATATGGTTTGTATTCCTTTTGTTGTTGTTGTTGTTCTTGTTAAATACCTGATGATGAAAGAACGAAAAAAATCATCCCTCATTTATTTCAATTTCTCTTTTTTTCTTTTCTGTTCTATTCATCATTCAACATTATTTTACTGTGACACATCAATGGACTTTATTTGTATTGTTGTAGTTCTTGTTGTTGTTGTTTTTGTATCAAAGTCAATTTTTATTATTTGTTAAAAATTGCCCCTCCCTTTCCATGAAATAAAAAAATGTTACAAGAGAATATAAATTTTATTTAGAAATTATTAGTTCTGCTTTCTCTTTTCATCATATTAAATTGACTAAATGATATATAATATATATCATTTCATAATTGTTCGATTAAATTTTTTTCCTTCAAAAACTCGTACTTCAGTTTTTAATATTTATTAATTTCTAAAAGATGTTTTAGTTAATAATTAGCAGCTTAGTTTAAGAGTTTAAAATAGATCTCTTAAAGTGTTTGATATTAAGAATATTTAAGGGATAAAGAGAGAATTAAAAATTAGCAAAGTTCTTCACCATTAAACCATACATAGAGGGCGTAGTTACAAAGCTGAATTATCCTACAATTAACACAGTAGTACAGTCCAATAAGACAATCTGAACCAACAACAAAAATATTAATTAGAACTGGGAAGATCTGGACGATTGGTAATTGGGCTAACACTTTCAATTCAGTGTTTTCCAAATAGTAGTTTAGTTGTATTTTCCATTTGCAACCTACGCTTGTCAGATTGGGAGAAAAATTGTTAGTCAAAAGGTTTAAGCTCAAGTTTTTTAATTGTAACAATTTCAGTTAAATCAAGTGATTTTATTCTTGAATGAAAAACTTCCGACTACTAAAGTTGCCGTAAAGTTGACAATCTTTGGCCGAGTAAAACTCGGATCATTCCGAAGCGAGCGAAAATTATGTTGACATGGGAACGACATCGACAGTGGTCTTGTAGATCATAATAAATGTAGCATCTTTCATAATGAACAGTTAACTGTAAGAAAGCATCGTAAGACACTGGGAGATAATTGGAGTCTTCACAAATTGCAATGCTTCATACAATTTATCTTCTCATAATGTGAAATATAGTGGCAATTTAACATACCATTTTATTTCAAGTCTTGATTCACCTTCGCCCTTAATTTTACTGGTTATCAGTACTTAATGTATGATTTTTAGCGCTTGAGTATATTGGCAGCTTTTCATTGATTGCTCCAGCCTCCAACATTTGAATAGTCTTTGGTAAATAACTACTGTGATCGTGTGACCCGATTTAAACAGCACTTAATATCAACATTTTTCTTTAATTAATCTCTTCATATGAATTAATTTATGTTAATACACTTCTCCTGCGATCATCAGATGCGATTCCAAAGAATATAATACCACGTTGATTTGACGTTGTTGGCTTTGCAATACAATACTTTTTTTTGCACTTGCTACAATCGCAATTTATCATTTTTTCATCAGAAGTACTTCCGACAAAAATCGCATATAAATTATTTTATGATCAGTTTATTCAAGATCCAAATTCTATCTCAAACAAGCGATAACTCACAACAACCGTTGGTTAAGTTACCAAAAAGTACCGACCTATAAGAACGCATATAACTGGATAGAAATTACGCAGCTAAACACCATATACAAGATACTGACAATCATTCATATTCATAGATATTAAAGAGGCTGTCGATTCTATTAGGTGAACTGAAAAAAATGAAAGCATTTGCCAGAAAAGGAGTACCCCAAAAGATAATACGACTCATGAAATTATGAAAGAAGACGCAGAACTCCAAACATTTCAAACAAATGCTGAAGTATTTTACCCCTGCTGGATAAAATAATGAGTGAAGTCTGTTTAGAGAAAATGGGAATCATATGGAGTCTATCAGGTCAACTAAAGAGTTTTGGAATATGCGTACGATATTTTTCTACTCTCGCACAAGATATATAAAACTTGGTGAAACTGACACAGAATGTTAGGCTTGAGATAGATATCGTAACGTAAGCACAGTTAATTTCATGGTGCAATGCCAACCAGTCACGTATTCGACCGGTAAATTCTGCTACCTACGTAGAACAATAGCTACAAATGGCGGTGCAGATGCTGACATTAGCCAAAGGCTTAATAAAACGCGGAATTTAGACGACAAACATATCTCAGAATACTTAAAGCATGTGTTAAATCACCACTGTTGTTCGAAAGTGAAACACGGTTAATATACTCCAAGAACTAGAAGGACGCAATCTTACATGGGAAAACGCTAAAACCATCGCTGCAAATCATATAAGATGGAGATGCTTTGTGGAAACCATATGCTCCTAAGAGAAGGCACAGCAATTCATTGTTACAATAGGACCGTCATGCCTGGATGGAACTTGATTGATACATATGGATATTTCAAAATGATGCGAGAGAGTAGAAGGTGGTTTCTTAGTTTTGCAGTATTTTTTTTTTGTTTCTATTCCACTGTGCAATTTTTGAAATCTATGAAATCGACTCTATGGAATTCAAATCTCTATTTAAAAAAAACTATGGAAAGTTTACTATAATTTTCCAAACAATTCAATAGTAATGCTATCAGTTATAAAAATCTTTAGGTAATAATGATCCGCGAAATATCTATTTAAACTAAACAAAAACACTCATTTAACTCTTATCACTTTGTGATTGTAATTTTTGTAGTTGTTTTTACATTTTGCACGCTACAGTTTTCATACAAAATTGTAATGTACAATCCAAACAATTTGCTATAATCTTTATAACATTAGCTGATCTTTAAAGGCGATCTAAGTGATCCATAAAGCTCATTAAGTAATTCAAAAGTTGCGTTGAGAATGTTTCCTCATAAAAATGTAAAACTAATTAGTCAATGGATTTAGTTTGCTATAAAAGGAACAGCGATAAGAAGCTTGAAATTTGCACAAATTGGATTTTTATTTAAAACTAAAAATGAAATATAATAAAATATTGATTTTGATTATAATTTTAGTAGTTTTAGATTTTAATAGAGTAAAAAGCAAGAGTTTAACAAATTATGAGAATATCTTTGGATACAAAACTAAATTTTCTGATGGAACTAGTAAGTTTAAAGAATTCTTAAAAAAAAACGTTTCCAAATCAATTAATTTATCTCATTCTTAGATGGGCAAGATCAATCTAACTTTAATGACTTGGCAACGGAATTTCCTCCTCTCCTGCAAATGCGTAAAAATGTTATCTGGAAAAGTAGATCGGATGGGCAAAACAGAAATATATTCTTTCCTACAATACCACCCTCGAAATCCCTCAAGTGGCAAAATCATCAAAGAATTCCATCAGATGAATATAACTCTAAAAACTGCAACGATTATTCAAACATAAACAATTTTATCCATCCGAACTGTAACACTCGTTTGCCAACTCCAACCTCTGCTCCCCAAATACCCAAGGCACCAGCTGTTGGCATTAATTGTCGTCGTGTTATGAACAGCGAACTAAATGAGTTGGGTGAAATTATAGATTCTGTAACGATCGTTTGTGATCCTCCAACCACTACCTCTAGACCAACTAGAAAACCTTTCACAAAGACTACCCTCAGAACGACTACTACCACTCGCAAACCTTTAGTTAAGGTTTGTGGGCCCGTTATGGATAGTTATTTAAATGAAAAGGGTGAAATTGTAGATTCCGTAACAATAGTTTGTGAAATGAAAGAGATGAATTAATAAAGGATTTTGAAAAATGAAGTTTTTTGTTTTGTTTTCAGATGGTCTTCAGTTGCTACAGAAATGAAAAACTATATATTGATAATATAAGCTTTCATTTGGGGTATCATTTGTATTTATATTTTAAATAAGTTTCTCTTTTCCGATACTCTTGTATAGTAATCCATCATTTCAAAAAGACTTATCCATAAATAAGATACTGCGTATTGTCAGTTACCAAAGATTCTAATCTTTCCTTGGGACAGCGAATGATCTGGTTTCCAAAGTTTAAACCAGGACGTCACTTATGGATCTATGTAATAGCGAAGCATATACCTTAAACCAGCAAAGGTCATATTAACATACATTCCTTATAGAACACACACAGTTCTCTTCTAAGTATCCTAAAAGCCTTTCAAATCATTTATTTATTTATATTATCGGAAGACATGTGAGCGAAGAAACCATTGTTGCACTAACCTGTCCATTGTCTTTGAAACTGTCAGCCACAGAGCATTCTATGGAGAGCAACACTTCCTGCAGTTCACATTGCAAAATAACAAACAAAGATGGATTGTGATTTATTTGATTGGTAGTAAATTTCCCCCCAATTTCGAGGAAAACGCTTAAAACCTTAAAAAGTTGAAGAAGGACTTCCTCCGACTGGATTCCCACAGTCACTCTTAATTAATTTATACCTATTGCAATTCTAGGCATTTTCAAATCGATAACATTCGTCCTTAATTAAACTTAGCTATGAACCATAATTATCTATTGCATCTAATGATTATGTCAGCGAAAACTCGGTGAATCACCAGTAGATTCTGGGGAATATATTTATTCGACTATTTACCTCTGAAATAGAGAATTAATTTCTGTCGTGTATTGGCCACAACGTTTTGAACTAGTGCTCTGAAAGTGTTCTAGAACCGCAGGATAAATAGTATTTGTTTAACTGTCAAACCCATTCCACATATTATGTTTAAAAAAGGAAGGTAAATAAGTCGAACAATCATTGATGTATTTTTTCTCCACAGACTTAAAACGCCTTCAACAAGGTCAGCCACTATGTAAACTGGAGCCCATTTGTATGTAGATAAATTTCCCACAAATTTATAACGCTTATGAAAAGTTAATACCGAAACGCTTTTTGCATAATAAAACACGCCACATTGTTGAGTAACAAGTGAAATTTGGAGTTGGCGTCTCACAAGGTCTAGCTTTGTCACCATTTCGATGTAATATAATCAGGAACACAATTTTTGGAACAAAACTTGATACGGTTAAGTCAGGGAATCAGAAGGCCACTTAAAGGGTCTGCATTGCGCAGACGATATTTGTTAATTGAATTAAAACTATTCTGACCTCGTTTAAAATCACAAGACCAGCTGAAAATAAGTCCAATATAAACATCGTCTTCTATGTTATTGCAAATTATAGTTGACATCATTGCTGCAAAAATCCTTTTCTACAATTGCAAAAATGAAACACCGTAACTGGATTCCAGCGAAAAATGCAGATATTTGTGAATCGTAGTTTAGACAATCAATCGCTTCGGGAATAAGAAAATAGGTTTAGACGCACACTTAGAAGGTAGACGAATGACGTTATTAGAATTGCCGCAGATTGGACTCCCAAAAAACTAAAAGGAAGGTCTAAGTGGCAAAAGCGGAAAGAGTTAGTTTACTAATATTGTTAAAGCACTACAATCGAAGTGATCAAATTTCCCAGGACCGAATAGCAACATGTCCATTTAGAAATCAATTGGACAATATCTTAAGAATGTTCGCATTAAATTTGAGTCAAAAATATTTTAGTTTCAAAGTTATAAAATTATTTACAAAACAGGCGAATTGGGGCTGCTATATGCCACAACTCAATCAATAGAACTTGCGATTACATCTCGCACATAATTGATATATGGAAAGATGCTTATGGCGATCGTACTTAAATGTTAATAACATCATGAACATGGAGAGTTTCCTAAGTCGATTTTATAAGGATCATACGAAGTTCACTTCATTACAAACCCTTTTGAAAGAATCCAATATCGATTTTAAGTCTGAAATTATTTATCATCTGAAGCGTGTTGTAGTATTTTGAAAAATTAATCTTTATATTGAATCCTTAAATTTAATGATTGAATCGAACTCTTTTTATCATCATTCTATTATAACAATTGATAAATATTTGTTTTCAACTTCAAAAGGGTTGAAACTTTCAGTCCACCTTAAGTTTAGCACCAGCCTCGATAAGTAGATGACTTTTTTTTGAACAGCAGGGAATAAAGCAATATCATTAAAAAATCATAATTCATAATTTGCGCAGAGAAAAAAAATCATAATTTTTAAATCATAATATAAATTGAAGACTTTTTAAAAATCAATTTCACTAAATGCGGGTATTTTTTCATTTTCATCAAAAGCAAAAGTCCTAAGGGGTTTTAAGCAAAAGAATAGAAATAAAATAAACCAAGAGTGAGGACATGTGTGTCTCAAGAGCTTTTTTTTTTGTTAAGTGTAAACAAAACATCAGCATCATCATAAAAAGCGCCATTTGGGAAAATATTGCAATAGCAAAATGAAAAAGAAGTTGGCAACATTAACAACTTCATTAAAAACTGCGGGAGTTTGTTTTCTTTCACAAAAAGAAGAAGAAAAAAACCCAAAATGGTTTTAAAGAGAATTTCACAATTAAAAAAAAAACGTTTGGCCACAATAAAATGGCTGCCAAACTGGTTTTTTAATAAAAAGGAAATATTATGCATTTTTTATGCAAAAACCTGTAATTAAATTAAGCAAATGCTAAAAGTGCTATAATCAGAAAAAAATACTCTTAAAATCATTATAATAAACCTTTAAAAGCAAAAAGCTTTTAAGCCCGCAGCATGGCTTCCCAATATGGCCAACTTTATATTGTCTAAATGCAACAGTGCGCATTGACAACGTTTGCCCTCACACTTGTTGTATTCAAGTTGCCTTTTTTGTTTGTTGTTTGTCGTAACACCAGGTGTTGACTCAAAACCAACTTCTTCCCTTATTTTTCTTTTCTTTTTCTTATTTCTATATAAAAAATTTTCGCTTCACTGCAAATTTATGAAAAAAAATTTACTTTTCAAAGAGTTTTTTTGTTTCCTAAATCTTTTGATATTCAAATTAAGGCAACTTGTGTTTTTCGACGTTATTTTGGAATTCATTAAAACAAATTATTGTACTTTATTGTTCAAGAGAGGAGTTTCTCTTTTTTTAAGATCAGAAAAAAATAAGAAAATGACTTGAAAGGAAAATTTTTGCATTAAACATCAAAGTACAGAAATCATTAAAACTTTTTAAAATTAATTATAATAAAATGATTTTTTCGAACTTCCAAAAAAAAGAGGTTAAGTTTTATCGCCGCAATTTTAAGTCATTAGAAAAGCTAACAGTTGTTAGTAATATATCAGCTCTTTTTCTCTTATGATCACAAAACTAACGCGAGAATGATATTACTGGGGGATTTCACAACCATAATTCGCATCACTTCTTAACTTTTAAAGCAGAAAACTACGGCGAAAAACAATTTTTGAATTATACTAAAAACTCACCTCCTGAAGAGCTTGAACTTCTTAACTGTAAAGATATCGAGTGATATGTGAATTATAGGAAATTATTGACCCCCACTCGTTTAGTTTGGAATAGTGTTACAGGGTGTGAACAAACCTGATTTTTTGTTCGAAATAATTCTTAGAGATATCTTTAAGGCAAAATCTGAGGCGTTATTTAGTTTATTTAGAAAATTGCGGATTAATATCTATTCAGAGGCCTAATGGGTGATACTCCAACAAAAAAGCACTTCAAAATTGTTTTTCTTTTTTTTTTTCCAAATAATTAAAGTTTCACATAGATAAGTCTAAGGACCATGGCATAGTCGATGGCCCTACAAATTTGGTCACAATGCCAAAAATTCAGTTATGAAACGATTTTTTGAAAGTAATTATAATAGTTAAATCTGAGGTGACATGGGATATGGATTTTGTTTCTATTTGGTCTAAGGTTTAGTCGTTGACCCTTCAAATTTGACCACCTTAGTTATATTGATATAATAAAATTTCGGAAAAAATCAGTTCCAAAATCGATTTTTTTTGCAAAAAATTCTGTAGCTTTTGAAGCATAAGATTTTTTTATAAAGTTTCACATGGTGAAATCTGAGGTGTTTTGGATTTGATTAGGGGCATAGTCGATGATCCACCAAAAAAAAAATCGCCATACAAATCTCGACCCGCTTCCAAAAGGTGATATTCAAAAGTGAGTCTATATGTGAGCTACGTTCATTTGTAAACCGATCTTCTTTAAATTTTGCACTTTGATTTGGATTAATACTGATTCCTTTGTGCCAAATTTAATTAATATTTCGGGGAGAGCATTTGCATGAGATCTATCTGAAATGTGGGATCGCCATATATCTTAAATCTGTTAACTATGAATGCTCACAGTATTACATGCGCAGACACCCATTTAGTCGGCCAATTGAAAACTGGAGGAACTGTGATGTAGATCACGATCTTCTCCATATATAATGAATCAAATATCCCACTTCTTAACAAAAGCAAAATATTTATTCACTATTTATTAAGCGGGGTCATTCTCCACTATTGGTCTGAATTTTTAGGTTGTCTCAGATTTTAGTCTATAATTTTCTTATCCAGTCTTATATTTCTTTATTTATCATTATAAATCTTTACTTATTTTACAAATATTTCACATTCATTTGTCTTCTAATCATGTAAATAATAGTTTTTTGTGAATAATTTTCACCCTCAAAAGTCCGCCAATAGGAACCCTCATAAAGATTGGTATATTTGCCGCGTAAATAACGACCAGTAGGATTACTAAAAGAAATATATAATATAACGATTTCACTAAATCAATTATTGAAATTCCAAACTTACGCTTTAGTACAATCCTTAAACCAAAAACCACCTTTACGAGCAGCTGCACAATTATTTGCCTTCGATTCGTCATTATCAAAATCATGGGTACTGAATTGGGCCCCCAATTGATTATATAAACTGTCACCGGCCGTACCCCAGTAACGACCCAAAGACTTTAATGTATAATTTTCACTAGCATTGCCCACCACAAAGTTATCATAACGGGCATAGACCTGACGTCCTTCAAAATTTTCCATAAAAACCAAAAGTTCTTGGGGACCATTAAAATTGGTTAGAGCATATAGATTTTCCAAACCCAGCCAGTATTCACCGCCTATATTACCAAAGCCCTTAACATAATCCAACCAGGGACGATTAAAGTTCTCGGAACCATCATTTCGCCTAAGAATATAAAGCCAATTGCCTTCGAAATTATAATGATCACAAAACGCCATAAATGTTTGTGCATTATAGCGTTTAACGGTTATATTATAGATGCCACTGGTTTGAGTACATTTAATGGCCTCAGCACAGGAAGAGGGTTCCAGATTTTTTGGACAATGTTTGGGTAAGTCATCAAAGCGAATATCAAATATGGAATGAGAGTTATTGAGGTTTTCAGAAGGTTCTTTTAAACTTTCACGTTTTTCAATGACTCCGGAGGGTCTAGAAAAATAAAATTAAAAAAATATTATTGTAATTATCTGAAGAACAGCAGGAAGGGGTTTGATATATATAAGGATCTGATTAGTATATATTTATGGTTCCTAACAAATTTTAAATAATTTCAAATTATTTTCAAGGCTCTCTATCCGTCCGTCCGTCCATCCATTCAAGACAATAGTTAGATTTTTATTTTATTTATAAAACTGGTGAAATCGTTTCAGTTTTTAAGACTTTGTCTGGATCCATATATTATCTTATTTCTTTATCATTCTTCATTACCTGTCCGTTATTATATCCAATCGGGTATTGATTATTTCTAATGATTTCTTTACACTTTCCAATTGTCCAAATAAATAAGGATAAAATTCTCCCAAATCACAATATTCCGAGGCCTAAAAATAGACATATTTAAGTTCAAAATTTCGACAACTTTAATTAAAATTACCTTCGTTTGAGTTGAAACAATAATGAGAATTAATAAAATTAAATCTTTTGTTAACATTTTTAATTAGTAAACAAACACGATGTTGATACTTCAAAATCTGAAATATAAATGAGTAAGTCTGTCTGAATTAAGAGCTTTTGAGAGGGGGGTTTCCAATTGTTATCAGTAGAAATAAGTGACCTTAGAACTCAATTTAAATTTAAACGATTTCTTGCATAAAATTATTTCATGAAGTTTGCTGTTTCAAAATGAGCACTATTCTTCTAAAAGTCTTGGGGAATTACCGTTTTAAGGAGTGAATTCGAAAAGATTTCAAGATAATAATTTTTTCTTCAATCAAAAAAAGTTCATATCAGTAGTAACAAATATGGTATTTTATAGTTTAGTATTTGATAGACCTGAAAGTCTAAACAAGTTTTTAATCGCTTCAATCAAATCGATCTTTAATTTGAAGAAAACGATTGCTAAAAGTATGCGATACATTATAATCAACGTCAAAGCCTACTCACTCATATCGTACATGGATTGAATTAACAGAGACTATGCTAACGTACGAGCCTTATTCTAATTGACCTGTATCGGCCATAAAGTTCTCTTCCGGGGTATCCTGCAGTCCTCCTTACAAAGAACTTCTTCACTCTCGTTTAATTTCTATCTTTCTTAACTCCTAGTGCCTCCACCAGGGAGTGCGAACGACTGTACAATTAATGCAACGGGTCACCGTACCTAACTTGAAACTTTGTCCGGCGATTTCGACAGCCAACACTCTCCACCACCTGAACTTAAGAGATAAATGCAAATTAAGGCATCATAGTCGATGAATTTTAAATTCCAACTGTTAACCATCCTAAGAACTTAGGGGTTACATTTGATAGCCTCTTCAACTCATGCGACTGCAATCAACAAAAAATTGCGATCCTCGGCAGTAATTGGGAGTTAAATAAAAAACTTTATCAGGTACTTATAAAACAATTTTCTGATCAGTAAATAATTTTACTGCTCCAGTGTGGTCTTCTTAGCTAAGAGATACGCAATGGAAATATATAGTTGCCAAAATGCAGCCATAAGAACGGTAACGGGGTGTATACAAATGTTCTCAATATAACATCTACATGAGAAGACGAACATCTTACCTCTCAAGAAACATAATGAAAGACTCAGTGAACAGTTTCTTCTTGGATTCATCATCGCAGGCATCTTCATTACTTCTATATAATACAATCGAGGCCCATCACGTTAAAAGAGATCATCAAATATATGAATATAAAAAATCTTTGGATCTGGATTCATATATAAAAGCATTGAACGATATTCACAGAGACGCCTTAAATTCCATGCTTTATTGTTAGCGTATGATTGACGTACTTCAAATCCGCCACGTTGTATCGCAACATGGAGTGGAATCTTTGGAAAACCCGATGGAGCAATAGGTTTTTTTCTGACATCGTATTGTCTTTGGCATACTTAGCATTTATCCAGCATGTGGCCAAGGACCATATAATACACTACATTTGTTTAACAGCCTAGTCAACCCTACCATCCTTAATCCAAAAGATTTATGGACTAATCCTATAAAGAATCCAAAATCATATCACAAATCCTTCTTTGCTAGAAATCCGAATAAATTGTTGATTAGAATCGTTTTCTTTTGCGCCCACAAAATTTTAATTTCCTTGGTTGACAAACAAAGTGGGTAAAAGCGTGCGAAATTTTTGGTTTTCATTCACTTTGAAAATTTCCGAAATTTCGAAAACCTTCCAAGGGAAAGATCGATTTATATTATCTGTATTAAATGGAATGAATAAAGAAAAAAACTAAATCTTCCTAAGACTTCCAAAAATGTTGCTCACTTTTTACGAGGAGATAAAAAAATGAAATGGCAGAATCCAAGTTCGCACAATAATACGTGAAAGATAATTTTCTCTAACGAAAATTAACTTTTCCCACTCCATCACAATTTAAGATCAAACGATGTTCGGATGTCAAAACGTAATTTTGACGGTGATAGCGGGCAGTATTTTCTGCAGTTGGCAAATCTAAAATTTGTTTTGTGTAAATAAAAATGAATATAATTTATAACGAATTGCTGGAAGATGCTCAGGTCACTTTTATGGATAAAACAGGGGAAGAAGATTGCGGTACATATTTGAAAACAGTCTAAATCATGGACTGGACTTTTTCTGTGACAAAAGTTATGTGCGTTTATAAGAATATGCACCAGTGTATATGTTTATATATTCTCTCTTCATAACTATGAGAAATTTTATAAGATATTTTATTTGCGCTTAACAGTAAATTTAGTTTTTATACCTCTAATTTCAGAGATAAAAATGTGAAGTAGATCTTAAGTCCACTGATTCAAAATTAATGTTTCTTAGTTATTTTTTATTTCAATTATTCCAATTTAACAGCATTTTTACGTCGTATCATAAATATAATTGTTTTATGGGAATAATAATAACCACCAAATGTATGCCAGTGTATATTGTTTTGTACACCAGAATTTGAACCTCTCAAATAACTCGCCGTAGGACTCCTGTAATTCAAAAATATTTATTATTTTTCTATTTCAATCACTTTTCAAAACTTACGCGTAACCACATTTTTTGAACCAAAAACCACCATTACTTAATAAAGCACAATGAATATCTGATTGATCATTATCTCGATCGAAGGTGCTAAACTCGGCACCCAAATGATTAAACAAACTATCACCCGCCGTACCCCAGTACTGGCCTAAAGATATTAATTTATAATTTTGCTTGGAATTTTCTATGGCAAAATTATCATAACGAGCAAATTTTTTTTCTCCTTGAAAATTTTCCACAAACACTAGCAATTCTTGAGGGCCATAAAAATTTGTTAAGGCATAGAGATTTTCCAAGCCCAACCAATATTCACCGGCCACATTACCAAACCCATTAACATACTCCTGCCATGAACGATTAAATTGTATGCTCCCATCATTACGCCGCAGAATATATAACCAATCGCCATCATAGTTTTCATTATCGCAATAAACCAGAAATGTACGTTTACTATAGCGAGAATCGGTGAGATTATAAATACCACTGGCTCGAGTACATTCTATGGCCTCAGCACAAGTACTGGGTTGAAAATTTATTGAACAGTGTTGAGGTAAAGAATCATGACGTATATCAAATATGGGATTAGAAGTTTTGCCAGATTTTGGCTGCAAGCCATCACAGGATTTATCGTAGTCCATAGTACGGGAAGGTCTTGAAAATGTAAACAGATGTTGAATTAAACTTAAAAAAAATTGTTTCCATACCTTTCCATATTTGTTAATAAATCTAAACGTACATTATGGATTTCTAGAGATTTCTTAACATTTTCTATTTGACCCAATAAGTGTAAAAAGACCTCATCCAAATCGCAAGTTTCAGTATTCTAAAAATGACAACAAAATAAGTTTTATAATTTAAAGAAATAAATCGTCCAAACTTACCGCATTTTCCAAGCAAATTAATAAAATTGTTAGGAAATAAAACATAAATTTTAAAATCTGTATAATCATTTTAGAGTGATTTGAATATATAATTTTATGGAAACGGTACCTATTAAATCCTATAGCGGAATACAACTGATAACAAGTAAAACTTTTTAAATGTTTCAAGCTGGAAATAATTTCTTATCTGTTATGAAATTTAAAAAAAACGATTAATTCGCATCAGTTAAGACTCACAAGATCGGAGGGTTTACAGAAATTATTTAATTTTTCCTGGAAATAATTTTATTCTTTTGAAACTCTGCAAACGGAATAAATAATTATATTCATTTAAATACCTGAATCGCAATTACAATTCTCTTTTTAATTTAACTGCACAACCACAACTTATTAAGTTATTTAGAGTCTTTAAAATACATTCACTTTTAAAAATTCTCACAGTTTAAGGCAGTTCAGTGTTACTATTTCAGTTCGGTTTATTGACTACTTGCCATTTTACAAAGGATTTCTTGTTTATCATTATTTCACTGCTCATCCAAGCAGCTTTCACTGTCAGTTTACCACAATTGTGAGCATAATCGTGGTGGCTGCAAACCCAAATCGAAGAGTTAGCACCATTAGGGCTTCGTAGTCATATACAATCCGGGTTATCGATGCCCTAAAAATCGGCTGGATTTTTTTTGAATAAATCGTCCTAAACAAACAAAGTCATGTCTAAATACATGGCTTCGAATTGGTACTCAGGTGTAGCAGAATCTGCTGCATTTAGGGGGCGCTGGTAGATGCATTGTATTCACCCAGTCAAGAGCAATTCTGTTGACTGTTTTTCGTAGCAATTTTGTGTTACGCAGGACTTTTTGTGATAACTTACCTTCGTGTTGGCGGATTGACTTTTTACCATAGTTTACAAAGGATCTTCTTTTATCATAAAACCTTAGTGTTCACTGCTTATTCAAGCAGCTTCCACTGTCAGTTTATCACACCCCTCGGGGAGCATCGTGGTGGCTGTGGTTTAAACCCAAATCGCGGGAAGAGTCTAGACCATTAGGCTCGGTGTGGAGTTGCATATACAACCGGATGCCGTGCCCCAAAAATCGGCAGGATTTTTATATAGGCTCCGCTGCTAAACAAGGGGGAAGTCATGTCTAAATGCATGGCTTCGAATTGGTACTCAGGTGTAGCAGTCTGCTGCATTTGGGGGCGCTGGTAGATGCATTGTATTCACCCAGTGCGAAGAGCACCTTGAAGTTAGGTCTACAGAGACAGGTAAAAGGCTTCTTCGTTGTCAGTTTACCACAATAAATTCTGTTGACTGTTTTACATAGCAATTTTGTGTTAACGCAATTTTTGGTGATAACTTACCTTCGTGTTGGCGATTTACCACAGTTAAATCGTATTGTCTTTTTTACAACACAGCGACATCGTTTTTATATCGTGTGTTTCGGATGAGTTGTTACCACAGGACCTTCGGGTTGATTTTTTACAAGTACAGCTTCAACTTTGGATGACTTTTTTCGCAGTGATTTTGTATTGACTTTTTGCCAATTCATCTTCGGATGACTATTTACCATACGATTTTCGTGTTGATTGTTTAGCGCAGCGACCTCGTGAATCATCGTTTGATTGTTTACCACATTATCTTATCTGATTGCTATACCACACCAAATTCGGTTAACTCTTTCATCACAGCAGCTTCTATTTACTGTCTACCATAGCAACTTCCGTTCTTTCTTTATCATACGATCTTCGTGTTGACTACTTACCTCGTATTGCCTTCTTACCATAGCAACATTTTTTGATTGTGTACCACATCAACTTCGCGTTGACGGCTTTTCGGAGCGGCTTCGGCTGATTGTTTATCACAGCAAATTCCATTATCTATTTCACCACATCGGCTTCGGCTAACTGAATGACTATTTACCGCAGTGACTCCGCTGACTTAGTGTTGACTGTTAACAGTGACTGCGATTATCACATCCACTTTTGGATGACTGTTCACAACAGCAGCATCGACTGATCTTTAAAAATCAATTTCGATTAACTGTTTTCTACAAGGCTTCGCTTGACTATTTCCACAGCATACGGTTGAGTGTTTGCAGTGCCTCTTTTACCACAAATGGTAAAACAAATGTTACTGAAACAAATCAAAATTTAAGTATTTCCGTATGTCTGCTGGTCTAAAGGTCTGAATTCGACTAAAATTTATCACATACATTTTTTATTATTGTTAAACAGTTGCCCGCTTAAGATAAAACAACAATATTGATAAAATAAAAATGTTATAGACAGATATCTGAGACAATTTCAAAATTCAGAAAAAGGAATTTTAAAGGAATTTGCCAAGTTTGGAGTGACTAAATATCCTGCGATAGTTGAATTGGAATAGCAGAGGAGAATTTCATTAAAACCATGGATGTTTGAACCATATAGTGCATCCAGTAAAGCCGAATGAGAGCATAAAATATGATGTCTTTTTTTAATATTAAAATCTTTTTCAACTTTTAAAACTTTCGATCCATATGAAACATGCTCTCATGTGCTACTTATGTCCTGAGATCTTCTTTTTTAAACTTTACAAGATCTTTAGTCAGTTTTTAAATATATATAATATACGCTAATGTATTCAAGCGATCGGAATCAAAAAGAAAAAAAAAACGAAATTAATACTAAATTTTTATTTCTTCAACTCCAAAGACTTAATTTCAAAACAAAATATGGTTTACAAGATCCTGATGTGTAGTTAATGTGAACTCCATACTCCTAATAATAACAAGATGTTTAAATACATTATTCAAAATATTATATATCGTTAGTCACTGTTGTTTTTTCATTTATTTGTGGCGTAAAAATTCCATGCTAAAGAAATTGCTCCGGCTTAGAGGTCCATAAGGGAACAGTCTAATTTGTTATACTCCGTTCTAAAATGAAATGATTTGCATGTTTTGTTACACACTGTACATAATTTTATATTGATTCATTAATTTACTTTTATTTTTAACGATTTCTTATACAATTCGTTTCACAATTAAACATTTAGTAACGCCAGGGATTCTCAATAGTTTTTCTAACATATTTTAAAAATAAAATAATAAAAATAATATTGAAAATTTGAACTAAAAAGAAAAATATATGTCAGAATCTCTGAAAAAATAAATAATAAAAAACTCGGATTTTTCATATTAAAATTTATTTTTGAGCGAAAAACTTTGAAAGTTTAATTAAAAAAAATGGATTCAAAATTATTTATTTACTTTATACATTTCTTGTTTATTGGTTTTCATAAAGTGGTAAAATTTTTCCGATATTCTGAAATTATTTTAAGAATTTTAATAATTTCAATTCTTAGATGGCTGAAACCTGTATGGAGACACTTAAGAGAGCAAAACCGGTATTTAATATACATTTTGATCAAACGCCACATAATTGTCCAAAAAATATTCAACCAAATACTTGTGCCCAGGCCACCGAATGTACACAATCAACTGGTGTTTACAAAATTACCGAAAATCGCTATAATAATCGTACATTTTCGGTATTTTGTGATAATGATAATTTCGATGGCGATTGGTTATATATTTTGCGTCGCAATGATGGTAGTGTACGATTTAATCGTACATGGGACGAGTACGTTGAAGGTTTTGGCAATGCGGCCGGTGAACATTGGCTGGGTCTTGAGAATATATATGCATTAACAAATTTCTATGGTCCTCAGGAATTAGTGGTGTTTTTGGAAGATTTTGAGCGTAACACTACGATTGCTCGTTATGACAATTTTGCCATAGCGGATAAAACTCAAAATTACAAATTGAAATCGTTGGGCCGCTATTGGGGTACAGCAGGAGATAGTTTATTTAATCATTTGGGTGCAGAATTCAGTACCATAGATGTGGATCATGATCAGACGAATATGAATTGTGCTCGTTTAAGGGAAGGAGGTTTTTGGTTTAGTAGATGTGGTTATGCGTAAGTCTAAAAGAAAGAAAAATATTAAGTGAAATGTGTTGACTGATAAATATTTATTACCAATTTAGAAGTCCTACTGCTGCCTATATGCATGGCTTTAATCAGGGTCTGGATAATAATTCACATTGGCATACATTTCGTGGTGATTTCTATTCGCTTAAGACTATTATTTTTATGATACGACGACAAAATGCAAAATTATTGTTATAAAAATATTTTTTTTATTTATTTATTTAATTGTTATGCTTGATTAATTCAATTTGAAGTGTAACATTCACAATGTATCTTTATTGTGAATGATTTGCTACGGTAAATTTCATACAATAATAAAAATCGGTATGAACAAGATAAATTTTGAAAATTGAATTACAAAATTAAAGCACGGGCAGCTACCTGAGTTCGTGAAGTTGGTTACAATTGTTGCTATATAACAAATATAGCAACCAGCAACCGATTTTAAATTAAGAAATAATTTCATTTTTATATAAAATCACATTTGTTTTTAGCATTACGATAATAGAAATGTTTGCTTCCCAATATCGGTTCGAAATATATAGAAAACATTAAAAAATTACATATTTTTTAAATTTCCTTAAAGATTTTTAATAATTATGGGGTTTTGTTTCAAAATGTAGCAAAATATGACAACAAATTCCAATTAGGTCTTAATATATTTATCCATGTGCCAATTTTCATCTACATTTTCCAATTTTACTTTGCAAGCATTTTTCCTAAATGTATGCAATGAATTTTGTTGTTGTTAATAATGATATATATTTCTCAAATGTTTGTTTACCTACAATAATATATAATATGTCTATATTTTCCTTACTACATCTTCACATTATGGATCAAAATATAACCATCATTTTTAGGAAAAAAGTATCATGAATGGTATACAATCATTTTTCCCAAAAGTATGCAACGAATTATGTTATTGATAATAATGTTATTCATTTAAGATTTATATACAAGAGTTTGTATATTTATGATCTTATCAACAGGCCCCCATTAAATCCTTAAGGTCAAAATTTTAACTTGCCTACTCTACACCTCTATTTTGTTTTTTATAAATTGACTAATATCTCTGCCCAAAACCCCCAAAGTATGCAACGAGACTTCTTAGTGTTAAAAATTTTATACAATTTTGAAAAGTGGACATAATTTTCTATATATAACGCTATATTTACCATACTTTTTATTTATATCGTGGAACATCCATCTTTCTTTAATACTAGAAATCCTATGGCTTGGGGCACTTAGTAAAAATTAATTTGAAATCGAAATATCTTGTCGGAAATTCGAGATTTATTTCTCTTTTATAGAATTCGGCGTTATAGTCTGAACTATTGTAAATATCTCACATTTTGTCGTCGTAACATAAAAATCATAGTTTTCAGAGAGTAAAAATCACCATGAAATGTATGCCAATGTAAATTATTATCCAGACCCTTATTTAAGCCACGCAAATAGGGTGATGTAGGACTCCTAAAATCTTAATATGTTAAATCAGTTCTCAAATTACTTTTTTAACTATTTTAGACTTACGCATAACCACAGTTGCTATACCAAAAGCCACCTTCTCTTAAACGAGCACAATTCATATTCGTCTGATCATGATCCACATCTATGGTACTGAAATCCGCACCCAAATGATTAAATAAACTATCACCTGTTGTACCTGAATAATGGCCCAACGATTTCAATTTATAATTATGACTTTTATCGTCAATGGCAAAATTATCATAATGAGCAAAACGATAATCATTATCGAAATCTTCCAGAAACACCATTAAATTCTGAGGACCATAAAAATTTGTTAAAATATAAATATTCTCAAGGCCCAACCAATGTTCACCGGCCACATTGCCAAAACCTTCGACATACTCCTCCCATGTACGATTAAATAGCTCACTACCATCATTACGCCGCAAAATATATAACCAATCGCCATCGAAATTATCATTATCACAGAAAACCGTAAATGTACGTTCATCAATAACGGTTATATTATAAATACCACTATTTTTGGTACAATTGGTGGCCTGAGCACAAGAATTAGGGTAATGATGTCTTGGACAATTATAAGGTATAGGATCAACACGTATATCAAATATAGGTTTTGCCATTTTACCCATATCACAAGGATCAGCTTGCTAAGAGGATTTAAAAAGGTAATAAATTTCATTGTTTTTAATAAAAAATAATTAAGGAATTTTACCAGTTTACGAAAGCAAATAAAATTTAAGTTGATCAGGAAAAAGAGAAATTTTGAACCCATAATTTTTTCTAACTAAACACTTGAAAGTATTTTTTGCAAATAGGAAATTTTGAGGTTAGTGACATTTATTATTTATTTAGTTATCAGAGATTCTGCACAGTTTGGTTTAGAACTTTTTTATGTAAATCATTTATATAAACAAAAATTAAAAGATTTGGAATCACTGCCATAACAAATTGTCTTATACTGAAGCAAATTAGTTCAAAATTAACTTAGAATAATGAAATGTTATTTAAACAGTGAAGAAGAAAATTAAGTGAACAAAATCAGATTCACTTTCTGAGTCGATTAAACGATGTGCGTCCATCTGGCTGACTGTCCATGTAAACTTTGTGTACAATATACAGAACGCAATTTTAAAGATATGAAACATGGCATGTGTCATTATTTTGGCCGAAGGACGATGCCTATTGAAATTGGTGATGTTGGGGCCATTATTTCATCTAGTACTGAAGTACTGAATAAAAGCGATTTTAACGAAATTTGACAATTCCAATAATATTATAAAATAAAGTGCCAAATTATACGAGGATCGGTCAAATATGTCTTATAGGTCCCATACAAACCCCCGCTAAAAATAGCACTTTAAAGTTCATAAATCTCATATATACAGAAATATTGTGATAAGAATTGGTCAAATTAAGATAAACATAAGCAAAAATCGATGTAAGTAATTTTTACAAGGGTCGGTCTATAATTTCCTCTAGCTTCCATATTATCATCCCCAGAAAAAGTCCTTTTAAAGCGCACAAATCTTACATATATATTTTTACGAGGGTAGATCAACCATTTTTGGCCATAAGCAATGTGGTGTAGGGTATTAAATAGTCGGCCTTGACCGACTATTGGTTTCACTTGTTTTTCCTTAAGGAAATCCTTCATTTTTCTAATAGAGAAAAAATACAAAATTCGAAAAATGCTTCTTTGCGTTTTTTGCTATATCTTTTCAACCGATATCGGGACAGATAAAATTCTATTAACAAAAATTTTAGGACACATTAAGCTATGGAAAAACATAAATGTTTTTTTAATTCCAGCTTTGCGATCTGATAAATTAAGTTGAAAATTGTAGTGTTATGATTAAAATCGAGTTCTTCCAAAATAAAGGGTTTTGAAAATTTTCTCCATTACATAAATGCCTATAAAGCAATCTCTAGGGGAATATAAATACGGGGTTACTCAAGAAAAAAAGAGCGTAAGAACTTTTTTTTGGAAAAAAATTTGGATAAAAATCGGCCTTTTTTTAAATCGACTTTAAAGGTCAAAAAGTTAATAAATAAATGTTTAAGCAATTTTTTCTTAAACTACACTTGCACATATTAATATAAATGCACATAACATTTTTTTAAAGAATTAGACAAGCAAGAAAATATCAAGCCCGACTATGTAATACCCTACAACATAATGTTGGTTATAATTGGTAGTTACAAAAAAATAATGAACGATCCTCGTATTATTTTATTTTCTGATTTATTTTTTAAAGTGCAAAACATTATTTTAAAATGAAACTATGTGCAAGTGTAGCACTTAAAAATAATAGATATATTAGACCAAACATGGTAAATTTCAATCGGCTTCGTTCTTTCATTATTATATGTACTAAATTTCATTAATTGCTATTTTTAATGGTATTTTCCTATAAGCGCACTTAAGTTTATCAGTCTCTATAGCATTATTAGTAAATGAGTAAATGATTTTATTTCTATTGTGAATTGATTCCACTCATTTCTTAAGAAGACGGAATCAATTTTCTTCCAAACTTTATGTTCAGTTTTTGGCTCTTTTAAAGTCATTATGCTTTCGTTTTGGGCATTATTTGAATACACAGTTCGATTTGCAAGCCGGTCATTTAACTTCTGTGTTTGTTAGACCCCGATTTAGACTGTTTTGTAATGTGTACCGCAGCATTATCCTGCTGGAGTATTAATATCGTCATCCATTGTTTCACCCATAAAAGAGAGAAGATCATCTTCCAGCAATTCGTTAAGAATTGAACTATTAATTTTTGTTGGAACAAAATAAATTTTAGATTTGCCAACTGCAGAAAATATTGCCCTAACCATAACACTACGACCGCCGAAATTACGCTTTGACAACCATCGTATAATATTGCTTTTCGTCTTTTTCCACTCCATTGCCAATTTCCTGTATTTTACTGTGAATTTTAGACAATTTTTGGCCTTTATTTGAATGAAATTCAATACTGGTTGATCCTTATTTTAAAAGATCAATCTGTTTTTTGCCTGATCCGACAGAAGCTCGAGCTTCTTTAAACTTTATAAAATCTATCGGTTAAATGAGAAAATTCTAAAAAAAAATTGAGATATTTTGTCTTTAAAAACATTATTTTATTTATAAGAAACAAAAATTTATAATGTTTATTCACGTCTGCTTTTATAGAAATATTCCACATAAAATAGGACCAATAACATTTCGATCGCGTGAATAAGGCAAATAACAGGACCAAGAAAATATTGATTACTTAAAAGGCTTAATGTTGCCCTCATTAAAAGGGTTCAATTTTACTTTTGAATGAGAACTACTAAAATAAAATAAAAAATAGAGAAAATATTTTAAATCCTTCTGTAGTAATATGCACCAGTGTATTTATAAACAAAATTTCTTTTTTCTCAATTCATTAAAGCATTTTTGAAAAATTTTTAAAAATCTAGAAACCCGAAGTGGTTAAATTTGGAGGGTTACCGTTTGCCCCCCCCCCTCGACCACATAAGCACTTGAAGGTACCTCAAATATTCAAATATTTTTAACGGTTTAATAGCTTTATATAGCGACAAACATCTAATTATCCAAAAAGTTTTAATTTTTGAAGGGAGTTCTTAGGATTGGAAATTTTGGGTATTTCGGAATCAAAAAGTGGGGGTCTGTTTTTAACTCTGTATTAAGGACACTTTTATTCTTATTGTACTAAAATTTCAGGGTAACAGCTTTATTTATAAAGATTTTATTTAAGGTCAAATATTAAAACCAAAAAATCACAAAATTTTACCAACTGCGACCGACTTTGAAGATTTAACCTTCGTCCCGTAGATCCTTGTGTTCTTGAATGTCATGTGGGAAACACTTTAAGAACATTTGTATGAAAATTTCATTAAAAATATGTGCGGATATTCTAAAGTTACAGAATTATTCTCGAAAGAATTGTTTCGGAACTACAAAAATCGTTTGGAACTTTAATTCTGTTCCATTTTGCACTTTCTTTTTCACATTTCCTTAAATCCAATAACAATTATTGATCATTTGTTGATCCCTAATGGTTTACATATTTGTATAATTATCCTTTTGTCCTGAATTGCAGTTTTTCTTCTCCTTCATTCAACGTCTCCTTAATTTTCTTTCAGTAATTCCATACTGTTGCTGTCTTATTTGGTTTAAATAATAATTTCGTGATAAATTTATGTCAACACATTTAGCTTGTTATCCTTGTTATCCTTTATATCCTTTTTTATGCTCTTGTTTAATTTTAATGCTATTGTTAGTGTTAATATTATTTTTCTTTCCTTTCTTTTTGTTATTGTTGTTATATCCTGCTGTGTGCGAGAGTTTGTCCAATATTTAAACTCTTAACTACAACCCCCTCTTTCACTTTCTTTCTAGTCAGAGTAATATTTTAAGGACAAACAAATAGAGCAGGACCTTAAGTGTGCATTTATGAAAAGAATACAACAAAACAATAATCTTCTCATCCAAAGTGCCGAACACAAACACACACACATACAGAAGATGTGGTGGGAAAATTGTCATAATCTTTTGACGTGTGTCTTTCTGAATATTAAAGACGGGAGAGGGGGAGAGATAAAGCGAAATATAGTTAACAAGTTGAAATATGTGACCAACTTTTTTTAAATTAATGTCTAATGACATGATCATGATCCCTTTGAAAGGATCTTATTACATGGGATGTAATCTAATTACATTGGACTCGTAGATCTCATGACTTAAAAGAATGCGTGAAGAAGGTAGGTAAGGAAGGGTTATGCATTCACTCAGAGACCGTTGTGTTCCATTGTGTTCCCTTCATGACAAGAAAACATTGCTGCAGACCTCTAAGTAAATTAGAAAAAAGAAAATAGAATGGACGTTTGTTAAATAGTGGGCCTAAGAGTAAAAGCTCTGTAATAGCATTATTCACTGGCCATGGTTTTAGAAGCCAGCATGCCTGAGAGTCTTGGTACTAATTCTTCCAGCTTCAAAATTTGTTTGTTTATCAGTTCAAAAAGTGGACAAATTGGTCTTGTTTATAAAAATAAGTAGTTGGTGCCTTTATTTCAAAGCAAATGCGTTAACCTTAACTAGAAAATAAGAAAACTGGATATTGTCTTATTAAATATGCTCGTTATTCTGTTCTATAAAAAATATATATATTTTTCTATTTCAATGACTTCGTAGAAGAAGTAAAAAAAACAATCTTGATAAAATAATGGCAAAGTGGACAATATTCAATCAAAAAGAATCATAAAGAAAAATCAAAGAAGTATGAGTTTCCCCCCACTACCATTATAGTCATATTCAAAATATCCACCCAGTAAATAGAGATAATTGCTGAGAACTCTGCTACCAATAGGATTTAAATTCAAGACAAAGATCTAGAAAAAAATTATCTGTTTAGCATTTTTTAATGGGATTAGTGGGTTGACAAAACGTTAACAATACTCTCACACACATATACACACATACAATACATACACACAGCAGGTTTATTATTTATAATTTTTCTTTATATTCAAATAAAAAGAATTTAGCGCAGAATGTTGGATTTTTTCATCTCTTTTCTTTTTTTGTATGCTTCATCATTATTTTCCACCAAACATTCAAATCATCAACCACTTGTCTCTTTTTTTATTTCTTTGTACTTCGTTTCTTGTTAGGTGGCATATCAATTTACTTAGGGTCTCATTAAAATTTTCTACCTTTTAGCATTTTTTCTTTTAATAATTTCTATACCTCCATCCCTGACTTATTCAAAATAAATTTATTCCCTTCATTATTAACACAAGAAAAGTGAATTTATTGAATTTGTTATAATGTTTGTAATGAAAAGATATAATATTCTCAGATCACTTAAAGATTATATACCCACTGGAAACCCCCAACTCAAAAAAAAATTATTAAAGGGAATCTGTTAAAGGCAGAAGGACTATTGGCGACCTACAATGGTTCCAATATATCTCAAAAATTCTGGATTGAACCAAAACTTTCTAACGGCAGATGGGCAAATTTACTGGAAAATTACAATTTTTAAATTAAACTTTCCCGAGTGGGAATTTTGGGTATTTCTAGATGAAAAAGTAGGAATCTTTTTAGAATTCAAAAAAAAGGACAATTTTGAATTCTAGTTCAGTTCAAGTGCAGTTTTAGTTCAGCTCTATTTCAGTTCTAGTTCTCGTTCAGTTCTCGCTCAGTTCTAGATCAGTTCTAGTTCAGTTCTAATTCATTTCTAGTTCTATTCTAGTTCAGTTCTAGCTCAGTTCTAGATCAGTTCTAGTTCAGTTCTAATTCATTTCTAGTTCTATTCTAGTTCAGTTCTAGCTCAGTTCTAGTTCAGTTCTAATTCAGTTGTAGTTCTATTCTAGTTTAGTTCTACTTCAGTTCTAATACTTTTCTAGTTCAGTTCTAGATCAATTCTAGTTCAGTTCTAGTTCAGTTCTACTTCAGTTCTAATACTAGTTCAGTTCTAGCTCAGTTCTAGTTCAGTTCTAATTCAGTTCTAGTTCTATTCTAGTTCAGTTCTCGCTCAGTTCTAGTTCAGTTCTAATTCAGTTCTAATTCTATTCTAGTTCAGTTCTCGCTCAGTTCTAGTTCAGTTCTAATTCAGTTCTAGTTCTATTCTAGTTCAGTTCTAATTTATTTCTAGTTCTATTCTAGTTCAGTTCTCGCTCAGTTCTAGTTCAGTTCTAATTCAGTTCTAGATCAGTCCAAGGGATAAGAATTCTCGTTTTATCAAATATAGTTTGTTAGTCAAAATGTTATTGATCGATATCTGTAATTACCACAACATATCGATTTTTCAAAAATATTTGACCAAACACGAGACCATAAAATTCTTTATCTATATTTTAAATTCCGATTGGATTTAGCTTAATCCGTCTGTCGGGAGGGGTATTATGGGGGGTTAACTCTAAGTACAATACTGTAGTGTTCTTAAAATTCGTCTATGCCTTGGACACCATTTTGCTTTTTTTTTACTTTTAAATAGACTTTGCAGTATTAGATTATTATTTGTTAAAGAAATTGTACGAGCAATTAGTGAATTTTTCGATTGATAATGATGTCAATACCGTTGTTGACTGCCAGCAGATGCTGATAATGATGTTGACAATAATAATGATGATGATGGTATTTTCCCTCCATAAGCATATTAAATCTCAAATTAAGATAATGATCTGGCAACACTCATTAGCGTAGTAAATTTGTAAATTCATTAAAATCATTTGTTTGTTTGCTTGTTTGTTGTTTTTAGTCATTAAGGAAAATTTGTTGAGAAAAAACCTGAAATTCGTTGACACTTGACATTTAGCTGTGTATTGTTGTTGTTATTGTCACCATAATCATTTTCGAGAGAGAGAGAGAGAGAGAGCGCGTCAAGTGGTATAAATGTCAAAGATGTTTTTATTTTATTAATTAATTACAAAGTTTGAACAAAGTTTTTTTTATGTTTCAAAAGTTATTAAATGAAAAAGAATATGATTTCAAAGAGAAATAGAAAAAAGAACATAAATTGAGAAGGTGTTAAGGACTTAAATAAATTTATAATAAAATAATTGGAAAAAAATTAATAAATTTGAAAGACTGAAATTTATTAATGTTAATCGTTCATTTTTAAACCTTTTAAGGTTCGTATATCAATCTAAAATAAATAATGGTGTCATTCCTCTCTTCTCGAATAAAGCCGAATTTTGGAAAATTCACCAAAATCAGATGCCTTCTAAACAGAACCTTAACTTTAATATTTTTTTAGAAAACAAAAATTATAATTAAAACTTTAATAAAATTGGAACCCAAAACTATATTTATTTAAAATTTCAATTCGTTTCGGGGGCCATTTGCCAGAAAATGTATAATTATGATTAAGATAATTTAAAGATGATTCCAGATTCTCGATTTGGGACGGAACTTTCTTGCAATTTCTAACGAAAACATGTATTTAAATGTTTTCGAAATATGGCACCAATATCTATGGGTGATTTCAAGAATACGTGATCCTATTTCACTGTAGTTTTTATAGAGGCCCTATTTTCCGGAATCGAGGTGTCGATGCTGATAAACAAATAATAAGTTTTCTGAAACAATATTTTCAACTCATGCGATTGTTTCCATAATTTAGGAGGTGTAGGATATTTAGGATTTCGCATTTTTGGGCGTTGACTTTTGCCATTTTATATTTGTATCTCTTCGCAGAATGTGAGCAACGTGTTTGGAAGTGAAAAATATCATTTCTCTCAATTTATAAGTGAATTTTTGGGAAAATTTTAAAATATCAACATACCCGACTAAGTCCCTGACCAAATAGGTGTCTGTGAAACGCAAAATCAATTCGAAAACACATTATGTGAAACTCTATAAAAAAATGATTTGCACACCCTGTGGCGTGTGTTTTGCTCACGTATATACTTAAATGGTCTGTAAATGTTTTACCTTAATTTTCACCATTTGTTTTTACTTTCGAGACCCACACATATGTAAATTATTTTATTTTATTCACTTTAGCAAAAAATACAGATTTTCCATTTCAATTGATCCAATTAAATATTTTTCTTTCTTATTCGATCGAAATCTAAAATCTAAAAGATACAAAAACAGTATCCTTTAGAACATTTCCATGTATCTGTTTATGAAGAAAAATGCTGATTTGCGAAGTAATTGAATGGCTAAATCCTTTAGACTTTAAAGGACATTATTTTTCTTTTTTTTGGAATGAATATTAAAATAAATTGTAACACGATAAATATAACAAACAAAAGGACTTGTTTTCCACTTGAATTATCTTTATGATTACTTTATTTTCTCATTCACTCAGGAACACTTTTTTTCTGTCTTGTATCTTATAGATTTTCTTATTGAATAAATATTAAAAAAAGAAGAAAAATAAAACTAAGGAAAAGTATAAGAGGGTTGAGGAAGGAAGAAAATAAATTGTGAGTGTTAAATAAATTGAATTGATTCAATTTATGTTTACTAGAAACTTGGAACAACAACAGCAAAAACGATGGGTGTGATAAAAGGTCCAGATAAATTAAATCAAATTGAACTCGTAAGGATATTCTATATAAACTTTATATAGTTTTTTTTTTATTTTCCTTTAACAGTTTCTTGTTTTTGCAGTCAAGAAAATATTATTTCTTTATTTCTTAAGAAAATTGATTGAAATTGAGGAGTTGAAAAAGGAATTGGAAGGGAAGAATCAAATTCAAAGCGGTAAATAGGGAATCAAAAATTACACTTTCTTTAAGTTAAATATTCAGTAATTCAATAAAGATTCCAATGTTTGGAACTTGAATCTACAGCTTCAATTTTTTCAAATTATAATTTTTTAAGAATAATGTTCAAACTAACCTCAAATTTATTTCTTTTAATTTATAGATTTTTAATAATTCCATATTTTATTAAAATTTAATTTAATAACAGTTTAAATTTATTCAAAATGTTCATTTTTAACAAACATATTCAACCTAACCTCAAATCTATTTTCTTTAGTTTTAGATTTTTTAATAAAATTCTTTTGGTTTTCTTATTTCTATTCAAATAGTAAAACACTGGAATTTTAATTTTTTGTAATTTATTATCATTTTACAAAATTTTCGACTTAACCTCAAATATTTTGTTTAATAATAAACTCCACCATCACAAGTGGTAAAGATGGTTTATTAACTAAGTTATTTCGTGTGTAACGCTAGGAAAGAATCATCTTAGACCCCATAATGTATATATATATATGTTCTTCCTTCAAATCAAAATCGGAGTCGATTTAGCTATGTCCTTCTGTCTGTTCTGTTTTTTGGTATGCTCACATCCACAATAATTGAGAGAGCAGACAGACGGGCGGACATAGCTAAATCGACATAGATTTTGATTTGATGCAAGAATGTATATACATTATGGGTTCTGAGATGATTCCTTTTTAGCATTATACACGGAATGAAAAGGCTAATATACCCTCTTTACCACTTATGGTGGTGTAGGGTATACAAATCATGTTACAAAGTGGACAATGTCCACTTTCATCCCTTTTTTATGTTTCCGATCTAAATAAATAAGTACACTTGTCTTATTTTTTTCCTTGTTGTCTCCACTTTAGCCTTCAACATGTTTTTTCTCATTCAGTGTTTTTATTACAGCAATTTAGTTCTCTATAAAGCAATTGCTGTCAAAAGCAATTTTCATTATAAGAAATTTCAATTTAAATTATTTCCTCTCTTCGTCTTCGTTTCGTTTCTTAAAAAGGAATTTCTAGATTTCTTTTCTATGTAAAATAAGTCTTAAGTCCTTTTTGAAAAAGCAGCGTTAACAAATATTTTATTTTGAATATTATTTTTTTGTTTTTGGTTTATAAATAATTATGACAATCTCTCTTCTCTCTCTCTTCTCTCTCTCTTTGTTCTTCGAATTTTATTTTTATTCAAAATTTATTTCTTAAGAATTAATTGAAATTTAAAACGTTTTTCAGTTAAAGAAAAGTTCGTTTTGGTTGTTTTAACGATAAATAAAAATATTTGTTTGATTTCGTAAAACATATAAAAAAATTGTTTGACAAAAGCTGTCAAAACATTTGGTAATTGATATCTACTCTTCCCAATAGATATAAGGATAAAAAGAGGATAATGTTGTTATTGTTGTTGTTAACAACAAGTGTGAATCATTTACGTCGTTTAATTATTATTTTTTTAAATTAAGAGAAGTGCTAACTATTTCTAAAAGAGGGCCAGAAGTAGTAAAATTATAAAATTATGATAATAACAAAATGATCTGGTATTCACAGAATTTGGAAGTCATTACCTTTTTCTAATTTTTGTTAGAGCATTATGGATTTCGCCAGAAGAACTCCTCTTTTCTGTTTGAGATAAAAAAGGAATTAAGCCATAGTTTGATAACCTGTTCTGAGGTGTAATTCAATAAAGATCTTATGCACCCATCAAAAAAAGTTTTAAAATGGAAGCCCAAACTTCCCATTCACAGTTTTCTATACAATTATTAACCGTTATAGCAGCAAGTGACCGAGTTTTGTCAAGTTGTCAAATATTCAGATTACTTTCCTCCAACATACTATTTGTCTTCAAACGGATTGTTCATATAAACATCCTTCTGATCCCACTAAATTCAGAACATGATCTCGTACTAATTTGACCTAAATCTCATGCACATAAAGATCTCGCAATGATTTAATCGTCTGGTCACTTGGGTTTGTTGTATTGTAATTTTTCAAGGAAGAAAAATGTCTTGACTACAAAGCGAGTGAACTAAAACTTACCATCCAAAGTTTTTCACGCCTTATCTAATATCCTGGACGTTTTTTGTTTATAACCCTCCTCAATTATACCGTTTGTCTCTCATTACAGGTCCTCCGTAGTCTTCTGACCCGATTTCATATAAACAACCTTCTGATTTGTCCGGGAACTTTTCGCTTAAAGTTATAGTTTGTTAAGGAGAACAAGAGCTTTGCTATAATGAGAAAGAGCCAAAGTTCTTAGTCGAATATTATGGGCGATTTTCGTTTGAAACCCTCTGCAAGTTATCTGTAATCTTATGACTCGATTTCATATAAATACCCTTCTGATCCCTTTAAATACAGAGCGTAATCCAAGTTACGCCATTCACTGATTTTTCATCACCAGTAATAGAGAGCAAGATCTTGCCTAATAAACGATTGAGCCAAAACATTCCCAACTATCGTGTTCTCATTCGATTTGCACCGGTCTTGAAAGATTATGGCTTTTGGTCTTGCCGAATATTGCTTTTGAGTACAATTTTTTATATAAACAATTCTTTGATCCTAACAAATATATAGTATTCACTCGACATTTTACAAATTAGACTTTAACACTGATTTGTTTTGATTTTGACCAAGCAATTCCCGCTTGAGATTATTGAATTTATTTTCATCACCATTAAAAATATGAAGAGAGCAATGTCTTCGCTATGTAGCAAGTAAACCAGAAATTCCCATCCGTTGTTCTTCAAAATTGTTTTTAACCGATTTTACTCTATTATGGCATCATATCTTGTCATATATTGTGAACATTTTTCCTTTATAACTCTTTTCAAATATACAATTTGTCTTCAAACAGATTCTACTCGATCTTCTGACCCAATTTCATATAAATATCCCACAAAATACAGTGGTTTAGCTAAGGCCATATTGTGGCCGACTGGCCAGACTCCTCTCGTTTGAAATTAATCTTATTTTTAAGAATCTCCCTGTGACTCGTCTTTGCATAATTTGTCGGAGACGCTTTGTCGTATCATAACTTTTGCTTTCCTACTGGGGAAACTTTCTTTAAATAAGGACTTGTAAAATTAAATCAGTAATCTCATTTATGTAAAAAATTTTCCCGAAACTTCAGGGGTCTTTTATGTTTTTCGACTGATAGCAATTCCTTTATATCGAGAAAAATATTTCTTAGCGTCTTTTAGTTTCATGTTAGAAATGACGATATTTTTTCATCAAAATGTGTAACAATTTCGCTGATGTTTAATTTTTACATAGTTCGATAGACATCCGATCTTGGACGTATCAAAATTCGACCAAGATGAGAACAAAGGAAGCAAATATATCTCACAATTAGTCCAGGGGCTGCAGCGAAAAGGATTTGAAATCATTTTAAAGAATGTTTTTATATTACCACTTTGCTATATCTCCACACTCCAATGTTTTTGCAATCCTTTTAGTTTCGAAGATGTTGTTCTTAAGGCATCCCACTTGGATCAAATAAATGATCCAATCCACCGACTGCATAGCAGTTATATTAAAGCAGCCTGTATCTGAAACAAATGAAAAGAGTAGAACAAATTCAAAATTTAAAAATAATCCCGCGAGGAGTACTAGCTTCAAAAGTATTCTCTCGAAGCTCTCTCAGTGCCACACAGTTACACAAAAGTGAAAAACCTCTTCTTCTGCCTCATGATGACTACTTCGACAGAAGTCATTAGAATCTTACATCATTCTCATGGCATGAGTGACCAATACACAGGGTCCAGTTAATACAGATGCCAATACTCTGAACCGTCCTCTACCGAAACCCAAGAGGTGGGTGGTCCTGTAGGCAACATATGAGAGTCGGCAAAAATTTCGAAAAAGCTCTGCATGTAAACTCATTGAGCCATCTCGTGTGCATTATCGAGTACAACTTCGTACCAAAATTACTGTTGATATGTGTCAAAGGAAATACTGCAAACTCCACTCCGAATTCTATGTCCCGTCTAGCAAAACCATCCGTAATATTATTCACTACTCAGTTACTGTTCCCAGAAATCCAGATAAGTCTAAGCCTAAGAGATCTCACTATCTTAATTCTTTAGTTAGATAGGAGCGTTGTCCGCAGCGCACCTGTAATAAGAATAGGCATCCATCTAGCTACCCTAGCTGAAACCAGTGAGAATGACAGATTCGATACTTAAATTAAAAGTCTCCAGTGGGAAGAAACGTCCCATACAAATTACGATAAAGAATTGTCATCTTGAGAGATTTATAACTAAGAAAACTTTAAATGAAAATTATTAGACGATCTGCACAATTCAATGAATGTTCCACCAATACTCCTAAGATTGTCCACCTCTGCTCTTAATAAAAAGTTATTTGTGATACAAAAAAGCATCTTTGAATTGTTTAATGACTGTGTGTCATAATGATCAGGTTTCAATTACTTTGAAAATGACACTGTGCTCTTAAGAGCATTAAAGTACTTCCTTTTCTAAGGTCTTCGGTATTATTATTGTTGTTGTCGTTGTTTTAACGTTAACGTTTGTTCAATGACACTTCTAATACGTAAATTTTTTAATTATAACAAATGCGATATTTTGCAATGAACCATGAAATTTTATACGCCATTTTAATTATAAGAAAAGGTTAAAATATGTTTTTTTCCTCTTTAAAGGATTTCTAATGGTTTCAAAAAGGAATTCAAAAAGGAGGAGCTGAGAATACATTTTCATAGCAAACGAATGAGTTGACATTTATTGTTTTCATTTAATGCGAAAGGAAGTTTCTTTTCCTTTTTTTGTAGGTTAAAGGATGGAGAAAGAAGAATTAAATGGTTAAAAGGATTTTAAATGAAATGTGAAAAATAATAAAATGGCTGCTTGTCAGAATTGACAATAATAATAGATTGACAATAATATGAAGTATTTAAAGTGACATTAATTTTGTGCCAAAATCATTTGACATAAAGATCAAAATATTTGTATGTGAATTTGTAAAAATCATTAAATTATGGTTTCAAATAACAAATTGTTTAAGAGAAGTTTTGTGTGGAAGATTGAAAAAACAGGAAGTTTCAAAAGATTTAGAAAAAATCCACTTAATCAGCGATTAAATTCGTTTGTTGGGTAAAAAAACATGTAATAAAACCTTTTTACCCAATAAACGCTTTTAATCGTTTATTAAGTGGATTTTTTCTAAATCTTTTAAAATTTCCTGTTTTCTCTTTCTGATCGATCGATCCTAACTTTCTCTCTAGATCCCGAGAGTCCTTGATTCATCATTCAAATGAGAGGAGTAAATCATACTCTTCGTTCTCACTACCGTTCATAGTTTTCTATTTTCCCGCATTTAGTTGTCATGAAAGTCAAGAACTATATTGTTACCTCATCGGATAATCCTTGGTCACTGTACGCTATCAAACTTAGTAAAGAAATCATCCACGCTGGGCTAGATTTTCTTCTGCAAAAATAGCAGATTCGAAAGGCTTTATCCTCCAAAATGGGAGGAGGAACTCATACTCCCAAATCCAAATATATTTTACAAAATCCACGAATAGAGCCATGGAATACAGTAAACGAAGCCCTCCCACTGAGTTCCAGTTCGTCAATTAATGCTCCCAAGATTTCCTACTGCAAAATTAGATAAAAATGACTTCATTTTCCGAAAGTAGCAACCAAATTGTGAACTACAATTATTTATGGCTTATAATGTTAAACAAGCTGTAGCTTTCCCCGCGTTGTCCATAGCTAACTGCGTATCACTAGATCGTAGAAGATTGATCTGCTTCCAACTGCAAAGTATGACTTTTTGAAGTTGCACAGAGGTTAGAGGGATTGTGAATTATTCTTAATCCTTACCATCTTCCTTGTTCCTGTAACCTTTTATTAGAGTGAGAATTAAGTCATCAGACTAATTGTCATCTATGATGGTGATTTGAAGATTTTAACAACTTTTTCTTCAGATATTACTCGATCTTTGGCTGGTTAGGTTGATTCCAGCCGTAAAGTATGATGTTTTGGGATGTTTGCAAAAGTTTTTAAGAGAATCTAAATCAAACTTGAATCTATATCCACTTCACTTCTTCCCTTATCGCTTATTCGATGAAATCAAGTTTCTTATTTTGACGTTTGATTAGGGAATGATATTATCCTCCAAATGCGTAATGGAACGTATGCTCTCCATATTTCTTTAACTTTCGATCTTAACTCACTTTTACACGTTCCAATGACAATTGGATCTTTGTTCCGGAACGATGTGGGTCACACTCGCCAAAAGATTGTCAACTTAGTGACATCTGTATCAATCGGAAATCGGAAGTTTCATAAGAAAGAACAACCCGATACTACCGAACTACAGATGGTCATGGTCACACTATCACATAAATCCAACATCATGAAGTAGAAAGCGTTTGTAGCCATTCATCCATTCCCATACAACATTATCCACCTTTGTAAGGTTATTACGGAATTGTTAACCTGATTGACATAATTTTCCTCAACATTTAACTCTATAATGCCAACATAAATGTAACTGAAACCACTAATCTCCACATGCAAATTGTATCTGGTTTTTAAATCTCAAAATAAAATATGAAAAATATATTTCCTGCTGAAACTCTCGAAAATCCATATTTGCTTCATACTTATTCCACCTCTTCAATCCACAGATATTTTTCACCTATGAACTAGTTAACCCAAAAAGGTTACAATTTATTCAATTTACAGAATAAAATTTGTTAAATTTACACTCTTACATATCTAACTATATATGAAATTTGTATATGTATTTATTATATTTGTATGTAGTAGTTTATGATTGCAAAAATAATGATAAAGCTGATAATAATAATAATAATGATGATGTTGTTATTGATCATTATGAATTTGAAAACGTTGATTGAATCAAGTTTATTTCAAAATGATGCTACTTAACTTATGACATCATGTACACACACACATACCAAATATAAAAGTTTTATCATATACAAAAAATACATACATACATACATACATACATACATACATACATACATACATACATACATACATACATACATATATTTTCCCTGATTCATACTATTACAATTTAAACGTAAATGTTATAGAGTTTAAAAACCAGCAAACATTTCATATTATGTTTCAATATGGCACCAACGATAGAGGTTTGTATAAATTAGATAGATTCGATTGCAGTGGCAGTTCAGATACTCCTGAAATGTCAAGCAGGTTTGAAAAAACCCTTAAAAATGAGTATACTTGTGATTTATTTTCATTATTTGTACGGAGCTAGATCCATCATAATGCCGTTAGATATCTCATAAGGTCGGTAAATCATATAACCAGAGTAGAAGTCTTCTAGGAACGCATTTCTTTTGCTTCCTGTAGCAGAGCATTTTGAATATCTTATCATAATTTTTCATAAGTCTGCGTGTTTGCCTAACCCCCATCAACCTTCATTCATGAGTTGCCTTCTTCTCTTCAGGTCATAAATAGGCCATAATCCCTGTCAGATAGATACTTCACCGTTCGTTTTACAACAGAAATTGTTTGACGATGGTGTCCCTGAAATACACAATTGGAATTCCTACTGATTCCACATTATTTATTTCTTTTATTCACGTTCATTTGAAGTTCAATTTTTGGACATGCCATTGAGGCCTTATATTGAGAGCAACTTAAATTTTTACCGGAGAATACTTAAATTAGGCAACTGTCTAAGGCGTTTTTCTATTTTATGTTCAATTTTGTAGTAGTGATAATCGTAAAAAGCTCAATTATTGAGCGTTTAGCCGAGGTTAATGACAATTCTGTCCTTACAACGAGAGCAACATAACTTTTTGCCGAAGAAAAAGTAGAGTGAACATCCTCATATACTATAACGATTCGGGTTGTTAGAGAGAATTGTCCCAACTGTGGACACATTTGTCGCCTACCGCGATTAACGGACGATATTAAAGTGCAATTTGCAGACGTCAAACTCAACAAAAACCCTTTCGCCACATTATTTGTCCACATTTCCATATGGCTACTTTCCTTAAATCTTTTTGAAGAAACCATGGATCAATACCTCTCATGTCAGTGTAAAATATAACAGGAACTGTTCTTCTAGATACATATAAGTAATATGTATCTAGATCAAACTTCGAGAGCTCTATACAGCACTTGGATAAGTACAATGCGGACAGTAACGCCTCTAATTCCTTATTTAAGGATACAGGTAGCAATTTGAATTTTACATTGTCTGGATATGAAATATCCTCTTGCTTAAGGTTGGAAGCTATTCAATCTTCTGTCACAATATTGGGGATTTCAGTTGCAATGTAACAGCATATGGGAACCGTAACCTCCTTCCAGCGATATGGTTTAAACCGCAGCCAGCACTCCCCGTATAGCCAAACAAACTTTAGGATAATGTAAAAAAACGTGTAAATCCTGTCATATCAAGGGCTGCTGGTTTTCGTGTTACCAGAGTTAAGTCCCTGGTGAAACTTCAAAGGTTGGTATCTACCACTATCTTACTTCATGAATTAAACCACAATTAAAGTTAAAAAATCTATTGAAGAGGGGTTCTGTTTTAATTATTCGCGATTTAATTGAATTTTTACGAAAATTTATAAAAATGCAAGGCAATTTACCAGAGTTAAGTCTCTTGTGAAACTTCAAAGGTTGGTATCTACCACTATCTTACTTCATGAATTAAACCACAATTAAAGTTAAAAAATCTATTGAAGAGGGGTTCTGTTTTAATTATTCGCGATTTAATTGAATTTTTACGAAAATTTATAAAAATGCAAGGCAATTTACCAGAGTTAAGTCTCTTGTGAAACTTCAAAGGTTGGTATCTACCACTATCTTACTTCATGAATTAAACCACAATTAAAGTTAAAAAATCTATTTAAGAGGGGTTCTGTTTTAATTATTCGCGATTTAATTGATTTTTTTACGAAAATTTATAAAAACGCAAGGCAATTTTCGCCGTAATACCAAGCGAAGTCAAAAAGCTCAACTTTTAAAAGCAAATCAGCTAAGTGGCTTGTATAATGAAGTGCAAAAATGTATGAAACTGAATAAGCTTATGACCTACTCAAATGATCCTTACATCTCGACAAATTAATCGTAACTCAGGAGTTAATCGTCATTCAGAAACTTTTAATGGGTTGTTGTAACAGTTCGGCTATTTCCGTTAGTTTTTTCTTGGGGAACATTTACATTAAATACAGGGTTTGACAATTGTTTAGACGAGTGTGATTTAGATCGTTCCGGAGTAGAAATTTAATTGTCATGAGAACGCATTAAGTTGATCGAGCGGATTTGTTTAATCGAATTTAACACGTAAACAAAAATTGTTCTGAAAAAGACATGCTTTTTCGAGGAACTGGTTTATTAGAATTAATCGGAAGTGGCTCAACTCAAAAGTTCATGGTCTTGAACGATAATCCTTACAAAGCCAATTCAAACAGAGAACATATAAGGGCTCATTATTTTGGAAACATAGGCTACTCCGATAAGCCTAAGTTGGATTTCCGGTATTCTGTTTTGAATAAATTATCTAAAGATCTATCAAAAGTTGACTCTTAGTTTTCCCGCTCAAGGGAAATGCGAAACAAGCAGTGAGTTTATGGGGTGACAATCTATTTGTCTATTGAGTTTAATCTAATAGAACTTCGGCACAAAGAAACACACATAAAACTAAGAGTTTACGGGTATTTTTGGATAGCAATTGAGACTTTGATTCTAATTATGATTAACATAAGAATCACGCTAAAACATGAAGAATATAACTCAAATAATTATTGTATTTTCCAAAGCCTTATTTCGGCTGTTGAGGAACATTTAAGGAAATTAAATTCTTAGTGAAAGGACTTTCTAAATCCTCAAATTTAATTCCAAAGATGTAGTCAAATATGGTCTTTTAACGCGACACTAAACAGAGTTATTTCAAACAGATTATCTGGGGCCTGATATTCAAAAATATTATCTTCCTTTTCCACATCCAAAAGAATTGATAAAATGACTTTCTAATCCCAAAAATTGATACCATAGATGTGGTCTAGTATGATGTTCTAACGCGTTTCAAACAGACTTTGTCTCATTTGCCAGATTCTTTGTGATCCAGCAGCTTAATTACTTAAGGGTCCTGATATTCCCAGTATTATCTTTCTATTCTCTTCAACGCAACTCTATAATCATAAATATTGCAATGAAATTAAAGTGAACATGTTAACTGGGTTATTTAATATCCTTGTAGTTGTTATAAATTGTAAGTGTATGTATGTGTATGCTATTACACGTTAACTGAATATATGGAAAAATTGTTAACAAGCAATTTCTCACGTAGCACAGAATAAAATAACAACAAAAATTGTTAAAATCCTAAAAAGATATAAATTAAGGTGACTAAAAAATGAACTACTATAGATAACATTTCGAATAGCAAAAACACAGCGAGAGAGAGAGAGAGAGAGAGGGAGAGGAAATGAATTCTAGAAAAGAAGATTTCAGGAAATTTCAGAAGCCAAGAGCTGATGCAAAAGTGTAAGGGGATCCAGATCCAGGACTCCTCTGGTTTTTTTCGATATTGAAAAGAATCAAATTATCTTCTAAATAGAGTTGGCCTAAAAGAAGATTCTGATCAAGGACTGCTTTGGTTAAAGTCACAATTTCCCCGATATTATAAGAAGAAGTAATCTTTAAGAAGAGTTACCATCTCTCTTCAAAAAATTTAATATATCACCCATTTCCTCATAGTGCCCCCACACGGTTTGTGACATATTTAAATGTCAATTTGGTAGTTTGATGTTTTATGTCATGATGCTGTCAAATCACGCTTTATACCCGCAACAAAAAACGAAGAATGTAACGTTGTTGTACTACAAAGTTAGTTGTTATATCACATAGTGAGTGACTTTTTTTCATAAAATGAATATAATTCGTTACATTGTTGAAATGTTTCGCTCTATTTTTTTCATGCTTATCATTAGTTTAATTGGAGACATGTGCGACCTTTTTTCCATGTTCTCACTCGGCATTTGTTAACAACGAGGTAACAAATTAATTGGAATTTTTATACACTTAGAACAGGCGTGTGTTTATAGTCACAATACAAAAAAAATCATAAAAATAATATAAGTGAAATATAAATAATAATCACCACAGGGTGTCTTATTTGACACCACCCGTTTTTCTTTCACTCTCTTTTTCTGAAATCATATTTTGACAGTTTTGAATAATAAATAAAACTCCCCTTTTCAAATCTGAATTAAAATATTATTAATATTGGAAAATCTTTTAAAAAACTTAACCTAAAAATATAACAGGGCTGAAAACTTGCAATTATATTTAAAAGTTTCCGCGTAAAAAAAAATTATCTCATGCTAAGGATTTCTCTGTTCTTTAACTTGGACTACTGATGACTTCTCCATTTGAGTCTTAACACTTGCGCTTATCATTCTCCATCTAACTTCTCTATTTGGGCACACTTTCCTCATCTGACAATTCTAGCATTCTTTACTGTTGAAAAGGTGTGATTAAATTCCTTACCAATGGTTTTGAGCAGAAAAAGCTCTGTGTCTGCAGAACTTCGCATATCATGTTTCGCAACAGAAACACAAAGGGTGTATGTTCATTTTGGAGAGTGAAATTTTCGAAGCCAAAAACAAGCAAAGAAAATTCCATTAAACATTTAGACTTTCGGAAATATAAAATGATTCGGCAAGTGATTATCGAGATCTACGCTGTCTTCTCCGTAACCGAAGTTCTCTTTTATTTATATCAAATAGATAAGGAAAGAGAGGGAAGTCCAAACTAATAACATTCCAGGGACACCTAACGACACTTGAAATGGTCAGTCGACTTTAGCTCTTAAGACAATTGAAAGTTGTTATAGTTTAAAATCAATTTACATCCAGAGTTTCCATCAGTGAAGTCTTTAAAAAGATCAATTTTGGACACGGGAGAAGTTTTTGACTTCGAGTTTAAAGGTCGACTAAGAAAAGAACCCCCGAAACGTTTTGGCTACAATTGAAATGATTGAAAGGTTTTAGTATGTTCAAAATTCAATTCAGTGATAATCGCAAGATGTTGAATTGTTGAGATCAATTTAACGATAACTTCACAAACTTGCGTAAACTTCTACTTCCGATTGTGTACACATTTTGTTCGATTACACTAACCAAAAAGAATCGAATAAACGAACAAAATTCTATTCAGTGATTTTCGTAAGTTCTCGAATTTCCCACCACTATCCGAAGTACAAACTGTGAGAACATACCTCAATGCTTTCACATTACCTGCAGACACTGTATCCTAAAATTTTCAAACATTTTCTCTCACGATTGTCGAAGTGAAGTGAGTGAGTCGTTAAGTTGATGGATACATAAACGAATTAAGGCTCATTAACGCTAACAATACCAAGGTATTTTCATACTTCCTTTGATAATTGTGGACACGTTAACTTGGTATGAAGTGTTGATCGTGAGTTGTAAAATAATTGAACACTAGGATGAGTTGCAGTTCACGACTAACACTGATGAAATGAAAGTTTTCCGCACAACGAACTGGGCAAACATTCTCAGATTCGGTTAGTTGAATTTTGAGGGTATTTTCTATCCCGATTGCGGGCATGTTACATTGGTTACACTTCTGCCATTGTCGAAATTCGATGTGAACATATTCTGCTGACATTTTTGCATACGTCCAATTGTGATCAAATTTGATCAATTTTAGACTAAACAAAAATCTCTCTATTGACATTTGTGAGAGCGAACAGGACGAACATGTCCCTCTATATCCATATTTCCACAAAACTGAATTGCTGAAATGTGTGCACATATTCTCTCCAGTTGAAATATATCTGGATGATTACACTTTTGTGTGTTATCGGTAGAACTGGGCTTCTCTCACTATTACGGATACTTTAGATGGATTATACTTCTGACATTATTGAGGTATGATATGAATATTATTACTCAGAAATTTTGCTCACACTAGAAAGAGATGAAAATCGCTAATGAATTGAACGTTTTCCACAGAATGGACTTTCTTACGAAATCGGTTAGTTGAAATTTGAGCAAATCTTTTTGCCATGATTGTGATCATGTTAGAATACGATTTCACTCCTCCCGTTATCAGAATTATAAGTGAACATATTCTTCAGATATCTCCCGATTATGGACACGTTTGGTTAATTATAGTGACTGAAAAGGTGTAAATAAAAAAAGTTAAAAAAGAAATGTTTCGCTTTTGGTGGCACCTGAATATTGGGTTAGATGATTACAGGAGAAATGTTACAGAAAACAATTGATTCACCAGAGTGACAGCATATTCCACCAAACACGAGGTGTTAATCTTCCATCATGATAAACACTTGATCCGCAATGCGGCAAGATCGTTGAAATAATATGGGTGAAACAGTGAATGGAAGTTTAAATTCACTCGCTTTAAAAAACAGATGTTGCACCATCTAATTGTCGTTTACTTTCTATCTGTGCAAAACGCCTTTGGTTAATATGCTTTCTCTTCAGAAGATACATCAGAAAATACACACCAGTTCTTTGATAAGATAAGATTTCACATAACGAGGGCAGAGGTTGGTATCATTATAATTTTGTAAGGTGTTCATAAGAGAGCACGGCGTATCCTCATACTTTCAGTCAATTTGGCATTATTTTATTATGATCAAGATTTGATTTGGAACCAAAACGATAACATACTTCTCTATAATAAATCTATATATAACTTCTCGCAATTCTATCAGGTTAAAGGTTTATGCTAAAGAAATGGGCATTAAGGAATATAGAACTGAAGAGTAATGGAAAGTCAATAAAACTGTTGCCTAAATCTCACTGAAACACTTATTTAAATGGAATGAATGTGTATCTGTTAGGGATTCCACAAAGTCAACAAATCTGTTTGCCTATTGAATTTGTTCAGTCCCACACTTATCTGGTTTTAATCTCCTTTACCTTAACATCGAATTCTTATCATTATCCCAACACTTCCCAAGCTTCTTTCCCCGTTTTTCATTTAATTTAGATCAATAATGAAAGTGTCATTTTAATATCTCAAAATGTTAATATTTTCATTTTTATAATTTTCAGCATCCGTTTAATACCCCCCAACCTCTTACATCACCAATTTCATTACTTTCTCCTTCTCTTTTTCCTTTCTAAACGAAATATCTTCCATATTTAACATCATAATTTTCTCATAAAATAAACTTTTTGATTGATTAGAAAAATTATTTAATTTATTATTTATTGTACGGCTGCCTAGAGAGTCATCATTTAAGTCATTCCATTTCCTTGACCATCATCATCTACATCATCATCATCTCCTAACAATTTTTAATGTCATCATCATTATAGTGATTTTTTTGTTCGTAATCTTTTCTCTTCCAAAAAAAAAAGAAAAAAGA
>PYHX02000495.1:79348963-79558523 GCA_004302925.2 Cochliomyia hominivorax | reverse complement strand
ATTTCCCTGATTCATACTATTACAATTTAATCGTAAATGTTATAGAGTTTAAAAACCAGCAAACATTTCATATTATGTTTCAATATGGCACCAACGATAGAAGTTTATATAGATTAGATTAGATTCGATTGCAATGACAGTTCAGATACTCCCGAATTGTCAAGCAGGTTTGAAAAAACCCTTAAAAAATGAATCTACTTGGGATTTACTTTCATTATTTGTACAGAGCTGGATACATTCATAATGCCATTCATGAGTTGCCTTCTTCTCTTCAGGTCATAAATATGCCACAATCCCTGTCGGCCGTTTTACAACAGAAATTGTTTGACAATGGTGTCCCTGAAATACACAATTGGAATTCCTACTGATTCCACATTATTTATTTCTTTTATTCACGTTCATTTGAAGTTCAATTTTTGGACATGCCATTGAGGGCCTTATATTGAGAGCAACTTAAATTTTTACCGGAGAATACTTAAATTAGGCAACTGTCTAAGGCGTTTTTCTATTTTATGTTTCAATTTTGTAGTAGTGATAATCGTAAAAAGCTCAATTATTGAGCGTTTAGCCGAGGTTTAATGACAATTCTGTCCTTACAACGAGAGCAACATAACTTTTTGCCGAAGAAAAAGTAGAGTGAACATCCTCATATACTATAACGATTCGGGTTGTTAGAGAGAATTGTCCCAACTGTGGACACATTTGTCGCCTACCGCGATTAACGGACGATATTAAAGTGCAATTTGCAGACGTCAAACTCAACAAAAACCCTTTCGCCACATTATTTGTCCACATTTCCATATGGCTACTTTCCTTAAATCTTTTTGAAGAAACCATGGATCAATACCTCTCATGTCAGTGTAAAATATAACAGGAACTGTTCTTCTAAGATACATATAAGTAATATGTATCTAGATCAAACTTCGAGAGCTCTATACAGCACTTGGATAAGTACAATGCGGACAGTAACGCCTCTAATTCCTTATTTAAGGATACAGGTAGCAATTTGAATTTTACATTGTCTGGATATGAAATATCCTCTTGCTTAAGGTTGGAAGCTATTCAATCTTCTGTCACAATATTGGGGATTTCAGTTGCAATGTAACAGCATATGGGAACCGTAACCTCCTTCCAGCGATATGGTTTAAACCGCAGCCAGCACTCCCCGTATAGCCAAACAAACTTTAGGATAATGTAAAAAAACGTGTAAATCCTGTCATATCAAGGGCTGCTGGTTTTCGTGTTACCAGAGTTAAGTCCCTGGTGAAACTTCAAAGGTTGGTATCTACCACTATCTTACTTCATGAATTAAACCACAATTAAAGTTAAAAAATCTATTGAAGAGGGGTTCTGTTTTAATTATTCGCGATTTAATTGAATTTTTACGAAAATTTATAAAAATGCAAGGCAATTTACCAGAGTTAAGTCTCTTGTGAAACTTCAAAGGTTGGTATCTACCACTATCTTACTTCATGAATTAAACCACAATTAAAGTTAAAAAATCTATTGAAGAGGGGTTCTGTTTTAATTATTCGCGATTTAATTGAATTTTTACGAAAATTTATAAAAATGCAAGGCAATTTACCAGAGTTAAGTCTCTTGTGAAACTTCAAAGGTTGGTATCTACCACTATCTTACTTCATGAATTAAACCACAATTAAAGTTAAAAAATCTATTTAAGAGGGGTTCTGTTTTAATTATTCGCGATTTAATTGATTTTTTTACGAAAATTTATAAAAACGCAAGGCAATTTTCGCCGTAATACCAAGCGAAGTCAAAAAGCTCAACTTTTAAAAGCAAATCAGCTAAGTGGCTTGTATAATGAAGTGCAAAAATGTATGAAACTGAATAAGCTTATGACCTACTCAAATGATCCTTACATCTCGACAAATTAATCGTAACTCAGGAGTTAATCGTCATTCAGAAACTTTTAATGGGTTGTTTGTAACAGTTCGGCTATTTCCGTTAGTTTTTTCTTGGGGAACATTTACATTAAATACAGGGTTTGACAATTGTTTAGACGAGTGTGATTTAGATCGTTCCGGAGTAGAAATTTAATTGTCATGAGAACGCATTAAGTTGATCGAGCGGATTTGTTTAATCGAATTTAACACGTAAACAAAAATTGTTCTGAAAAAGACATGCTTTTTCGAGGAACTGGTTTATTAGAATTAATCGGAAGTGGCTCAACTCAAAAGTTCATGGTCTTGAACGATAATCCTTACAAAGCCAATTCAAACAGAGAACATATAAGGGCTCATTATTTTGGAAACATAGGCTACTCCGATAAGCCTAAGTTGGATTTCCGGTATTCTGTTTTGAATAAATTATCTAAAGATCTATCAAAAGTTGACTCTTAGTTTTCCCGCTCAAGGGAAATGCGAAACAAGCAGTGAGTTTATGGGGTGACAATCTATTTGTCTATTGAGTTTAATCTAATAGAACTTCGGCACAAAGAAACACACATAAAACTAAGAGTTTACGGGTATTTTTGGATAGCAATTGAGACTTTGATTCTAATTATGATTAACATAAGAATCACGCTAAAACATGAAGAATATAACTCAAATAATTATTGTATTTCCAAAGCCTTATTTCGGCTGTTGAGGAACATTTAAGGAAATTAAATTCTTAGTGAAAGGACTTTCTAAATCCTCAAATTTAATTCCAAAGATGTAGTCAAATATGGTCTTTTAACGCGACACTAAACAGAGTTATTTCAAACAGATTATCTGGGGCCTGATATTCAAAAATATTATCTTCCTTTTCCACATCCAAAAGAATTGATAAAATGACTTTCTAATCCCAAAAATTGATACCATAGATGTGGTCTAGTATGATGTTCTAACGCGTTTCAAACAGACTTTGTCTCATTTGCCAGATTCTTTGTGATCCAGCAGCTTAATTACTTAAGGGTCCTGATATTCCCAGTATTATCTTTCTATTCTCTTCAACGCAACTCTATAATCATAAATATTGCAATGAAATTAAAGTGAACATGTTAACTGGGTTATTTAATATCCTTGTAGTTGTTATAAATTGTAAGTGTATGTATGTGTATGCTATTACACGTTAACTGAATATATGGAAAAATTGTTAACAAGCAATTTCTCACGTAGCACAGAATAAAATAACAACAAAAATTGTTAAAATCCTAAAAAGATATAAATTAAGGTGACTAAAAAATGAACTACTATAGATAACATTTCGAATAGCAAAAACACAGCGAGAGAGAGAGAGAGAGAGAGGGAGAGGAAATGAATTCTAGAAAAGAAGATTTCAGGAAATTTCAGAAGCCAAGAGCTGATGCAAAAGTGTAAGGGGATCCAGATCCAGGACTCCTCCGGTTTTTTTCGATATTGAAAATAATCAAATTATCTTCTAAATAGATTTGGCCTAAAAGAAGATTCTGATCAAGGACTGCTTTGGTTAAAGTCACAATTTCCCCGATATTATAAGAAGAAGTAATCTTTAAGAAGAGTTACCATCTCTCTTCAAAAAATTTAATGTATCACCCATTTCCTTATAGCGCCCCCACACGGTTTGTGACATATTTAAATGTCAATTTGGTAGTTTGATGTTTTATGTCATGATGCTGTCAAATCACGCTTTATACCCGCAACAAAAAACGAAGAATGTAACGTTGTTGTACTACAAAGTTAGTTGTTATATCACATAGTGAGTGACTTTTTTTCATAAAATGAATATAATTCGTTACATTGTTGAAATGTTTCGCTCTATTTTTTTCATGCTTATCATTAGTTTAATTGGAGACATGTGCGACCTTTTTCCATGTTCTCACTCGGCATTTGTTAACAACGAGGTAACAAATTAATTGGAATTTTTATACACTTAGAACAGGCGTGTGTTTATAGTCACAATACAAAAAAAATCATAAAAATAATATAAGTGAAATATAAATAATAATCACCACAGGGTGTCTTATTTGACACCACCCGTTTTTCTTTCACTCTCTTTTTCTGAAATCATATTTTGACAGTTTTGAATAATAAATAAAACTCCCCTTTTCAAATCTGAATTAAAATATTATTAATATTGGAAAATCTTTTAAAAAACTTAACCTAAAAATATAACAGGGCTGAAAAACTTGCAATTATATTTAAAAGTTTCCGCGTAAAAAAAAATTATCTCATGCTAAGGATTTCTCTGTTCTTTAACTTGGACTGACTCCATTTGAGTGTTAACACTTGCGCTTATCATTCTCCATCTAACTTCTCCATTTGGGCACACTTTCCTCATCTGACAATTCTAGCATTCTTTACTGTTGAAAAGGTGTGATTAAATTCCTTACCAATGGTTTTGAGCAGTAATGAGCCTGTGTCTGCAGAACTTCGCATATCATGTTTCGCAACAGAAACACAAAGGGTATTCATTTGGAGAGGAATTCGAAGCCAAAAACAAGCAAAGAAAATTCCATTAAACATTTAGACTTTCGGAAATATAAAATGATTTCGGCAAGTGATTATCGAGATCTACGCTGTCTTCTCCGTAACCGAAGTTCTCTTTTATTTATATCAAATAGATAAGGAAAGAGAGGGAAGTCCAAACTAATAACATTCCAGGACACCTAACGACACTTGAAATGGTCAGTCGACTTTAGCTCTTAAGACATTGAAAGTTGTTATAGTTTAAAATCAATTTACATCCAGAGTTTCCATCAGTGAAGTCTTTAAAAAGATCAATTTTTGGACACGGGAGAAGTTTTTGGCTTCGAGTTTAAAGGTCGACTAAGAAAAGAACCCCCGAAACGTTTTGGCTACAATTGAAATGATTGAAAGGTTTTAGTATGTTCAAAATTCAATTCAGTGATAATCGCAAGATGTTGAATTGTTGAGATCAATTTAACGATAACTTCACAAACTTGCGTAAACTTCTACTTCCGATTGTGTACACATTTGTTCGATTACACTAACCAAAAAAGAATCGAATAAAACGAACAAAATTCTATTCAGTGATTTTCGTAAGTTCTCGAATTTTCCCACACTATCCGAAGTACAAACTGTGAGAACATACCTCAATGCTTTCACATTACCTGCAGACACTGTATCCTAAAATTTTCAAACATTTTCTCTCACGATTGTCGAAGTGAAGTGAGTGAGTCGTTAAGTTGATGGATACATAAACGAATTAAGGCTCATTAACGCTAACAATACCAAGGTATTTTCATACTTCCTTTGATAATTGTGGACACGTTAACTTGGTATGAAGTGTTGATCGTGAGTTGTAAAATAATTGAACACTAGGATGAGTTGCAGTTCACGACTAACACTGATGAAATGAAAGTTTTCCGCACAACGAACTGGGCAAACATTCTCAGATTCGGTTAGTTGAATTTTGAGGGTATTTCCTATCCCGATTGTGGGCATGTTACATTGGTTACACTTCTGCCATTGTCGAAATTCGATGTGAACATATTCTGCTGACATTTTTGCATACGTCCAATTGTGATCAAATTTGATCAATTTTAGACTAAATCAAAAATCTCTCTATTGACATTTGTGAGAGCGAACAGGACGAACTAGTCCCTGTATATCCATATTTCCGACAAAACTGAATTGCTGAAATGTGTGCACATATTCTCTCCCAGTTGTAAATATCTGGATGATTACACTTTTGTGTGTTATCGGTAGAACTGGGCTTCTCTCACTATTACGGATACTTTAGATGGATTATACTTCTGACATTATTGAGGTATGATATGAATATTATTACTCAGCAATTTTGCTCACACTAGAAAGAGATGAAATCGCTAATGAAATGAACGTTTTCCACAGAACAGACTTTCTTACGAAATCGGTTAGTTGAAATTTGAGCAAATCTTTTTGCCATGATTGTGATCATGTTAGAATACGATTTCACTCCTCCCGTTATCAAAATTATAAGTGAACATATTCTTCAGATATCTCCCGATTATGGACACGTTTGGTTAATTATAGTGACTGAAAAGGTGTAAAATACAAAAAGTTAAAAAAGAAATGTTCCGCTTTTGGTGGCACCTGAATATTGGGTTAGATGATTACAGGAGAAATGTACAGAAAACAATTGATTCACCAGAGTGACAGCATATTCCACCAAACACGAGGTGTTAATCTTTCATCATGATAACACTTGATCCGCATGCGCAGATCGTTGAAATAATATGGGTGAAACAGTGGATGGGAAGTTTAAATTCACTCGCTTTAAAAAACAGATGTTGCACCATCTAATTGTCGTTACTTTCTATCTGTGCAAAACGCCTTTGGTTAATATGCTTCTCTTCAGAAGATACAATCAGAAAATACACACCAGCTCTTTGATAAGATAAGATTTCACATAACGAGGGCAGAGGTTGGTATCATTATAATTTTGTAAGGTTGTTCATAAGAGAGCACGGCGTATCCTCATACTTTCAGTCAAATTTGGCATTATTTTATTATGATAAGATTTGATTTGGAACCAAAACGATAACATACTTCTCTATATAAATCTATATAACTTCTCGCAATTCTATCAGGTTAAAGGTTTATGCTAAAGAAAATGGGCATTAAGGAATATAGAACTGAAGAGTAATGGAAAGTCAATAAAACTGTTGCCTAAATCTCACTGAAACACTTATTTAAAATGGAATGAATGTGTATCTGTTAGGGATTCCACAAAGTCTAACAAATGGATTCTGTTGCCAATATTGAATTTGTTCAGTCCCACACTTATCTGTTTTAATCTCCTTTACCTTAACATCGAATTCTTATCATTATCCCAACACTTCCCAAGCTTCTTTCCCCGTTTTTCATTTAATTTAGATCAATAATGAAAGTGTCATTTTAATATCTCAAAATGTTAATATTTTCATTTTTATAATTTTCAACATCCGTTTAATACCCCCCCCCAACCTCTTACATCACCAATTTCATTACTTTCTCCTTCTCTTTTTCCTTTCTAAACGAAATATCTTCCATATTTAACATCATAATTTTCTCATAAAATAAACTTTTTGATTGATTAGAAAAATTATTTAATTTATTATTTATTGTACGGCTGCCTAGAGAGTCATCATTTAAGTCATTCCATTGACCATCATCATCATCATCCCTAACAATTTTAATGTCATCATCATTATAGTGATTTTTTTGTTCGTAATCTTTTCTCTTCCAAAAAAAAGAAAAAAGAAAAAATATATAAAACTTGTGTATAAATTGAGTTTATAAGTTAAATGAACCGTAAATTATGTTGTCAGTTTTTTTATTTTTATTCGGACTTTAACATGATTGGACAGAGTAATTAAGCCATAAAAATCAGTATCTTTTCTATTGGAGGGGAGTAAATATGTTTCTTTTAAAGTAGTTAAATATTTAATCAATTCTATGGAAATTTTGTTATTAAGTGTTGACATTTGATGAAAAGAAATTTTATTTTCAAAATTTTGAAATTTTAAAAAATGGAGAAATTTTAGGGGTCACAAGAATAATAGAGATGAAAGGAGTTTAATCTGTCTGATTTCAATATGGTTTTTTAGGAAATAATTTAATATTGACATTGACATTCTTGAGAATGTCATCCAAACTTTTCTTAAGGATGTAGGTTATAGTTCCTACCCAGAAGTCTCCTCAACGTGGGGTACAGTTTTCCCTCACATTGAGGCACTATCGATTTGTTTGGAAATAAATCTGTTAGTCTTGATCGGCCTAATGGCTTTACTACTTGTAGCATTATAACTTGGAAGCTTGAACCCTAAAGTGGTTCCATGGAGGAAGCTGCAAAATGTGATACCGCGTGTCAAATATATGTTTAAATTTTTCTTCATAATCTTATGGCCCTTGATGAGGCCTTTAAAAACATGAGTGTTATGTAATACTTATCTCTTATAGTTTTCGAGTTATTCTCCCCTACACTACCGAAGGTGGTTGGTCATTATGCATTTGTGCTGATATTTATAACACGCTGAAAAATGTTGTTACACCCACCTTTAAGTATTCTGTTGACTCAGAATCACTTTCTGAATCGATTTAATGATGTCCGTCCAACCATACACCTGTCTGTCCGGCTGGCTGTCCATTTAAAATTAGTGAACAGTCTACAGGTCGCAATTTTTAATATATTTCAATGAAATTTGGTATTATTATTGGCCCAAAGAAAAAGGCTATTGAAATTGGCTAATATTTCAGGTACCTTCCATAAAAATGTTCTTGCCGGAATGGGAAGGTCATTAAAGTCTTAAATACAAAGCGATTTAAACGAAATATGGCACAAGTTAGACTTATAATATTCTAAAACAATGTGCTTAAATATGCGAGGATCGGTTCCATACAAAATTCCTTCCAAATGTCACTTTTAAGGTCAAAAATCTCATATTGTACGTTGGTATTGTAAAAATATTTGGTCTAATTAATAATAATAATAATAATAATAATAATAATAATAATAATAATAATAATAATAATATAAAAATATAGCAAACCTCGATGTGCAAAATTATACGAGTGTTGATTCAAAGTTTCTTGTAGCTCCCATATAAGCCCCACCCCAGGAAAATTCATTTTACAACGCATTAATTTAAGAGAAATCTTATTGTTGTAATTATGTACGGCTCAATTATTAACGAATCAAAAGATCAAATTACACGAGGGTCGTTCATTATTTTTTTTTAACTATCATTATTAATCGATGATGTGGTGTAGCGTATTAAATAGTCGGGCTTAACCAACTATACATTCTTAATTGTTTTCTTTTGCTCTTTATATTATTTAAATTTTGCCAGATCATGAATCAGTTATTTAATATATATCCAAAAGTAATAATTCGATCCCGTTCAAATATTTTTGTATTATTAAATAACATAAAATATTTTTCAAATTGTTTTCAAACTGAGCAAGATTGAGCTTAATATCTCTGCCCAGTCCAAAAAAAATCTTTAACTTGAAAATAAGAAAAAATTACCGACTCTCATTTGGATCTAAAATAAAAATTCCAATTTAAATTTTATATCCAAAAACTTAAAGGGCTAAGTTCAGTGCACCTCGAAGTCGACCGTTTCCTAAAAAAATTTTTGAATTTAACCTTCATATTTTAAAATCCCAAATCCTGAATTTTAAAACGGAATTTAAATTTGGAAACCTTAAAATTTGTATAATTGTTTGTTAACGGCTTTTGACAGGCCTCCAATAAATGGGGACTCCATTGCCTAAAAAAATAGCATATCCCATTTTAGGATTTTTCTTCAATTCCCTTCAACACTTCATTTTAGAAGCACAAGATCCATAGTTCCTAGACATTCAGAAGTCTTTTTCTAAATCAATATTTATTATACCCTCAACCACCACTTGAGGCGGTATATTTACTTTATCAATCCGTGTGTAACGCCGAGAAGGAATCATCTCAGATGCTACAATGTATATATATTATTGCATCAAACCAACATCTGAGTCGATTTAGCTATGTCCGAAAATCCGTCTGTCTGTCTTTTGGAAACATTCTCACGCCTAGAATAATTGTACGAATATAATGAAATTTGGCAACATTGTTTGCTATTATCCTAAGCAGTATCTTATTTAAAAACAGCTACATCAGTTCATCAACAAAAAACTTATAGACCGATATCTGTGACAAACTCCAAACTTCAAAAAAGATCTTTTCTAATATTTCTAACAAAAGATAATTATTATACACTCTTATATATTTTTCATCATCGTACAAAAAATCACCAAAATCGAGCAAAAAGTAAAAGTTATAGGCTGAAATATGAAAAATGTTAGCTCACCCCAAAACCTGTGTACTGTATGGGTTGCAATTTTTAAGATAATTTTCTGAAATTTGCCACTTATATTAGTTTGATATAATTATAAATTCAAAGAAACTAGATTGTGATGGGACCATTATTTGACGTAGCTCCCATTCAAGTCCCCTTCACGGAATATGGTTTATAGCTTATAAAACTCTTAAATATGAATTTGTAATCATCTTAAATTTATGTTGTTAATTCGGCCAATCTCGGTCTATATTTTCCTATAACTTCCATACAACTCCCCTTTACGAAAACCCGAGTTTTAGCTTATAAAACTATTAAAGAAGAACTTTAATGATATTAAAATGGGACACAATTAATTTTCTAACTTTCATCAATATATGTTATTAATTTAGACAAGCAGTCGATATTTTGATATAGCTACCATATGACGTCCCCCTCCGGAAAACGTATTCGAACAGTTTCAGTCCATATTGTGCTAAAGCGCCCACTGTGCATTCTTAAAGTATTTTCCAAACAGATCATTAAGAGCGCAAGTGTTTGTTTCAATTTTTTAAAGGCAACATTAAGCTAATCTAGCGATGTTTCTTTAGGTCATGAGATCGTTACAGATTCAACCTTTAAACAAGATCTTCCTTCTTGCATGAAATCAATTAAACTCGGCAATAAATCCTTAAAACAAACAAAAAAATAATTAAACTTTTTTATTATTTTCCACTTTAATTCGCAAAAAAAGCAATTATTGTCACAAAAACAACCCCCATCATGTGACTCAAATTCATTTAGTTCAGACTTCCACCAAATCCGTTAGCAAAATAGCTAAAGCGACATCTTGCGCAAGAAATGTTGTTGCCATAAAAGGATAAATAAAATAAACATAAAAGCACAATGTTGAAGCTATAAAAAGGAACTTAACTGAAAGCTTAATACATTTCAAAATTAAATGAGAGATTTTTTTTTGAAATTGAATGTAAAGAAGAAAATTGGGAAAATGAAAGAAGAAAGGAATTAAGAGATACAAAATTTATCTCAGAAATTCAAATTCAATACCAAAAATTCGGAAGTTATTAAAATCGATATCAATTAATTTTGGAACTTATAGACGGACAAACTACTGGACCGATTTTGTTGAAATTTTCACAGTATATATAAATATATAAAAATTTCGATAGGTCCAGGGGAAGAGGTACCCTCCCATACAAAGCAAATATCGATTATAGAACAACTTAAGAAATATAACAGTGAGAATTTTCAAATTTGGTTTTAATCACTTTTTCCAGGAACTGTTTTACTTGACAAAATGTAGGACCGATCAGGGATGGAGGTAACCCCATACAAATAACATATTGATCATCGAATATGTGAAGAACCATTTCACCGAGAGTTTTCAATTTTGGTCCCTTTAACTTTTTCAATGAACTATTTCACAAGACAAAATGAGGGATGGATAAAATCAGGGGGAGAGGTATAACCCACACAAAACAAATTTTGATCATCGAATATTCAAATTTGGAAGGACGGATAGGATCAGGGGGAGATGTAGCCATCATACATTAAAAAAGTTGATAATTGAATATCTAAAAAACACAACACCGAGAGTTTTCAAATTTGATCCCAATGAATATTTTCAAGTATCTCTTTTACTGGAGAGAAAAAGGGCGGATAGAATAATGGGGAGAGGTTTTCCCCATACAAAGAAACTGTTGATTTGAATATCTAAGAACTATAACATCAAATGTTCTCAAATTCGACCGCAAACACTTTCTCAAGAATTTGTTCCACTGATCAAAATATAGGAAGGGGAAGATACTCCCATAGAAAGCAAATATGAATTATCGAATATCTAAAGAACTGTATAAGCGGGAGTATTCAAATTGGTTTCATCTACATTCCCAAGGCCAAATGTAAGACCGATAGGACCAGGGGGAAGATCCCCTCATACAAAGCAAATAATAATTATCAAATATCTAAAGAACCCAAACAACGAGAGTTTTCAAATTTGGTCCCAATCACTTTATCTAGAAACTATTTTAGTGAACAAAATGAAGAATCGATAGGACCAGGGGAGGGTTATCCCCTATAAAACCGAAATAATGATCACCGAATATCTAAACAACTATAACATAAGAAGCTTTAAAATTTGGTTCCACAGTTTTACTGGACTAAGGTAGAACGGTTAGGATCAAGGGAAGAGGTAGTTCCTATGCAATGCAAATATTTAATAAAACATTAAAACGCACAGGACACAGGTTATTTGGCAAAATGTTCATTGCATACAATTTTTAAAACACGTTGTGATTTGTGAAATTTTTTTCGAGATCTTGGAATGAGGAGAATGTATTTTCAGCAAAGCGCAACGGGTAAAAGCTAATTATATATAAATAATATCTTTTTGAAGGCGAAACACCGTAAGTTGGATTAAAAAATTAATGTATTTCTATTCACTTTTATTTAACTTCAATTAAGTTCAGTTCTAGTTGAGTTCAAGTTCAATTTTAGTTCAGTTTCAGTTCTGTTATAGTTTAGTTCTAGTTCAGTTCTACTCCAGTTCTAGTACAGTTTTACTCCAGTTCTAGTCGCCAGTTCTAGTTCAGTTCTGGTTCAGTTATAATTCTATTTTAGTTCTAGTTCAGTTTTAGTTCAATTCTGGTTCAGTTCTGGTTCAGTTCTAGTTCACTTCAAGTTCAGTTTTAGTTCAGTTTTAGTTCAATTCTGGTTCAGTTCTGGTTCATTTCTAGTTCAATTTTAGTTCAGTTCTAGTTCAGTTCTAGTTTAGTTCTATTTCAGTTCTAGACGAGATTTTTGTTAAGTTCCATTTTTTAAAAGAATCTAAGAAGTTCCTTTATAACTTTATTCGATTCCTTCTTGGTAGATTTTTGAATTAAAGAATTCCATTTTTTCAATTCCTTTATTTCCTCCAATTCCGCTCTCATGTGGTTCTCTTGTTTTCTAATCCAATTTAGAAAACGCTAAAAACAAAACCAAAATATTTTTATTTCATTTTAAAAACAAAGTTATTTGAATAAAACAAATAATTTCATACGTTTTATTTCTTTATTTCATTCCCCTTTCATAACTTTTTCATTTGTTCGGTTAAAATTAAATATTTTTTTAATTCTTTTATTTTGTTGTACTTTGTAAATCAAAATAACAGAAAAACAGCTGTACTACATTGAATGTAAAAGAATTAACAAAATACTTTTTGGATTTTTTCGTTGAGTTTTTTTATTTTATGAATTTTATTCAGTTGAGTTTTTTTTAATTGGAAAACTTAACGCGAAAATAAGGAAATGATATAATTTTAATTCCTTTTGCCATTTTGTACACAAAGAAAATGCAAAATTATGCCCGAGTATTTATGTGAAATTTGCACGATGGAAGGAAGAGTTATTATTAACAACAAATGAACAAAAAACAAATTTAACTCATCCTCTGTACGAGGCTCTTAAAAAATAACCACTTTTTCTGTTAAATGGCCCAGCAGTTTTGGAAAGGAGTTAAAGGTTAGATTAAAAATTACTGTACAGCTGCCTAGTTCAACATCAATGACTGACTCGCTTTATAGATATAGAATTCGATATTCAGCCAGATAGGCTACGTCATATCGTTGGAACTTTTAAAACTACAGCAAATTGCACAGTATACAAAGATTCTCTTCTAAATATTTATAAAGTTTTTCTCCTTCATGGCGATCTTATTACTTAACACTTGTTTGTAACAAGGCTATTCACAGAAAAAAACGAATCTCAAAGTTTTTCGACTTCAAATCATAGAAAATGAAATTCCTTGTTTAATATTTCCAACATATTTAGGAAAACATCCTAAACAAGGGCATCATAAGTCAAAAATGCTCTTGATTATGATTTTTGAATTTTATATGTCTATTCTTCGAAGTGCTGAAGCTAAATAGAAAACCATTAAAATGTAGAATCGATAGGACCAGGGGGAAGAATACCCTCCATAGAAATAAAATAATGATCACCGAATATCTAAATATCATGATGTTTGAAAAGCACGTCTGTTCTTCGATAGCTGCTTGACTAATAGAAAACCATTAAAATGCTTACAAAGAAGATGTCGGAGTGGATACTCCGTATCCATTATAAAGACCCTTAATGTTGCAGTTATGCTAATTCAGTGACGTATTAAAGAGAGAATAGAAAAGATTCTCACTAATCATTCTGATAGCTTCCACAGAAGAACCACGTCCTTCGACTTCAAATCATAAATGCTCAAATAACGAAGACCTTTGCAACCGATGAATGCAATTGCTTTGGAATAACTTCACTTAATCCTAAACGAAAAATTATCACAGGTGATCGTTTGTTAAAGTTATTACTTCTTAAGGTGCACAAACAGCCAAACTGCATCACTATAAATGTCAGCATTTCTAGAAAATAGTCCCATCTGCGTATCTAAATGGAAATCGCACGTAGTATTGTTGTTAACATCATTCCGACAGCACCTGATCATGTCATTGTAGGAGGAGCTCCCACTCTCATAGCATGTATTTCTCGAAAACAATAAATTTATATTAACTGAAGTTCCGAAGAGTCCAAAGAATTGTTGTAGATCCCAAAAAGAGGTGGCAAAACAAGAAAATTAAAAGATCGTTTCCTTTTCACTCCGAGAAAAGCAATCGATACTGGAAAAGTCAGTTTAGGTAAGTTCCATTATGGATACTGCTGCTATGCAATTCTTCAAAAATCTGCTTGAGTCTATATAATATTAGTCCGATCATATGGATTGATCGCGCAATCGTCAATTCATTATTCCATCAGTGTTGCGCTATCTTGCGTACGACAGGAGGACTGACTTATAAGATTATCTATAACATTATTACTAAGATTTAAAGTTTGTTTCAACTTGATGTTACCGAATCTGGTCTATTGTTACGTTCGAATTTGCTGCCAATCTATTTTGGAATATGCCCCTGGGGACGTATTGCGTCCTTGTTATTAGTAAATTTATCACTTTTAGAACCGATGATAACTTTGCAAATTATAGGCAGCGATTTCAGCCTGCAATTGTTGCAATCGCTCGGTAGACTGAATAATATTTGTATGTTAAACTTCTCTACTTTGGATTCACCACTTAAGATGCATAATTTTACAACACCGACTTTATCCTTATTTATGACGCACAAGTTTAGCTGTACACTTATATTTCTGTGCTCGTTCGATGTTGGAAATCCCAAAAAGTTAACAAAGAATGCAGTAATCGATGGGCTGCATGGATAACCATTAGAATACTCACTTAACGAAACATTCGTTTCTTGAACATTGAGTCCAGAGCAATTTTGACCGTTTCCCTCAATTTCTCCTTGAAAGCTTACCAATTGAATAGAACTAATTAAACTACTGCCTTTAAGATCCAAAACAGATTTCTGGAATATAAACTCTATCATAAAGTTAGTGTCCTGCGACACCATAAAAAAGGATCATGTTATCGCTATAGTTTACAAAACCTTATCACCGACATCCTTAACCAATCAAATTTCTAGTCTAAGACTCATCAAAGGCGGAAAACTCATGACATAAGTCAGTGAAATACAATTAATATCATGCATTATAGTTCGATCCCAAACTAACCTTCACTCCTTCCCAAAAACCACAGGGTAAACATACACTTTCACCCATTCCAATTATGTTCCCCTTCTCTCCTCCACTACGCTACTCACTGTTTTATATGTAAGAAATAAAAAAAACATGATGACGGCCGTTTATTATGTGTGATACTTGTAATTGTATGTGTGTGTGTGTGTGTATTGTGTGATAGTATTTAATATTCATATACATATGAAAATCATAAAAGATTTAAAATCCTTTTGTATTAATCATACATTCATATTTACATGTATATTGGTTGTTTGTTTGTCGCTGTATTTATATGTATTAGAGTGTGGTTGTATGTGTGTGTGTATGTGTGACAAACATGATTTGACTTTATTTTAATTACTTGTAAACAAAAGTAACGTACAAATTAAAATCTTAACAGTGATTTGCTCATTTAGCCGTAATTTATCAAGGCTGCTTAAAAGAAATGCATACAAAAGAAAATATACGAGGGTTGTTTACTAAGATTTTGCAATTTTTTTGAAGATAGAGGATATGAAGAAGGATTTTGAAATAAATAAAAGGGATTGATAAAAATAAATAAAAGTTGGAGAATGGGTAAAGATTGAATTATTCCAACGATATTTTTTATAGCAAAGACTGGTTCGAGAGCTTTTTGTACGTCCAAACTGAAGTGTAAAACACTGTCAGCATTAATATAATTTTAACTTTAATTTTTGACGTCCTTAAAGACTATTATACCTCCGTATACATTGTCAATATGTGGAAGAGCAAGAAACGTAATGATCTTTCTTGGCCTCTATTGTAGCTCAATTTATACTTCTATAGCTAGAAAGCATAGGTTGATCCAATAACTAGACAAAATTTTAAAATAAAAAACCTTTGAAGTTTTGACCAAAAACTTGAATTGGCACGAAATCGACTGCATAAAGTGATCGATTATAAAACGTTGTTTTGTGCGATTCAAAAGTAGTAATTACGTCCGAGCAATCAAGGACTATGCTGGTCATTCAAAAAGTTTTTAAATGAGACAATAATTCTCATACATTGAGAAAAAACCCAAAGCTAGAAAACTGGGTCAAATCGCGATGGCCCCAAGATAATGCTCCGTATTTGGTAATTTAAACGACTTGTATTATCAATCATAGTCGAAATCCATAACTTCCATTGTAACAACATTCTTCCACATGTGTTAATACTAAACAAAAAATAAAAGCTGGGGTTCATTCAAAAGTCAATTTTGGGAATTGAAGCCGAGAGATGTTGAAATATGATTTAGCATGTTTGAAATGTTGCTTAAACGCAAAAAATGAAGTCCTCTTTGTAACATTTTGTTACGGACGGGGAAAAAATAAAAATATTACAATAACCGAAAGCTATAAAATTCACTTAAAATATCGGCCAACCAAATCAGTAAATCCCAATCCGTATATCCAAGACATCAAGGAAATGCTCTGCATTTGATAGGTCAAGAAGAGTATTTTTTGTTATAAGTTATGACAGTCGGATCAAACATTCTCAGTGATCTGAACTGAAGACATCTGATTTATTTGAAGAAAGCATACAACGAAAAACGACCTACATTAAGCAACTTGTGCCTACAGGTTGCAAAACCGAACAAAAACTAAAGCAAAAAATACATTTAAGCAAACCCTTAAAATGCCCCAATAACGTTTTTTTCTCTTGACACATCTCTCAGCTTAAGCGTTTAGAAGACCGACTTACCTTAACATTTAAAGAGATCAAACAATAATACAACGACAAGGTTATAATGACAATACTCGACTATACATTGCAAGATCATACAAAACCTATTTGGGAAATAGTGAATAAAAAGGTTTTTCAGATCAGATATTATCTCTTTAAACTTTCATTTATTTCGATCGTTTCAGAACGTCCTAACTAGAAATTGCTTTACTTTAAAATAGGATTTGAAAAACTACTTGCATTACGGAATGCATACTCTACCAGAAAGTTGGGAATAAGTCGTGGTTAGACTAAATAAAAAATAGAATGATTAACTTTCTCCAAATTAGATGAGAAACATATATAATTTTTTCATTTCCCCTCTTCGGAACCTATGGCTTCCACAGAGTATTTCCATCTTTTACGGTTTTTCACAGAGTTTATGCTTCCTCCTATATGAGATTGCGTCGTGCTCAATCTTAGAGAAACGTATGTCTCCAGGAGTTTCTAGTTATACTTTCTGGGTCTTATAGGACTAAAACAAAGCGAAGAAATAAACCGACAACAATTTTTGACACACGAAAAGGAACGTGTTTAGTGCAATGGTGTTTCGTATTATTGAATTTTTCAAATTGCAGGGCAAAGGGTTTTTCAAACCTCAAATATTTCTTAAATTCTCACACCTTTAGATTTTCAATACAAAAAAGATTGAAATCAATTTATAAAAATTTCAAATTTTAGCCATACACCTTGTTCTTCTTCTTTTGTGGTAACACGTAACCGAATAATAGAATTCAAAACGTTATGATGAGGCGATTATTTGGTATGAGAGCACATGAAACATGTAATTATGAAATTAACGTTTTTACAAGTGGCTCAAATGTGTTGCATACAACTTGAACAAAAAAAAAAAAGAAAAAAAGAAAACCGAATCTATAAAAGTGGTTGAAAATAGAAAATAAGAAAAATATTTAATTTGGGAGGGTTTTTGTAATTTCTGGAATTGGATTTGCTTATGAATGATTGTATGTGTTGTAATCGTGTAATAAGGATATATAGACAATTCTCAAGAAGATGCTTAAAAGTGACAATGATATTACTTTTTTCGGTTTTAAATTAAGATTTTTTTTTAATTGAAATTATGATTTTTAAAAAATGGTGGATGTTTTAATTATATAACAAATTTTTTGTCAAGTGCATTAAGTGCACAAGAAATATTACCCACCACGAATCTTTAACTCTTTCCCATCTTTCCGTTAGCATAATAATTCCCCGCCAAATGATTTTATGCGGTTTTGGGAATATGAAAGAATTAAGTCTAAAAACGATCACTAAAACTAGAGTCGAAAGTGGCAAAATCTGGATTGTAAAGCTTGTGAGCCAAAGCTTCCCATTCACTGCTTCTGATCGTTTCTGTAACATGTTGACGATTGCTGTTATGATGGAAGCTTACGAACTTATGTCTGTTCGTTTTCCAAACCACCTTTTTACTCTAGTTTTACACACACATACATTCATACATACATACATACATACATACATACATACATACATACATACATACATACATACATACATACATACATACATATCGATTTATTTATGTACATATTTTTTTTAATATCTTAGACTTCAAGTCGTCATGTCTATTCCGCCCTCCTTTTCTTCATTACATTTAGCACATCATGTTCTTCATTATAATTATCGTTAACATTAGTATAATCATCGTTATTAACATGTAAATACACGTAAAGAAATTAAAGAGTAAAAACATTCATTCATAAAGTGAAAATCGCTTCCAAAATTGAAGCTTTTTAAGTCCTAAATAAAACAATAAAGAAACCTAAATATAATCGAAGAGATTAATAATTGTGTTGATCCAATATTGTGGATATTAAAGCTTAAGTCTATAAAAAATAGGTCTTCTTCATAACTAAAGAAGATTACAAGATTTGAAGTATTTATTTCAATGCAGGTCAAATAACAGTGCAGGTAACTGCTAGAGACTTGTACCAATTACGCAACTAGTAATGCAAATTTGTCGTTTCATTAGTCAACTACCAAATATCTGGATATCTGAGTAAACTAACTACCAAGTTAAGGAAGTACACCCATCCCTCGGTAACTTAAATGGTCCATTGTAATCTATTCGTTCATTTGATTTTTTAAAGCAGATCCATAGTACTGTTAGGTGAATGACAAGTATGTTACTAAAAGTCAAAAACTTTTGACAATTTATCCCAAAACCATGTTAGTCCTGTTCCGTTCGCAGACTTTTCAATCAGCTTGTTCATAGAAGGATGTTTGCTCAAGTTAATTAGTCCGATAGTTGCCAAATCATACATTCCTTTCAGGAATTACCGGACCATCTACTTCATTCTAGTTCGCTGTAGTACCGGTCTTTAACAGTAGTGGTTCCATTGACCCTACCTCATCCTTATCGTTACTTATCATACAAGTTTCGAACTTGTCACTATCACGTTTTCCTCGTTGTAAAGCTCTGTATTGAATCCAATTATTTATGCTTACAATGGCATTAAGGCCTATCTGACCTTGATTGATCAAATTCTGACCAAATGACCCTTGATTGTCTGAAGACAGATCTTATCTTCTATTTACGTTGTGAGATATCCCAAAAGAGGTTTTATCGCAACAATATTTTTCAGTGTGCTCAGTGCAGAGCCACTGTTATCGGTATTCTAAAAGAAATGGGTGAGTGGCCATATTCCATCAAAATTCTAACATAATAAGTTTGTTCGGGCTTCTGTCCGCCATTCCCATTATAAACTCCTTCAAAGGTTTGGGCTCTCAGTCTCAATGTGGAAATTTAAAATAAAATATTTGATATGAATTCAGGGTTTAAAGGTCCAGTCTACTTGAAAATATTACAGAAAGCCGAACGGGGTTTTTAAATAAAGTAAACTTCAATTTGAACAATTGACAGCGCATCAATGAGGTTTCTGATATTTGGAACAAAACTTTGTCATTCCCTCTTAATGGAATTTCTCGGATCAGTTTTCATGCGTTTCAGAGGAAATAAAGGAAATAAACAGACAATCAGAGTAGGATCCTTGTAATGGAAATCGGGAAAATGTCGAACTCCAAAAATTCTATTCTCATCTTAGGAGTTTCAAAAGTTGTTGGTTCAAGAGTCGCAAGTACTGTTTGTAATTAAAATAATCAATTAAGAGCCCCTTGTGATTGAAATTAAGTCGCGAAATAAAGTTGAACAAGTCATAACCTCAACATTCTAAAGATTCCAAAATTACTTCCATTTGCAGAGTTCAGGCATATGGATCTTAAATCAATTTCTTTTAAGCCTCACTTTATCTTCTATGTTGAAATTTTTACCTTTGAATCGCACAGATAACTTCCACAAAATATTTTAATTGTTTAAGAGTTGAGAAGACAATTTCAGAACAAAACAAGTTTTGAAGAGAATTAAAAACGTCCTCACCTTTTCTCTAACTGTAATTTTGAAAAATTAATATTCGCCTTAATGGTCATTATCTCATAATAAAATAAATTTTGTTTGCTCACCTAAAAACGCCCTCCCTATAAGAAAATTATTATAATTCCAATGAAATATATGTTTTTTTTTCGAAATCCCAAAAATCTCAATTCTTATTTTTTCAATATTTCGTAAGTGTGAAATGAGAAACAACACTTGTCACTTATTGTTGTTGATGTTCTGCTGAAAAGAAATATAAAGTCAAAAGATGCTGAGAAGAGAAGAAGAGATCGAAGAAGTTTGAAAGAAAAAGAAGAAACAATAACAATAGAATAATTTTGTTATTGAAGTGGCCCAGTCACTTAAACGTCATTGTTCTGAAATCCTTGTTATGGTGGGATAATTAATAATAATGATTGTAATAAATTATATTTAGTGAATGATGAGTGTTTTCTTGACGAAGAGTTTAAGGAGGAGGAAGTTTGCAGAAGAAGGTTAAAGGAACCCTTTCGGGATATTAGATATTTCAGGGTTCCCATATGAAAACAATTATAATACTTAACACTAGAACTCCTGATAGTCGGCTCCTTTTAACACTTAACAACTGGGACTTAAATTTCAGCAGGTTTGAAGTTGAAACTCGCAAATCGCCAAAAAAAATGCTTCAGATGCAGTTGTTGATTTCAAATCCTTTTCTGAGTTTAAATTCGTTATTATTAAAGATGATGAAGTCAGTGCCAAACTTTAGTAATTTTTTATTAAAAACATGTCCAACCATGTCAAGGTTGCAAGTAACTGAAAAATATTAACTTTAACTCTCTCATACACAAGAAGGACTTGATAGTCTTTAAGCGATAAGCCAATGTTTAATTCCAATATAATAGAAACTGAGATTCTAAACTTTGGCTTAAATGTTCCCGTGACCAAAAAAGCTATCTTCTTTTCAAAATACTCATATCAAGCGATTAGATTTCATAGAACATTTAACATTAGATGCGAACCTCGAATTAGAATCATGAGCGATAAATGAGATCCTCACAAAATAACTGAAAGAAAAATGTGAACCCAAGACATAAGCGAACTTCATATAAGAAACTAGATACAATCGGAGATTCAAATTCAAGCGATAGTTGAGATCGGAACAAATATTCCAAGGCTCAGTCATATAAAAAGCAAAAAAAAAAAAACTAGGAGATTCACCATTCAGTTCCAGTTCAGTTCAAGATCCGTTCTAGTTCAAGTTTAGTTCTAGATCCCTTCTAGTTCAGTTCTAGTTTATTTCTAACACAGTTCTAGTTCAGCTTCTAGTTCAACTTTTGGTTCAGCTTCTTGTTGAGCTTCTAATTTAGCTTCTAGTTCAATTTCTTGTTCAACTTCTTATTCCTTTTCTAGTTCAGCTTCCACTTTAACTTCTAATTCAGCTTCTTAGTTCAGATTCTAGTTCAGCTTCTAGTTCAGCTTCTAGTTCAGCCTCTAGTTCAGCTTCTAGTTCAGATTCTAGTTCAGCTTCTAGTTCAGCTTCTAGTTCAGCCTCTAATTTAGCTTCTAGTTCAGCTTCTTAGTTCAGCTTCTTAGTTCAGATTTTAGTTCAGCTTCTAGTTCAGCCTCTAATTTAGCTTCTAGTTCAGATTCTAGTTCAGCTTCTAGTTCAGCTTCTAGTTCAGCTTCTTGTTCAGCTTCTAGTTCAGCTTCTAGTTCAGCCTCTAATTTAGCTTCTAGTTCAATTTCTTGTTCAGCTTCTTGTTCCTTTTCTAGTTCAGCTTCCACTTTAAAGTCTAATTCAGCTTCTTAGTTCAGATTCTAGTTCAGATTCTAGTTCAGATTCTAGTTCAGATTCTAGTTCAGATTCTAGTTCAGATTCTATTTCAGCTTCTAGTTCAGCTCCTTGTTCAGCATCTTGTTTCTTTTCTAGTTCAGCTTCCACTTTAACGTCTAATTCAGCTTCTTAGTTCAGATTCTACTTCAGCTTCTAGTTCAGCTTCTTGTTCAGCTTCTAGTTCAGCTTCTAGTTCAGCCTCTAATTTAGCTTCTAGTTCAATTTCTTGTTCCGTTTCTAGTTCAGCTTCCACTTTAACTTCTAGTTCAGCTTATTGTTCAGTTTTAAGTTCATTTCTAATTCAGTTCTAGCTCTTAATCAGTTGTACGAGCTGTACATCTTTATTTAGCTCTATCAACTTATCGGTGAAAATCATTGTAAAGTATTAGTGCCGAGCTCGACTTCGTACATCCAGATAAGCAATGAATTCAGAGAATCCAAAGGAAGTTACTTTCTCTACCTTTTCGCAAGTTTCAGATAAAAATTTCTTCAAAATTTCGGCAAAATTAATAAGAATAAAGTATTATGAAGGGACACTTAGAGATCATTTCTATGCTTAAATACATATAAACGATGGATAGTAATAAATCCATGGAATGTGAAAAAGACATCATAATAAAGGAAAGCTTTCTATTTCCTGTCTTTCTTTATAGAAGAACTCTTATCAGACCTAAATAATGGCCGAAGATATTGAGATCTAAGGAACCACCACATGGTTTCTTTCCTACTTTCTTCCTCCCAAAATTCTTCATCATGAGCCAATAATGGCGACATAGCCTGTTAAAAAGTTTGAGAACCATGTCATGTTTTAGTCTCACTCAATATCCCAATTGAATCTTATTAACATGACTTAACGCATTTGTGCTTCCAGTTTAAATGCTTTTTTGTTCAAATCACTTTTAAACTACTTATATGCTCAGCCATTAACTTGTGACAGACTCCTTTCTTTATGAAGCATTTTTTTTGTGTAGTGAAATCTCTTCAGAACTACACCAACTTTAACATCAAAGTCAAATGTTTTTTTTTTTTTGCGTTTCTATTGAACTTTATGCAAAGTAACTCCCAAAAATAATTTCAAATTTTATTCCTGGGAACGTAACGCCATAAAAGAATAAAATCAAAATAAGAAATAAATCACGAATTGGCAACCAATAAATAATGAAAATATCAAAAATAGTTTTTTTTATTATTAAGAAACGCACGCTTGTCTGACATCATTATTTCATTGCGTTTCGTTATTTTGGTGGTAAAATTTCTTAGAACTTAGGAAATCATGGGGATAATTTTATTTTTTTTTTGTTAGACAATTAAATGTCAGGGATTCAAAACAAACCGGAAATTTAATAGAAGGAAGTTTGTGTAATTAAATAAATATATGAGATTCAGGTAACGAAATAATTCAGTTTCGTCTATGTACACCTTTCAAGGAATCAACTAATCCTTTTTAACTCGGAAGAAACCCGATATTTGCTGATTTCATATCTCCATTTTTTATTTTTATGCCATTAAATTCAATGTCATTCCAAGTTCAGATTAGTTTTTAGAGCAAAAATTTTTGAACGTCTGCTGTTATCTAAAGGCAATTGAAAGGTACTAAACTTCTTCAGGTTCCTTTTTCAATCAAAATCATAGTGACCATTTTAGAGCACTATTTACAGTTTATTTCTTAGCAGTATGAGTTCCACGTCACTAGAACCTGAAGAAGACAAAAATTCGAATTAATAGCATCTTCTATATAACAGTGATCTTCAAAAATCTAAAGAAAACAATGTCCAAAGATATACAAATCCCAAGAGTGGGATGTTCTTAGATGATGTCCTCAAACAAATGTCAATTTGAAGCCCGATCAGGTTTGCTTTTTCGAAATCTATAATGCATTATGTAGGCGGTAAAGGGAGAAACTATTTAACTTTTTTATGGAGTCGGAAGTGTGCTGAGTCCAGGTTTTTCAATGCTGGAGTTACCACTCCAATAATTCATTCAATTGTCGTATTAAACAAAATCGTCTCTAACGATTTATTTACTTTACTTTTATTGTCTCTCAAACAGTTCATTGGACATGCACAAACACTGCTACACAATAAGGTCGGTAGTGAGTTAAAATGAACTGAAATCAAGATTCCTCAAAGCTGGGGTTTCCATCCAAATAATTGTTCAGAGTATTGAACGAATTACATTATTAATCACGCAAAACAATACCATCTATTACGAACTGTGAGATTTCCATTCTTCTGCTCTCAATTCATTTCATTGGAAATGTGGTAACGAACATTTTCTTATAAAATGTTTCATAGAGATGATTATTCCTATCATGAAGAACCAGAATACTCAATCGTTTAGGATCTCTTTCTTCAGTTCTGAATCATTTTTTTTGGGCAGACAGTAACTATCGCATTTAACAATGGTATGTAACCTTCAAAGACAACAACTCTAATTTCTACGGAAGTTTGAACTTTCCAAACTCTGAAATTTCCATAACAGTGGTTATTCTTTCAATTATTGGACAAATTGCCAAATTAGTCACCGAGAACAAGATTGCCCAAGTTATTTTGATCTTAAAGGTTCCATTTCTTCGATTCTCAATTAGTTCATTGGAAATCTGTAACCAGCACTTGAGTTATACGGATGAAATCAAGCTTTCTAAAAGTTGGACTAACCATAACAAAGGTAAGTCTTTCAATTATTAAAATCGTTAAAAGCAAGACAAGTTCGTTTAATCTTTTAAGATCTTTGAGGTTTCCTTTTGGCAGCTCCTTATCAGTTCATTGAACAAGCAGTAGTTAACGATTTTCATAATGATGGGTAACGTTTATATAAGCTCGATAGTGAGCTTAAGCTGAAAGTTTTCATAAAACTGGGAACTCTTCAAGCTTTCTTAAAGCTGGAATTTTTGTATAATAGCTGAGTATTCCAGGTTTTTAAGATGTATGAAGTTCCTTTTATGTGTCTCTCAAGAATTATTTTAAACTTCGTATGAAATTAGGACTTCAAAAACCATTCAATGTACCCAGATTCTGAAATTTATCACCATTGAGATAGTTTGTTGAGTTCGGAGTCTTTTGCCTTGAACCGCATACACAAGCAGTGCGCTAATATTTGGAAATATGGATAGATCGATTGGCAATACTTCAAGTTCTTATTCTGCCGTTGTCACTTGTAGTCCATTAAGATTTTTTGGCATAACATAGTTTTAATTCAATATCTCTGCTCCAGAAATCCCGCAATGTAGGGTTATGATTTAAGGGCCCATTCACATTTCAGGTTCTTTTGAGAGTTTTAATATTTTCTCACATTATTTTCCTTTTCTCTCAGGAACGTGTCACCTTTCACTATTCCACAGAGAGTTCTAGAGTTTTCTATTTTCACTAAAGCATGACGAATGACGCTAATTTTCCTTACCATTGTTAATTTCACAATTTGGTAAATTTTATGTATAAATTGGGGAACTAAAGTTTATTTGTGCCTTTAGAGGACCGGTTAACTACAGTCCGTTCCTCTTTATTTATTTGTTTCCATTTCTAAAATTAAAAGTCAATCACTTTTATATTCCCTTCAAAACAAGTGTCAAAATCTCTTAGCTCCAATTAACCTAAAAGCTTATTATTTCGCCAAGCCACCAGAACATTTCTTACTTCCATATGCATTTGCATTTCTAACAAAAAATCTTTATTTAAAAAATATTTTTAATACAAAAACATTTTTAATAAATTAAAAATCGTTTCTTTTTTAATCCAAAAAAAATGCACAATTATTCAAATGACTGTAAAAATTCTACGAATTTCATTTTCACTTGTTTTCAAATCGAAATAATGGTTAAAATACAATAGAAATCCCTTGGGGAATTGGAATGGATATTGGCTTTGGAACAATAGAATGTCTTAATAAACCAAACAAAGTGTTAAATGCATATTAGCCACCATTCAATGGATCCTTTCACAGGTCGCAAGAAAGTGTGAAATTTTTTAATATTCGAAATTGCAAAATTAGCAGCCGAAAGATGGTGAATGGGAGTGGATTTAGTGAAATGAAAAACCAAAATTATGCAAAATAAGAATGCAATTTGAATAATGGTTTATGTCATGAAAAGGAAGGGATTTTAATAGATGGTTTGATTTGGAGGATAATTGGGGAACTTTTTTTAAAGCTAAAAATTTTGTTTACTTTCGTTTTAAGGAATAAGTTTATTAGTAGAATTTTCAATTCTATCGCCATTTTTTGGAGAAATTAGGAAAGTTCTAGTCATGGTTCAGTTTAAGATCTGCTTTAATTTAGTCTCTCCATACTGAAAGCTCACTCTCTTCTCTAACCGTACTCCTCATGGATGCAGAGTATACAGCAAGTTCTTCGTATCACGATGAGTAGCAAATTTAATGCATATCTCGGTAATCAAAAGGTCCCTCATCATAAAATTTGTCTTTACTCGCAGAGTTAGAAGTCTTTAACGTACCATAACATTGTATGCCCGTGATGTAACGTAAACGTGTGTGAAATTGAACGAATACACTTCTATATCATACATGTTTCGATCGCCTTTCTTGTGTTCCTTAACAGAAAGAAGCAACAACGCTAGACTATATTCAAGAACAACGGAACAAAGCTCCGTTTGAAACCGCACGTTCTAGGAGAACATATGTTGCATTTGCATTTTACAGTTCGCCTATACTTGACGGTTATCCATAGAGTCCACTTGAGATGAAATGGATAATAATCACGCTGGATTCACCAAGTTGACCTAATCAGAAGCTTTAATTAGTTCTATGATGTGATAGTAGTGGATTGCCTGGCACAACGTTGCAACTTGTTGATCTCTAGCTCGGCTTACAAGTCATCTTCCAGTTTTTTTCTAGTTTAGCTTTTAGTTCTGCTTATAGTTCAGCTTCTAGCTCAGCTTACAAATTAATTTCTAGTTCAGTTCTTCATTAAGCTTTTCTAGTTCAGCTTCTACATCAGCTTCTAGTTCAGTTCCTCATTAAGATTTTCAAGGTCAGCTTCTAGTTCAGCTTCCAGTTACGCTTTTAGTAAAGCTTCTAATTAAACTTCTACCTCTGTTTGTTATTTAACTTTTAGTTCAGTTCTTGTTCTAGTTCTTGTTCAGTTATAGTTCAATTTCACTTTATATTTATGCTTCTAGATCTACTTCTAGTTCGACTTCTAGTTCAACTTCTAGTCCACCTTCTAATTAAGTCTCTACTTCTGCTTTTAGTTTAGCTTTTGCTTAACTTCAAGTTTAGCTTCAATTTCAGTTATTATATTTTTGTTCTAGTTCAGCTTTTAGTTCAATTGCTAGTCCAGCTTCTCATTAAGTTTCTACTTCTACTTATGGTTCAGCTTCTAATTAAATTTTAATCCAGCTTCTGACTCAGCTTTTAATTTGGCTTCTGTTTCAGCTACTTTCCCATTTACTTGTTCATTTCTCCTTTTGTTCTAGTTCAACTTTTAGTTCTGCTTCTTATTCTACTTCTAGATTTGTTCAGCTTCTTGTTCAGTTCTAATTTTAGTTCGGTTTTACTTTAGTTCTTGTAAAGTTCTAATTCAGTTAAAGTTCAGTTTCACTTCAGTTCTACTTCAAATCTGGTTCAGTTCTCGCTCAGTTCTATTTAAGTTCTAGTTTAATTCTTGTTTAGTTCTAGTTCAGTTTTATATCAGTTCAAGCTCAGTTCTAGTGCAGTTCTAGTTCAGCTTTTAGTTCAGTTCTAACTCAGTTCTAGTTCATTTCTAGTTTAGTTTTAGTTCAGTTCTACTTCAGTTCCTGTTCAGTTCTACTTCATTTCTAGTACATTTCTATTTCAGTTTTAGTTCAGCTTCTCGTTTAATTATTTTCAACTTTTCCTAAATATTTTTTTAAATTTTTATTTATTTTATAAATTTTAATACTTAATTAATTCCTTTTTTGTTTTACGACCTTAAATACATAATAAAGCATAAAATTAACCCATTTAGTAATTATGGTCATTTATTTGCAAAAAAAAAAAAGATATGAAAAGTGAACAAAAAACAATTTATTTTAATAAAATTAATTAATCAACACTTAAATGTGCATAAATCTATATGTTGGCAAAATATTTAAAAAAAATAACAAATTGTTGTTATTTTTTTAATTATTTAATTATAATTTATTGTTGTTTCAATTAAATAAACAATTTAACATTTGACCATTTCTTTTTTCAATTTTTTTTTATTTTTGCTTAAAATTAGTTTTACAATAAATTCATTTGTGGTTAAATTAATTAAAATGTTATTTATTGTATAACGAATTTTATTATAATTTTATTATAAATTTATAATGTTAAATTTTAAATTTCCGCTTTTTATACCCTTCACCTGACGAGATCAGGTGGGTAAATATAAGTATGTTATTCCGTTTGTAATTTTCGACTTAAACTCTCAAAAGTATATCTATTTTGGATCGGTAAGAAAAATGAAATTGATTGAGCTACGTCTGTCCGTCCATATACGACATGTATATCAAACGATTGGAAATGCTGTCGTAAATTTTGCTATTAAAATCCAGGGAAATTGGTTCACAAATGGCTCAGATATTAGCAAACTACTAAAGGTACCTCAAACTTTTTTCGGTGTTTTTCTATTTTTTGAAAAAATCTACAAGAATTAGAGACTTGGAGTCTCTAATTTAGCGGATTTATGCGCTGAATACATGAAATGAATGGAACCATTAGTTCCTGAATTATAGGCAAAAGCATATTTTCCTATATTTTAAACCTTCTATGAGACCTATGGACTTGATTATTACACTGATTGATTACAAATTTTATTTCCCGAAATTAATTCTTGCTTTATAAACCATCGAAATATGGTCAATATTTTCTTTAAAAATTTAGTCCCATGTGGTTGTTGTATAGGAAAACAATAACAGCGTTTAAAATAATGTTTTAGAATTTTTGGCGATTCTAGAAATTTAATTAATTTACTAATGGATCAGAAACATTTTTGTGAATTTTTCATTTGAAGACATAAACTCGATTAGGCCATTAGTTTCCGAGATATAGGCGAAAACTTGTTCTGACGCTCCTGGTGCCGATACGGACCTAGTAGCCACGCTGAAAAATTTCTATATTTTTCCTAAAATTTTGATTTTTTTAAATTTTCAAATCGGTTTATAAATAGCTGAGATATAAGAAATTCTTTATTTTCCTTGTGGTTGTTGTTGGATCTAATATTGAAAACAATAACAATTTGAGGCAAAGTAATGTTTTTAACTTTTTGAGTGTTCTATTTAAGCAAAAGACATAATGTTTGTACTAGCAGTTTGGAAATATTAAGGAGGATTTTTGAGTTGAAAACATCAAAGTAATCGGTCCATTAGTTACCGCGTTATAGGCAAAAACGTATTTTTCCGATATTTTGAACCTCCTATGTGATGTATGGACAAAATTTTTCTAAATTTTATTGTTTATAAACTTTCGAAATCGGTCCATAAATAATCGAGTTATTATTGTTTTAGTGAAAGCGAAAACTACTCATGAATAAAATTTTGCATGTGTATTAAGTGCTCTAGAGAACCTATGTGGACTCATATATGTCATTTTCTCCCTTTTCTACAAGTGAAAGTGAAGGCCTATTTAACATAGAACTTAACGTTAAATCTTAAGTCCGTTGCTTAAAAAATCATTCCATATAAGCAAAGTTGAAGGGTATAGTAAATTCGACAATGCCGAATTAAACACTTTGACTTGTTTTGTATTAACAATAAAAAAGGATATTAAGGCAAAAATATATATTTATATTTTAATGCATTATTTCCTTTATAGGAATCAGAAATAAAGAATTATCTTTGATGTTTTTTTTTATTGAAATTGTGGCTTCTTTTACACAAAATAATAATAAAAATTTTGAAAGTGTTTTTTATATAAAAGAAATTTAATGAAAATTACTTGAAAATACATTAGATTTTCCGGTAAAATTGTTTAGTGTTTTTTTTTTCTATATATTTGAAGATTTTATTGTTGTTGTTGATATTTTATAAGAAAATAAAAGGAAATGCACTTAAATACATTTATAACAATCAAATATTATATTATTTCTCTTTCGTCTTCTACTTTTTTTCCAATTTCTCGTATTTACAATATAAATTTATGAACAAACGCCCACTTAAGTAGAAAAAATGTTATATTGAAAAAGATACGAAGGTAAAACGGAAAAGGATTTTGAATAAAACTTCAAACTTCCTTTGATGCGGTTTAAGCTCAATTGAAGCTTTATTCTGATTTCAGTTCTAGTTCTGTTCAAGTTTAGTTCTGTATCAGTTCTAGTTCAGTTCCAAAACAGTTTTCGCCAAGTAATTGTTCACTATTTGCTGTCCATCCAGTTCAAATGCAATTTAATTCACATCTATTTCTATTCCAGTTGATTTTCTGAAGGGCAGTGTGGATTGAATCAACTAAAAACATTATCTTGAGATTATCGTTACAGCGAACATTGGTAACTGTGCTATTAGCACTTTTGATATCAGGTTTCTCACTTAACAACTTAGTTCGGGGGTGTCGAAATGAGGAATGAATTATATAAATAACCTTTCCTTTGCAATATTGATCTTCGACACTTTGATCACACAGTGATCTAACTGTAACGCATTTTCTTCACTTCAGTCAACTCGCCTCTCTCCTCTTTTTATTTTCCATTCTCATAATATTTTCTACCACTACTGTCTTACTTTTTCGTTTTATATGTTTTTTGAAACCCCAAAGAAACAAATGAAGCAGACGTACTCTGGAACAACCGAATTACTAAACTAAGTTCTAAAGTTAATCTAATTATAGTCTAACTACAACTCATTTCCATTTCCCTTATAGTTCAGTTTCAACTAAACTTTAAATTTGCTGTAGTAATAGTTCAAAATCAGTTCTAATCCAGTTCCAGTTTAAGCAGTTCTACTTCACTTCTAGTTCTTTTCTAATTCAATTCTAGTTCACTTCTCTTTCATTTCCAGTTCTTTTCTAGTTTAGTTTTAATTTTTTTCTATTTCAATTCTAGTTCATATCTTATTTAGTTCAGTTTCTGGTTCTACTTCTGGTTCAGCTGCCAGCTTAATACCAGTTTTATTTCAGTTCATTATCCAATTCAGTTTCTAGTTCAATATCTAGTTCAGCTTCTGGTCTAGAGTTTAGCTTCAGGAACATCTTTAAGCTTAGCTTATAGTTCAGTTCCAGTTAAGCTTCTATTTAAGTTTTACTTCAGCTTCTACTTCATCATTTTAGTTTGGATCTAGTTCAGTTTCTACTTTTAATTCATTGTTAGTTTAGCGTCTGGTTTCGCTTCAGTTCCAAATTAATTAAATTTCTTTTCGTAGCTTCTAGTTTATCTTTGACTTCGGGGTTTAGTTCAGCTTCTGGTGGTGCACCGTCTAAACACCTTTAAGTACGTGTTCTAGCTCAGCGTCTATTTGATATTCCTGTTCAACTTCTAGTTCTGTTTCAAGCACAACTTCTACTTGAATTTTAGTTTCAAATCAGTTTAAGTTTTTTGTAGCTTTAAGTATATCTTATAGTTCAGGTTCCAATTCAGTTTCTAGTTCAACTTTAAGTTCTGCTTCCCTTTAGTTTTAATTCAGTTTAAGTTCAGCTTCTAGATCAGCTTACAGTTCTGCTTTCAGTTCGAGTATCTGTTCAGTTTTAATTTATCTTTTTGTACAGCTTCTAAATCAATTATAGTTCTGCTTCTAGTCCAGCTTTTCCAGTTTAGCTTATACTCCAGCACTAGTTCAGCTGCTCGTCCAGCTTTTAGTTCAGTTTCAAGTTAAGTTTCTACTTCAGTTTTAATTTCAAATCAGTTCGAATTCAATTTAGTGTTAATTCAGTTTTCCAAAACAATTCAATATATTTAAACTCCCTTTCCGTCTGACCACCTACATAATTTAACAACAACTAAAATCCATTTATATATAAAAATCTTCCCTCATTCTCCATGATCAAAATGATATAAAAAAATCATCTTAAGAAGCTAAATTCCATTTTTTTGTCAACATCCACATTTAATTCAATATTTATTTACAACAACAATAAAAAATAAAATCTTTAGATGTCTTTTCCTTTTAATATATTTTACTTGTTGTTGTTTTTTTTCACCAAATTTATTTTTTTATTCATTTTGTTGTTTGATTTATGCATCATTTGCATACAAGTGGCACTTTTCTTAACACTCGCACTCACACTCTCTACCAATCAAACACATCACGCAAACATGCAATTGCATGGATGCAAAATGTAAATGTTTACTCACACTCTCTATTTTGTTGTTGTTGTTGCTGTACATAATGCATTCTCTCTTTGATGTTGGCTATGAGAGTTTATTTTGTTGTTGTTTATGTCTTAAAATATAAATACTTATTTTGAAGGAGAATTGAAATTTTAAAAAGAAAATGGTGATCACTTCTTTATTATTCTGATGTTTGAGCGGTGATAAGTGGGAGGAGAGATTTGTTTGTTCATATTTGGTGTAAGAATGTATGAGAGAAATTTCAAGAAAATCTTTTTAATTTCAGGAAATTGATATTCCTTAAAAAGGAAGGAAACATATCCGATATTTAAGTTTAAGTTTAATTGTAATTAAATTATTGTTTAGTTTCAGGTTCAGTTTAAGTTAAAAAAAACTGGAAAATATTCTTTTTTGAAATTATCTATGTGGGTCTCGATACGAACTTTCCTATGGTTGTAAGTCAGATTTCCTCAGGACTTCTAAGTCTTTGGACTATTTGATTGGTCAGACATTTTCAGTAATACTGGTGCTCCACTTTAGATATCTTTAGCTCTGCGATTAAGTTCGTGTCACTACGGTTCAGTTTTTGATGTTTTTGGTAATGATTGCGTACATGCTTCATTTTTTATGAGAATTCCCCAACCTGTCTAATAGAGGATTGATAATACTTTGATCTTCTTTCTTTTAGACCTTCACTGGCATCGGAGACGTTATTAACCTTCATTAAAGCGCCTAACTGGAGAGTAAAGTTTACATATGTGGCAGATGGAGCATTAGGAGAAAACACAGAAAGGGAGGAGAAAAAGGATTTATAATAGACCTAAGAGTCTCTATGTCTAACCATCCTACCTAACCATCCAAATGACCATCTTGGTTCTAGTCAAATTCTAAGGATCTGTTCGAATCGCCGTTTTGCTGGCTTTCTGCTGCGATTCGTATCTATGTCATCAACCCACATTCTATTATTACATTGTGCTTCGCATTAGTCAAAGCGTTGTATCGCCTTTACAACTCTATTTTACACCGAAATTATAGCAGCATTTAGTTCATTCTAGGCGATCTTTCTTAATGGAATTAGTCTCCAAGTCGATTTCGATAACCATTATACTCTGACATTTCCCAGACTTTACCATTGAAAATTCTTCCAGGACTTTGGAGTGAACCATGTTCAGTGCTTTTCACTTTCAAATACTTCATTTTGGCAATTTTCAGTTTTGAGTGTAATTTTTATTTAATAATTAACCCTCTTTTCAAATACCTCACTTTTACTCTCTTTTATAAACTTTTGAAACAAAACTTCTTCCTCTCTTATTCGTTTGTTTAAAAAACCTCTTTATTTTCATTTATTATTTTAATTTTATTTATTATTCCCTCATTTATCCTTTTATCTAAACAAGAAGACGCCTTAGCTCTTACTACTTATCTGTCTATTTATCTTTATTGCTAATTTTGCTTTTTTAATGATTTTCTATTTTTGTTGTTTTTCCTTGTGTTTTAAGGAAGTTTATTGCTTTTAATTTGACATATTTTTTAACTCATTTGTTTTTAGCTTTTAACTCTCTTCCATTCTGTCTCTCTCTCTTGTTTTTAAGAAAAAACTGAAAAAAACAGTTATTTTCCAACAGTTTAATTGAAGTTCTCCTCTCTGGAGTTTGTATGTATAAATATTTGTGTATGCAAATTAGTTATTTATGTGTTAAGGAATAGATAATAAATTAGTATATAGAGAATTGTAAGTAGTTTATGGTAAATAACAGTATTTTCGTTCTCCTGCTCAAGCACAAAAAAGTTTTGTGCTCTCGAGTTCTTGGGGATTTTGTTTTTGTGTTTTTTTGTTTTTGTCCTTCAGCAAAAAAAAAAAAAAACAAGCAAAACTGTAAATTTGTCTGCGTTGTTTTGTTGCTGTTGTCTAGGAAACATGTTAATTAAGCTTTTAAGTAGTATGCGTGTTGTTGCTATTGTTTTGTTTATGTGTAAATGAATATTGGAGTGTTTATATGAGAGTAAGTTTGTGTGTTGTGTTTTTTTTTATTCAGCTGAGGTTTTAATTTGACTCTTGCCAATTAAGGCACTTTATCGATTAGCTTAATGGCAGACATGTTGTTTAATGGTCACTTAGAGGTTAGTTTTTTCTTACTTTTTTGGACTTATTGCTGTTTCTTTCACTCTCTTAGTTGCCTTTTTTAAAAGCGATGAGGTCATCGTTATGTAATTGTAATTCTTTGAGAATTTTAATTAGTTTTTCGTTTCATAAGAAAAAATTGATTGAAATTTTTCTCTTAAAAAAAATTTTATTGAATTTTTCTATGAAAACGAAATTTAACAAAAATGTTAATTTAAAATTTTATTTAATAAATAAAGAATTTAATTATAAATTAACAAAAAATATAAATATAAAATATACTTTTTTAAAAACAATTTCGTTAAATTTTTTCAACTAAAAAATTAATAAATTTTTTACAGATTTAGAATCTGAATCAAAAGTTTAATTAAATAAAACAATATTCGTTAAGTTTTTCAAAAGCACGAAATGAGGAAATTTCTTATAAATTTATATTCGTTATGAATTTTTTTTTTATAAAATTTCTAAAAAGACATGTTGAAAATATTTTTAATTGTAAAAATAAATTTTCTTTAAGTTTCTAAAATCAGTAAAATTTAGAAATTTTTATAGATATTAAATGAATATCATTTACTTTCAAATTCTATTTAATTGTTTTGTTAAAAAATATTTTTGTTTAATAAATAAAGTTTCGTTAAATTTTTCTTACGTACACAATTCGTAAATTTTGATAAATTTATTTCCTTAACGGAATATTCCAATTGAATATTAAAAAAAATTATTGAAAATAATATTGGTTGCAAGAAAAAAGTTTCGTTAACTTGTAAAAATTAAAATAATATTTTTGGTTAAGAGAAAAGGTTTCGTCAAGTTTTTCAAGAGCACAAAAAATGAGGAAATTTCTATAAATTTATATTCATTATGAATTTTTTATAAATTTTCTAAAAAAAACATGTTGAAAATATTTTGAATTGTAAAGATAAATTTTCGTTAAGTTTCTAAAATCAATAAAATTTAGAATTTTTATAGATAATAAATGAAGATTTTTTACTTTAAAATTCTATTTAATAGTTTTGTTAAAAAAATATTTTGGTATAAAAAATAAAGTTTCGTTAAATTTTTCTTATGTACACAATTCGTAAATTTTGATAAATTTATTTATTATATATATTTTAACGAAATATTACAATTGACTATTAAAAGAATTTTGTTAAAAATAATTTTGGTTGCAAAATTAAAGTTTCGTTAACTTGTAAAAATCAAAATAATTAAGAAAAGTTTATTGATTTTAATTAAAGATTATTCATTTTAAATGTATAAATAAAAACTTTGTTAAAAATACCTTTAGTTCTAAAAAATAAAGTTTCGTTAAGTTTTTTAATTTAAGATAATTGTTTCATTGACATGGATTTATAATTCTCACACACTGCACAACAGTTCCAATTAAGTATTACGAAATTTTAAATGAGTTTTTATTTGGTTCCAAAAATAAAATTTCGTTAAGTTTTTTCGAAACATTAAAATTCAATAATTTTTTGTAAAATTTAAAAGATATATCTGTTCAGTTACAAAAATCAAGTATCGTTAAGTTTAATTTAGAAAAATGAAGATTTTTAATTAAAATTATTAATTTTAAAATTATAAATACAATTTTTTAAAAGTACTTTTATTTCTACAAATAAAGTTTCGTTAGGTTATTTAATTTAAATTTTTTAAAAGTACTTTTATTTCTCCAAATAAAGTTTCGTTAAGTTATTTAATTTAAAAAAATTGATTAATTGCTATGAATTTATAATTTTCTTTAATAATTTTAATTGAATATACAAAAATTTCATCGATAACACTTTGGGTTGCAATAAATAAGTTTCGCTAAGTTTTCAAAATCAATCAAATTAAGAATATTTTAATTCAAAATTATTCATTTTAAAATAATAAACAAAATTTGTTTCAAATAATTTGTTTATAAAATTATTACAGAAAATCTGCATGAATCCTATAAATGATTCCACAGTGTGTGGGAAGTTTTAAAACACAAGTCTTATAGCAGGCAAAAACTATAAGACTATTCTGAGCAACAGTTTTTCTAGTCAAAGCAAACCGTCCTTTTGGAATATTTTTCTATTAAAAATCAATTTCTAATATTTTAAAAATTGTTATACTTTACACCACCATAGGTGGTGGGGGTATTATGCGCTTGTGCAGTTGTTTGTAACGGGCTGAGAATAAATTATGTCTTTTATGTCTTATTCTACAACGATGTGCCAATTTATATGAAGATCAGTCAATTATTTCTTATAGGCCCCATTCAAACTCATTTTTTACACGTAAACATGGGTATTATAATAACCGCTATGCGAAATTATACGAGGATCGCTCCATAATTTTATTTGATTCCTAATTAAAAAAAAAAACTCACTTTCAAACGCATAAATTTCACATAAATGTCATTATCATAATAATATATTGCAAGAATAATAAGGGTAGCAAATTATACGAGGGTCGTTCAATATTTTTAATAGTTTAAAATAGAATTTAACTTTTTTACGAATAAAAATATCTATTTCAATATCTTTAAAAAATTTAAAATAAAATTTTGATTTAAAAATTTAAAAATTTTTAATTGAAATTTTAGTTTGAAAATTTTTAGAATTTTGGTTTGAAATATGAAAATACAGAAAGAAAATGGAGATTTTGATTTTTGTTTTAAATTATTTTTTAATGGATTTTTTCAAATGGATTTCAAAATTTTTAATTTTTAAAAGCCAGTAAATGGAGTTTTTTTATATAAAATGTATATTTGAATAATTAAAAATTATTTCTTTTTTAATTATTAAAATTATTAAAAAGTCTAATTTTTTTATTTTCTAAATTTCAGTAAATACTGAAATTTCAATTAATAAATCATATTTTTAATGATTTTTGAATTTTGTTTTTCAAAATTTTTAATATCCATTTCATTTAATCGTTAATTTTTTTTTTTCAAAATATTAAGATTTGAAGTTTTTTTATTTAAAGAATCAAAAAATTATAATTTTTAATCAAATATTTTGAATAATTAAAAACAATGTTATTATTTAAATCAATTCAAATTTTTTTAATTCATAAGATTAAAAATTTAATTCTCTTTTATATTTACAAAGTTTTAAAATTTTTTGTTTTAATTAAAAAAAATTTAAATATTTTTCTAATTTTAAAATTTAATTTGTTATTTTTGAATTCTAACAAAATTTTTTCATTTCCAAATTTTGCTATTTAATTCTTTTATTTCTTTATGAAGTACAAATTTTTACTTCAATTTTGAAATTTTAATTAATCTAAATTTCAATTTTTTAAATAAAACACTTTATTTAGTTTATTTTTCTATGAAAAAATATTTTTATTAAAATTTTATTTTAATCCAAATTTACACTTGAATTTTCTTATATTTTTCTATAACAAAAAAATTCTCTTTATTTCCGCTGCTTGAAGACAAAAATCCGCTTAAAAATCTGTTACCCCAAAAAACGTAATTAAAATGCGTAGAACTGTTCAAAATCATCAGAAAAATCTAAAACAAAACCAGAGAGATTTTTCAAAACTTCCATAAAAAATGTTTGAGAAACTTCATTAAAAGCCAAAAGATACAACTACAGATGCAATAAATTCATGAGATTGTTTTAATAAAAAAAAACAAACTCATGGATGTAGATACTTTTAGTAGAGAAACATATAAAGAGAAAAAGGGACAACAGACAAGTTGAAAACCCCTAAAGAGTAAACGAGACAGTTGGACTTTGAAAAATCAAGATAAATTCCAGTTATTTGGGAAAATACACAAAATCTACAAGATACAAAGATACTTATTGGAATTTATACCCCTTATTTAATAGGAATTCTAGTTGGTTTTATAGGAATCAAAATGTTAGAGTGAAATAGCATATGAAATTTTTTGAAACTATCCCTGTCTTTCTTAAGCAAATAATAAGGGTTAATATGGCGTTTAAGGTTTTCTATCTTATGGATACTCTTTTTCTGGGCAAAAATCCGTTTCAAACATTCAGTTCATTTTGGTACTTTGAGCATAATCAACGTTCGTTCGTAACGTCCAAGAAAAAAAACGTATGAATTTACAAAAATTAAAAAATGAAAAGATTATAAAAATTGTATCTAAGGGATTTATTCAGAAAAAGATACACTCTCCCTTAAAAATAAACACGTGTAAAAAAATTTTATAAAATTTTTGAAACAAAAAAAGAAAAATTCAAACGGTTTAATAACGGAAGTTTTAGGACCAATTAAGTGTTATTTTAAGAAAAGCAGAAAATAAAGTGCAATAAATTGAAAATTTTGAAAATAAAAAAAATTGTGAAATTCATAAAAAGTAAAATAAATTTTTTGAACAAACTGAAGCATAAAAAATAAAAAAACGGTTCCAGAAAAGTTTCTAAAAATAAAGAAAGATAATAAAAATTTAAATAATTTTTTTGAACGCCTAAAAATATGCCTTGATTTTGTTTTATTATAAACCCCCTAAAACACTCTACTAAATAAAACAAACGTTTTTAAAAAATCTTCATTACAAGCAAAAATTAATAAGTGACAATAATTTTACTAAAAATTAAACAAAAAATGTTATAAATATTTTTGATAAAAAAAATCTCATAAAATTAATTAAAAGAAATTCCTCAAGAAAACCTATTCTAAAAAAAAGTTCGTCTCAACTTGCCGTCGGTAAAGATGCAAGCCACCAAAATGCGCACTCCTTTTGCCATACAAGAAATTTTGGGTTTGGGAGTGGGTTCAGCTGCCGCTGCTGCTGCCGCCGGCTATCCTCATCCCGTTCATCTTCATCCTCATACCGCTTTACCTCCCACTGCTGCCACACCACCACCCTCTTCGCACAACTCCAGCACCAGTTCACAACATCCTCCTGCACAACGTTTGTCCACCTCTTCACCACCCTCGGCTCATACACCTAGTGATTGTAATAATGCTCCCATATCACCTGCCTCGTCGACACATGGCCGGCATCGTGATTCACGTTCTTTATCACCGGATGTTACCCGTTTGTCAGCGGCAGCTGCTGCTGCGGCTGCAGCCGCCCATGTGCAATTGCCAGTATTTAATCCTGCTAATTTTTATGCTGCTGCTGGTTATGCAGCCGCCGATCATGCGGGACAACTTAATGCCGCCGCTCATCATCATCATATGACCACATTGGCGGCAGCGGCCTATTTAAGAGGATTTCTACCGCCCGGCTTTAGTACACCGCATGAATTTAGGGGACATTTTCAACAACATTTTGGCACACAATTTGCAGGTGAGTTTGAAATTTTAAGATTCGGAATAATTAAAACACAAATTGATGAGGATTTATGGTCAGTGTAAACAAGAAGTATTTGGTAGCACCGAAATATCGGAAATTTGTTAAGAAATTATTGCGGAATTATTTAAATAATCTAAAAATATAGGAAAAGAAAGTTTTTTTTTCAAGAAATTATAAAAAATCGTTAATGGCAAGTGTAAACGCCGGACAAATTAGGCGAAAAAAATTTAAGAAAACTTTTTATTTTTTTTAAATATTCAAATCTTAAATAAAGAATTTTTTTAAAAAAATAATAAAAGTTTTAAGATGCTAATTGTAAGAGCAGCTTTTATGGAAAGTGTAAACTGTACGCTAAATATATCTTGAGATAAATTTTAAAAGATTTCCTAAAAATTTTGTCTTGTTATAAAACTTAAGAAATAATAAACAGAACATTTCAAAATATAAATATTTAAATTACTCCTTTGAATATTTTAAGCTTGAATTTTGAACAAAATTTTAAGGAAAATTTGTTATGGCAAGTGTAAACTATATGACAAACTTTTTTTCATGACATAAATATTAAATGCTTTATTGAGAATTTATTGCAAAGTTAAAAACAAAACTATTTTTTATAAATTGCAAAAGTATTTGTATTGGCTTTTCGAGGAACTTTTAGGGAAATTGTTTATAGCGAGTGTAAACTTGCTATAAACAATTTGTCTTGCCTTAAATTTTAACCGTCATCATCAGAAATTATTAAAAGAAAATAAAAATTAAGGAAATCATTTACAGACAGTGTAAACGTCGTTAGGACTTCTGTCTTGGCATAAGTATTAAACACCATCTTTAGAAGTTGTCGAAAGAAATTATTAAAACAAAAAATCATGAAGTTTAGCAATCGATTTTTGAAGTTTTTTTAAGGAAATTTTTTATAGCAAGTGTAAACATTGTTACAAATTTTGTCTTGCCATTATGTTAAATAGATTGTTAAGATTTTATTGCAAGAAAGTTTTAAATCAATTTTTTAGGAATTTTAAAAGTTTTCAAATACGATTTTAATAGAAATTTTAAATGTGTTAAATTTTTGGCTTGTGTAAACTTAATGATAAATTTTGTCATAGCATAAATAATGCTTCTTAAGAAATTATTTTAAAAAATTTAAGTATTAAATCTAAAATTATTTAAAGATTTTAAAATGATTGTGGGCTTAATTTTTGATTTAACTTTTATGAAAAATATTTATGTCAAGTGTAAACTTAAGAAAAAACTTTGTCATGATATAAATATCAGGTGTCATCTCAAGAAATTATTTAATGGTTAAGTACTTCATTACTTATTTATAAACAAAAGTTCTCTATAGTTTTATATATAATCCGAAAATCGGTTCAGCAGAAACTAATTATAGAACAATATCTGGAAGTTAAACATTCAAAAAATTCTGAGCGAAGTATTTCATCGCTTGTTTAGGGTAGAAAATCATTTACCAAAAGCTTCTGAGTTCTAAAATATAAACTGAATAAAATCGTTTAATAATATATAGACCGATATTTGAAATATACTGTAATATTTTTTAAACTTTCAAAAATAAATTTTAAATAAAAAATTTTAAAACTGCAAAAGTCGTCTTTAGTTTTCTAAATAATTGGAAAATATCGGTTAAGCGGCAAATAAATTATAGAACAACATCTGAAAGATTTTTTAATCTGAAAGAATTTAAATCATAAATTCTGTTATTCTTTCGTCCAAATAGTAAAGAAAATTATTAACAAAACTCCTTTGAGATTCGGTGTATAATCTGAACGAAATCGGTTTAATTAAAATAATTTTATAGTCCAATTTCCAAAACAATATCCAAAACTTGTAAATTAAAAAAATATAGTGGCAGAAGGGTTTCATGACATTTTATGAGGTACCGTTTGCAAATAATTGATTTAGTATAGAAGTAAATGGATGAGACTAGAGGGTATTATAACCCCGATACATGAATCCTAATTTAACCAATCATATTTGTTGTTTTATAGTAAGTTTCGAAGAGGAGTATATAACCTCCAAATTTTAAATTTCTGAAATAAATTCTGTTCAAAGACTCTTAAACCAAATGAATCCAAACGGCTTCACGGATTTTTCTGATATTAGCATAACGATAGTAGATTTTGTGAAGAGGTATATAGACTACAATTTGTTCAGATAGAAAAGCAGGGGATGCAATAGCCCCTAACCTACAAAATTTGAACTTTCTGAAATACTGTCCAAAGGGCTTTCAAACCTTTTTCAGATCGAAGTCGTTCGAAAATTATGGGGGATATTTTAAGGAATTTTGGCCTTTAGATTATTGGTTTAATGGAGAATATTATAGACTAGAATTGGGAGTAATAGAACTAATAGAGATTATTTTAGACAGAAATGAGGGGTAATACATCTATAAATTCTTCATCTATAAGATTTTTATAAATTTATTTATATTTCCTTTTTTATATAACAAAAAAATGAATTCTTTAAGACATGTCTCTTCTCTTATTATAAGCCAACTTAAGCTAATTAGTTCTAGATACAGCTTTTTTCTTTTGCTACCCATTTGTTTTTTTTGTTAACCCATCCATTTGGGGAGGCATACTTGAACCGAGTGTAGAAAAAGACATAAAAAGAAAATCCTCAAATGAAAAAAATGCAGCTATTCAATGTCAGTTATGTAAATATGTATAGGTTTGTATATATATATATATGTAAATATACATATAAACAATGTATTCAAGTAAAGATAAAGAAGAAAAGAAAATGTATATATAAACCTCAGTACATAGATAAGTATATAAAGAAGCTTATGAGGAAGAACAAAGAAACCACAAATTACAAGTGGGCTAACTTAGAGCTATCTAAGATGCAACACTTCATATGTGAAGAGGAGGTTTACACAATATAAAAAATGCTGAAAAACACAGAGAGAAATTTTTTAGTTAATTGATCTTCTGGTATTATTTACAGTGTTATTTTAATAAGACTTAAATAAAAAAACTCTCACGAGTTTAGGCACACCTACACTTTAAATGTCTAGAGCTCTCTAATCAATATTTGGCTGCTTTAATCACACAAAGCCATATATGCCATTTCTGATCTCGAGTTTTATTTAAAATCCCCATTAGTTACTCTCAAATTCTTCTCATACAACCTGAGAGATAAAGAAATGACCTTAATTACCAATAATTTTGCTAACTGTAGATTTTTTCTTGTTAATTGACACAAAAACCCTCTTGGGAAGAGAGATAGAAAGAGAGCGAACATAAGAAATTGTCATAAAAACAATGTTGCCTACTTACAACAACAGGCTAAGACATCAAAACAAAAGCAAATTGAAGAAGAAGCAGCAGCAGCGATAGCGAAAAAAAGGCTTATAAAGCTTATGAATACATTATATACAAAGAAAAACAACAATAATTACAACAACAAAAAACAGGCAAAAAATAAAGTATACATCTAGGCAAACAAACATATTTTGCATAAAGCCCTGGTATTTTATGAATAAGTGGGCAACCAAGTGGCAACTCTAATAAGCCTTATGCATAAAAAATCATGTGCAGGGACAGAAGCAATAACAACAACAATGTGTGGAGAAACAAAACTACAAAAAAATAAACAATAACAAAAAGCTAACTAACTCTTACACAATTAAACAAAAATAATAACAAGAAAAAAATTCTTTAGGTTTTTAAATACTTTTTATATGGAAAGACAACACACACACACACACATTAAATAATTAAAAATATTTAACACTTATACATACATATATATACACATTATTTCCTTAACATTTTTTTATATATTTAAAAATAAACCGTTAGATTTTTAAATCATTTCTGGTTTAATATGACACCTTTTTAAATATTCTATTCTCTACTTTTATTTGATTATTTTCATTTTTTTATCGAAAGGGTGTCAACCAAAAAATTTATTATATTTTCTATTTTAGGTAAATTAACCAACCCCTTTCTCAACTCTCCTTTCTTCACTACATTAATCATTGGAAAATGTTAAATATTTTAAAATTAGCATGTGTTTTCTTTTAAGGTGTTAATTTTTTAAATAATTAAAAAAGAAGAATAAAGGAAAGGGGTTTTCTATTTATATATAAATAAATGTTTAATCAAATAAATACTCTCGCAAATACACGGAGAGAAAAAGGTTAGCAAGAAGATAACATTGAAAAAATAATCAAAAGCTTTCTCTCTCTTACTAAAATTTTAGATCCTTCCATTTTATAAAAAATCCTATAAATTAAAATATAACTTAATGAGCTGTCAATATGCACAGAGAAAAAAGTATTCGAAATTAGATCCTTCTAATCGATCAGAAGAAAACTATTGTATATAAAGCGAACTATCTGAGCTGCCAAAATGCAAGGAGAAAAAGTTTTGTCAAAACAAGTTATTTAAGAACGATTTTAAAGTTCTTTATTAACTTATTTTTTAATCTTTCAAATTTTATGGCCCTTCATCACTAGATCCAAAGAAAGCTCTTCCATATTAAAAGGAATTAGATGAGCTGTCAAAATATATACAGAAAAAAAATTTTCAAAAACAATTCATTCAAAAGAGAATTTAAGGTCTTTTTTAACTCTTTAATCTAATCATCGCCACTTGATCTTTGCCATTGATTAAAGTTCTACTTTGAATCTTTTTTCTAAAATTTATAAAAGAAAATTTTTATAATACAAAATCAGTTGATACATTATTCACGTCTTCTTTTTTCAATCTCTCTTGAAGCATAAGGAATACTTCTCACTAGCTTCGATTTTTTTTTTTAAGTTTTTGATATAAATAACGAATTACAACAATTTTTGAAGAGAAGCATATTCCAGTAAGGACATTTTATATCGATCGTTACAGAGTGCAGAAGAACTATGTTTAAAATCGAAACAAAATTTGCCATCTTCTGTTTTCCTTGACAGAATGTTGTCATTGTGGATTATTACCTCGAGTTTGATCGATCGCTTTCTTCCGATTTCAACATCTCATAAATAACACAAAACATTTTTCTGCTGCGGTGGAACCCAGAGCATTCCTAAAGTTTCTGTTTGCAGTGTAAACGAAAAGCGTAATATTTCCATGCCATGATCCTTACGATCACCTCCAACTCATATATTTTTTTGATTTGAAAAATGATTCTATGCTTCCTCTTTATTGCTGAAGCTTGGCTTCGCAAACATCACTTGACAGGTGTGTTATACATTGAAGATTGGAAAGTCCTCATAACTTATGTCTTCCTTTTATAAAGCCTGTTTTTAGGTGTCTTTAAGCGATTAGTGTTTTAATTTGAATCATCTTAAATTTACCATTAACAAAACCTTCTTAAGAATGAGGAACAGTCACGATCTTCGGAGTTTGTATCACAGAACTAATTGCAGACACTTGGCATTTACTAAAGTTGTAAGTTCCTTCACGAAATTTTGGTTGCTTCTTCGCACTGGAACGTTAAACGATCATTGAAATCATTGCCTCCGAATACAGCCCAGATTAGCATTACCATAAGCCGTTTAAATTTTATGGAAACAATGAAGAGTTGAGTTTAATAAATCACCTTTGAATTATTTATTTGCAAGATCTTTCATTCAAACTTAACTCAGTCGATGATGTTTTCTATAGCCTCCTCTTTGAAAATGATAGTTAAGCCAACATCCTTGGACTCTGATAAACATTTTTATCAGAGATGTTCGTGAAACATCACTAATGACTCACATCATAATTATCCGCAAAAGAATGAGAAAGTTTAACTTTTCTAGTAATTCTCTATTATCGGTATAATTCTCCTCCTTGTCAAGGATAATCCCACCTTTAGAATTTGATGTCAAAGGCTCTAAGCCAAAAATCCAGGGTATATCACAATGATTCCGGTTACTCCAGATCTCCAGACCTAAACCTTCGTACAGGAAGGAGGGGTTATTGAATCCTTGTTTAAAATCAAGTTTTTTTATGGTCTTCACCAGTAGTATTCCAATTAAAAACGAGTGCATGTGGTAAATGCGTGAAACCCTTGACAACGGTAAACGAATACCGCTATGCGACGCTTCAACATTAAACAATGCGTAAAAGCGAGAGGCGAAATTCTCGAAGGCAAGCAAACCAAGTACATACTGCTTTACGGCAGTCGCTTCCGGCACTAAAGCAAAAGAGACAATCTGGTAATATCGCAAAAAGTTGGGAACATTTAAAAAGAGAGTGATAGCTTAATAAGTGTTGCCAACGATTTTAAACGCTGTAATAGTAAATTTAGTGTTAACAAGTTAATAATAAGAAAATATTCAAAAAAGGAGATCAATTATAGAATTTTCTTTTATTCCTCGATTTTTTTGAAAGTAAACTTTTTATTTAATTAGACTCAATCCTATAGAAATAAATCACATTAAAGTTCATTATTAAGACTCTACTATTTTCACCTTTTTATCTATTATTTTCTTTTCTTTTCCCCTAATTTTTAAATAGAATTAGAGAATAAATAAAATAAAACCCACAATTGTCATAAAATAATCAAATTATGTGTTTTCAAGAAAGTTGAGTGTAAAAATACAATAAAATAATTGTTTAAAGAGTGACAGTGTTAAAATAGAAGTGTAAAGAATAGAAAATTGAGGATGTCCGGACTTAACACTTATTTTTTCTTTTTCTTTTTTTTTTTTTGTTTGTGAGGGTTTCTTAAACAATATCTCACACCTTTTGGCAAAGAAAAACACTAAAAGCAAGAAAAAGAGCATAATAAACAATAGAACACACAAATAACATACACACACACACTCATATAGACTGTGCTCTAGTCACTTTGACTAACAACAGAAAACATATCTATAAGAACCTGCTACCTAGGAAACAAAGCTTTAAGGATATAACCTTTTTTTGGAACTATTGCTTAAACTACTTATTTTTGTTGTTGGTATTGTTGTGGTTGAGCATGTTAATGACACGTAAAGAGAGTTAGAATAAGGAAGAAGGCAAAAAAAGGTGCAAAAACCACTTAAACGCTCTTAAAGAAAGGTGCGAAAAAGTAGGCGTTTTTTGTAGGTTTTTAAACAAAAGTAAACATTGTCAATATGATGAGAATGACGATGATAATGAGGATCATGATGATAATGATGAGTGAAATTTTATATGGAAAACACTTGAGTGAAAGATACCATAACAGACATTTTTTTGGGAAAAACTATCTGTTGTTGTTTTTTTTAGCCAAATAAAACTCTTGAAATATAATTTTCTTTCTACGAAATATTTTGTTAGGATATCTAGGACTTCTCAAAAGAGGTTAGTTTATTTTATTTACAAGTGGCAAATGCTACTGTTAACCACAAAAGGGCATTAAAGGAAAAAGAAAATATCTTCAAGAATTTCTACACTAAAGAAGAAATAACACAAAATAAATTTTACTGCTTTTTCAAGTCCTTTCCTGTGGTAAATCTAACATAACTATTCTCTCACTGTATTTGTCTATTGTTATTTGTTTCCCTCTTATTTGTCCTTTACATCTTGGCTCAAAAAGTCAATATTATTCTTTACAAACTACTCTATTACTTACATATGTCCTTTGCTAAGGACATACATGTGTTTCCTATAAACTGACACATTTTTCTCATTTTCTAGTATCTCTTTTTTTAAGGGCGCAAAATAACAGTAAACTTTACAAAATGTTACCTGTTTTTATAGGTAAACGCTATTAACACGTTTTTTTTGTAACAACATTTATATTATAACATTGTTGTCTCTAACTATAATACGTTTACGTATTTAATACCCACTTTTGCTATGTTTTTTTATTCCAGGGGGCGGGTTTGTAGACTAAATTACCAAATTGACCAATTGACTTGTAAGCAATAAAAGTTGATTTATGTTATTGATAATTTTAGGGAGGAATTAAGACATTAGGAAGAGTTTAGTAGTAATTGTTAGAAGGTTTAATTATATTTATAATTAGTTAATTAGATAAATAATTAGTTAATCACTTAATAAATTAATTTGTTTGCGTTTTTGCTAAGCAAATGACAAACGAGGTTATGTTGTGTTTGACATTCCAAGATAAAAATAAATTAAGTCTTGGACTCTTTAAAATTTTATATCCAAGCAAATAATCCTTAATTCCTTTTTGTAAAGGCTTTTCATTCATTTCGTGTCCTTTTTTATTTATAATCATGAAAATCGCTTTTTTGCATCACTGCACAACATGTTGGCTTAAAGTTGTCAGCTTTTTTGAAAGTCCTTAAGGTTGCCACATTCTTATGCTGGTAAAGTAGCATGTTTATTCTTTTAACTTTTGATAATAAATTTAAATTTTTCTTAAAAATTCGTTTATGTCCTCTACAACATTGTTTGTTATGCTTTGGAGGTTGCCAGATTGCAAAAGTACTTAAAGAAATGAAGTTGTCAGAAATTCAAAACTCTTAAACTCTGTTAAAAATCATGTTGTCAACATTTAATTAAGCTTTTGAAGTTGCCAGATCATATAGATTAATAATTAAAAATTCTAAGTTAACTTTCGAAATTATAATTAATTTTCTAAAGAAGATTGAACATTTTTTTGGAGAGATTATTTGAAACCCGAGCTCTTCTTGAGCTGACTTATAATGTGAATACAGAGCTGTCAACATTTTATTAGGCTTGAGAGGCTGCCAGATAACATAAATTTTTAATTCAAGTTATTTTTATATATATTTTTTTCAACAGACAAGAGCTTTTTTAGAAAAATAATTTAGGCGTCTTAGCTGTTCGAATAGTGTTAACAAAGGCTTTTAAATTGTATCCAATTATATCTAAAGCCGTCTGAACGGAACTGTCAAAAGTTTCTGAAGTTGTGAGATAACTTTCATTAGTACAAAAAACAGGGTAGAAATAAAACTTTTAATTGAATTTTAAAATTATTTAATGAAAGAGTGTTGACAACTTTCATAAAATTTTTAAGGCTACCGAGCGAATATTTGGTTTAACTAAAGTTTTTATATAAAATTCTTTTAATTATAATTTAAAATATAATTTTGTTTAGCTTTTAAACTTGAAATGTAGTTTTAAATTCTCTTTAAGTCAGGTCAGTGTTGATAACTTTTTTTATAAAATTTTTAAAGTTACCAGATGAATTTCGCTATTAAAATCAGCTAGAAATGTTGAAGAAAAATTTAATTATAAAACATTAAGTTAGAGTTTTTTATAGAAAATTAAAAATTTTGTCTCTTTCTTAGAATGTTTTTATTAGAATTAAATTTACTTCAAGTGCTTTTTTCTTCCCTGGCACACGCTTCTTAGAATCCTCTCTTATTCTAAAATAAACATGATAATTCAGAATAATTTAAGGGATTTTTTATAAGAATTTTTTTTTAATATTTTAATAAATTTCCACTACATTTCTAACAAACTACTTGAGAGCTGTCATTGGGAAATTTTCTCTCAAAATAAAAAGAAATTTCATTTTGACAGCAGAGAGTAAATTAAAAAAAAGAAACAAGTAGCCAACCATAAGGAGAAATTTACTTTTTAACAACTGTCATCATGATCGTTAACTCTTAACTTATGTTAAGTGGTATCTCTAAATAAACAACCTGTAGGGAAGAAATAATAATAATTTTAAATTTATAAAATTAAAAAATAATAATAATAATGAAAGATAACCAATTTTCAAATTATCTCTAATTTGAAATGTTTATTTTTATTTGATGATTAAAACCTTAAATAAACAAAAGTATTGTATTGGAAAAGAAATGTGTAGGTTTTTTCACTCTCTAATTAACAAAAAAATTATTAAGAAAATGATGACTAAAGAGTTTTGAATTTTATAGAAATTTAAACATAATAAAAAACAGAACCTAAAATTTGACAAGCTGCTAGAAAAAAATATTTGAAATACAAGAAAAAAGAGCAATTGTAATTTAATTTCAAGATCAATTTTCTCTTAGATAAACATCAGCTTAGGAAACTAATTGCCTTTTTTGTGGGTATTTTTTTCTGTGTATTTTTTTCTTGCAAAAAATATCTTATTTCAATTTCTTGCTAATATAGCAATTTTTTTCGGGTGGATATAATTAGAAAATTGTGTTATTAAAACCCTTAAATTATTTCCTTTTTTTCCACCATTTTTGCTACAATTGCAAATTGTAATCTTTCCTTGCTGATTAACTTCCCGGAGTTTTGTGTTTTTAAAGATTTTATTTTGCAATTAAACAAAAAAATTATTATTGAATTTTCATCGAAAATTTCATTATATTTCAAGCAAATTTAACTAATAATTATTTTTAAGCAAAATTCGCCCCCAGAAAAGTTCTTAAATAAATTTTTAGAAAGAGACAGAAGAGAATATTAATATGAACACGAAGGCTGAATTAAAAATTTTCTAAAACAGATTTTTAAAATATTTCCTTTTAATGTAAATAAGTGGAACCAAAAGTTTCAAAATAAGAAGGTGGAAAAATTTTAATTTGAAAGAAAAAAATCGTGTTGTTTTAAAGTCACTTTCTTTTTCGTCAAATTTTGAAAGAGTTATGACAATTTGGCGGATTTGGAGAAATCGAATTATTTATAAAATAACTTTAAAAAGTCTGGCAATGGAAAAAAGCTTTAAATTTTAGAGAAACCGACTTGAGCAAAAAGCCGGTTTCTTAATTTGCTGGATTACATTTAGAAAATTTGGTTGGACACTCACTAAAGGAAAGCGCAAATATTACAAACAATTTGAATAACTTCAGAAAAGTTGGCAACTCCAAAAAGCTATATTCAGCACCCTCATGTGAAGCTTAAGATTACTTAAAATTTAGGAAAAACACAAGTAAATATTGAGTGCCGGCTGAGCACTCAATATTGAGAGGTCGACTCTCAAACTATTAAGTGAATTATTTTTGAATTATTGGCAATTCAAAACAGTTCTTAACTTTTCAAAAAAAATTTTTCAGATTCTTAAGTGCAAAATTTAAAGCAAAGTTTCACCAATTAATGATAAATTGAAGCTTTTAGATTTCAAAAGAACGAGGAGGAACTATATGAATAAATTGAAATAACTTCAGAAAGGTTGGTAACCAAAAAAGTTTCCTGTTAGCTGTTAGTGAAATCCTGTGAGAAGACCAAGATCAATATGGATAATGGTATATAATTCTAAATTAATTTGAAGTTTGAAGGAAAAGAACTTTTAAGGAACGAAATTGATTAAAACCATTTCAGTATCAAAAGAAAGTTTAATGTGTCCTCTTGAATCCCATATGTATTTCAGGCTTTTTTGGATCCAATGAATATGTTTTCCAATGAATATGTTTTCAAATTTTATTTTTATATTTTAAACTTTAGTTAATTACAAATTTTCAGAGTCAAGAGCTATTTAAGAAATTCTACTATTATAAGAAAGGCCAAAGTGTACCCTTTAAAACCATATATGCTCTTTTACCTTTTTGGATCCATTTCTTTAACATTTTTTCAATTTGAATTAAAATACTAAAATTTTTATTTAGGTTCGATTAGACTTTAGTTTTTATTTAACTGACTTTTTAAGGTAAAGAACGATTTTAGTATCAGAAAAACGGCCAAAATTTCCTCATTAACCCTATATAGACTTATGTAAATTTTTGGACACTTTTTTACTCTCAAAATGTCATTAGTACTTAAAAAAATTAGAATTTTTTCAGATCAAAAGCGTTTAAAGAAATTTTACTATGGGAAGAAAGCTAAAAGAATCCATTTTCCATTAATGTATATATCACTATGGTCTCACCTAGATTTTTGATTTGAATGAAAATACTTCTTAATTATAAGACTAGAATCGTAAAAAATAAAAAATATTACATTAGTTCTTAAGCAAGGGAATCGGGAAGTTTAGCTAAAAATGGCGACAAAAATGAGCATAGAAATTGTGACCCAAATAAATATTTCACGAAAAATTTATTAAAACTGAATTGTTTTATTGGATGACCTCTTTTAATACAACTAAATAAATTCCAATTAACTTTTAAAACCTTCCACGTAAAAGTTACTATCCAAAAATTATTATCCCTTAAAAATTTGTTCCACTTAAAACGTACACACCCTCATATGAGTTTATAAATCTATAAGAATTTTAATTTAACGGGTTTTTTTTTCAAACTCAACTCGAAAGTCAATTTAATAAAAAAAGCATCCAGAAAAAATGGTAAGAAGAAGATTAGCAAAAAATATAAAATGAGGGGGGTTTTAGGGAAAAAATGTTAACAAATTATGGCCAAAAAAACTTTAAAGTCACCACCCGATTTTATGCCCACCTTCCCACATAAGAAACAGATAAATAGGAATTTTCGTAATGGAAAAAAGGGTTGTAAAGTGTAAACTAAAGAAATAAAAATAAACATATGTTAAAAGTATGTAATATGTTTAAATATTTATTAACCCATTAAATACGTGTGCTTTTTATTTGTAGAGAATTGTGGCAAAAAAAAGGAAAAACAAAGTTGTTTTAAGGCAGAACGAATTTAATGTAATTGAAAATAAAGTTTAATAAAATTTACATATAAATGAAACAATAAAAGAATTTACTTTTTTGTAACATTTTTAGTTTAAATTAAATTAAATTAAATTAAATTACGAAAAAGAGGAAAATTTAATAAATTCCATAAAGTAAACACATAATAAACAATTTGCAAGTTAAGTTAGCCGTCTTCGTTTAAGCAAAAACCAGAGTATTTGTTATCATTGTTTTATATAATGATTGATTATTTGAAATTCGCCTCATTGATTTTATGCAAATTAGACAAATTATTCGATTTTTAAAGATCCAGTCTATACAAATAATAACAATTTCATTTAACCTTCTTCGCTTAAACAAAACACAGCGAATTTGTTATAATTGTTTTCATGCAAATTAGACAGATTATTAGATTTTTGAAGAATGGTTTCAACCATTTCGCCGCATTTTTTACATCTTCTAGAAAGTATTTTTAATAAATCAAGCCTTATAAAGATTGCTTAAGAAATTCATTAACATTTCAGTATTTTATTTTATTATTATTATTTTTTTTTTTTGCGAAAAGAATTTTCGCCCCGTTTCTTTACCTTTGTTCATCATCAGAAGGCTATTTCAAATAGGTAGATCATTGAAACAATGTCTACATTTTAAATTCCTCCAAATCTCATTAATTAGAATGTAAACAAACAACTATTAGTATTGGCAAGCCAAGTTAACAATCCCTTTAATAAACAAAACAAAGCAAGTTAAAGTAACAGTACTATAAAATGGCGGCTGGTTAAATAAGAGTTTTTAATTTAAATAAATTTAATAAAATTTATTAGAATATTTCTTAATTTTCTTAACTAATTGTCAATAATTGATTTCCTTTCTTTCGGTTTTCTTCTCTCCTTTCTCTCTTTTTTTATTTAATTTATTTGAAAGAGATTTTTGTGCAGAAAATCTAAACCTCTTTACAAATTATCCAATTATTTAATTTAAGCTTCAGTGACGTTAATAAATAATCATAATACAGGGGAAAAGAGAAAGAAAGGCAAAGAAAAAATAAAAAGCAAACTTCATATCAACCAATACAATAGGTTTTTGAGAATACAATACATAACAATCATTAAAATGCAAACGAATATATAAAATAAATAAGAAATATATATAGGAATATAAGGAAACGTCAATACCCTCCCTCAGTAATGTTTTTGAGGTTACTTCATTTTCTGATTTAAGCCAATGAATAAGAACAGAAGATCAAGGCGAATTTCTTAGAGTTCCGGTACTTATTTAAGCGATTAAGTACTCTTTTGGCGGGCCTATTTAAATCGATTTTAAATATGAAATAACAAACTTAGTATACCCTTCTTCTAATTAGAATTATAGTGCAGGGTATTGAAATTCTTTAAATGTTGAAAAAAATGTGAAAAATAAAAGTAAAAAGAAAACTCTGGGGAAAAAATACAAAACAAAAACTAAGAGAAAATTGGAAAATAAGCGTAACACAAAACCAACAATGGTTATGTACATATTTGTTAACTGTTCTCTAACGTTTTAACTACGTTTTACCTCACAACCATCCCTCCCTCTTTCCCCAAAACACTTTTTTCCAAGACTCTACTTGTAACCGAGAAATATTTTTGTTGGATTTCAAAAAAAGAAATTCATTGTAATCATAGCAAACAATATAGAATAAAAATGGTTAGAGGGTAGAGGAATAAAAAATAAAAAAATATCTAAACTCTTGAGTATCAAATGATGAATAGCTTAAAAAGCAGTCATGCTAGTTAGCAATCAGTAGCTAACAGTTGAAAATTGGCAAACAAATGGAAAATAATAATACAAAAATTGGAATTGAAATGGAAATAAAACGAAGTGGAATAAAATATAAAGAAATATATAAGAAACAATTAAATGAATATAAATTTAAGAAATTTTCCAAATACTTTTACTAAGGACTATTTAAACAACATCTTTTATTTAATTAAAAATTTAATAAGAAATATAATAAGCAATTTTTAATAATGTGAACTTAGCAACACTGTTTTCTATTGTGAATAAAGTGTTGATTGATTTTTTCAGTTTTGGTATATAAGTTTTGAAAATTTATAGATTTAAAGAAATTTAACTTTCAACAGAAATGTCCTCTTTAACTCCATATACTTTCCTGTATCTATTTGGGCCCATTTGTTTAACAATTTGTTAATATAAATAAAACTGTTGCCAACATTTCAACAAATTTCACTGTCAAATGAAAGGCGGAAGTGTCCTCTTTATTTAAGATAATATTGTATCCATTTGGACCAATTCAATTTAATATGAAATTTTTTTCGATCATTCGGCTATACTAAATTGAATTTAAAATTTCAACTTTAATCTCAAATTTAATAACAGCCGAACCAATTTCTCAGCAACGAAAAGTGAAAAATTGTTAAGTTACATATCTGAAATATATTTGATCAATCAATAATAACGTCTTTGACTCAAAAGTTCAGTTTAATAAAATTGATTTAAATAAATTTTTTTGCTATAATTTACTTGTTCTCCAAATATCGATATTTACTTTTGAGTAATCAGATCTTTTAACGGTTTAATTTGATACGGAAATTATGTGTTCAATAAATCAAATAACTATTTAATCAGTTTCTTATAACAAACGTTTTTTTTTGGTGACCCAAAAACTCACTTTTTAATTAAAACATTAATTCACATCCTTCTAGTTTTTCTTCTGATTTTAAGAAATTTAAAATTTCACAGCTGTTGGAATCCTTAATTCTGCTATCTTTCAATTTCTTTTTTCATATCTCCATTACTTTCCTTTTCTTCCTGCTGTAGAAAACCAAAACAATAGTTTTCTTTTTTCCACTTCACAGGTAATATGATCTGGTGAATCATGTTTTAAGGAAACTATTGTGAATGATTAATTAAATAACAATAGAATATTATTATTATTTACAAAATGTTCTCTAAATTAAACAATTAATTTGCCAATTTAAACAATAACTGATAATAGAAATTCATTAATAAGAAATAGATTTTATTAAATCAATTACTGGTTAAAATAAAGAAAGAAAAACTTTAGTAAAGTATCGCATGTCTTCAATTCCCAAAAATAAAGAAAAAAAGAAAAACTTTTCTGAAATGAAACAAAGAATGTCGGTGTTCGAAATGTTATAGCAAAAATATGTTTACTGAAATTAATAGCATAATAATAAAGTTTTTCCTGTTAACAAAAAATAAATCTCTAGCAAAACTCTAATGATATTTAAACTCCTAAAAGGGTCAGTTATTATATACATTATGCACTAGATTGATTCCTTTGTGTTGGTTGTCTATATTGTAAACAATAAGTTACAGAAAAAAAAGTAAACAGGGGAGCGATGTTAATGTTCATGTTGATGAAATTCCATAAAATTGTTAATTGATGTGTATATAATTTGTTTAGAGCCCAGTGGTCAGTAAAAATGTTTTATAAGAATATGAACAACAACAACAAAACATAAAATAAAAAAGTACTAAAGGCTAGAGATAAATTGTTTAATTAGTTTTGGGATTATTAGCAATTATAAACAATAATAAACTTAAAAGACAACAAAAATAATAATAAAACAAGAATATGATAGATAATTATTAAAGAAAACATGTTAAATCAATGAAGTGTTTAATAATTTTAAAAAAGCTTATTAAATAAAAAAAACACCCACCTAAAAAAATTAAAACAATAACAAAACTAGCAAATTATACAACCCTGTGTTAAGCTTAAAAAAGAGTAATGAACTTTTTGAAGTAATGAACACTTCACGTGCTGTGATAGAAATATTAGAAGCAGATGCTTAATTAGGATTTTAATTTAAAAATATTGATTTTCTTTAAAATGTCAATACAGACACTACAATTTAATTTCGAGTCCCTTTAAAAATATAGCTAAAAGGCAATTTAGCTTTTTTGCCAATTTATTTAAGAAAAAAATCTATATTTCTCTTTCCCTTTTTTTAAATAAATACTCCTAGAAAAAGAATGCCTTAAGAGCGGCGTATATAAATGGAAATTTTTGTTGACAGGAAATACACTCGAAATTGGCAATTTTGCATTTACGTTAATAATACTCAAGCGTATTTGCTACTTCTATTTTCTTTACTACTTTTACAACCATGATGACGATGATGACTACTATTAGGTTGTAACTGCTACTTATTTTTCTTTACTTATTAAATGGGGAGAAAAAAGTGGAAATGGCAAAAAAAAAAAAAACAGCGAAATTCAAACTCCTAGCAACATCTTGGGTTATAAAGAAAAAATGCTAGAAAATGAAATAAAAATCTAGAGAAAAATAACGAAAAAAAAAGAAAATAAATATTTAGGAAAGGCAACAAATAAAAAAATATTACAACAATTTGAAGCTTAAAGGAAAAGAAGTGGAAAAAGGTATTGAAGGGCGAAAAAAAGATAGGAAGTTAAAGAAAATATATTTTTAACAAGTTCCTTATATATATTTTTCATATAGCAGCTATTTTTGACAAGCCAATATGATGACTTTTTACTAGCAATTATTTGTAATGGAGACATTTTCCTTCAATTATAAAGAAATTGAAACAAGAAAAGGAAAAAGCGTCAAATTCAGAAAAAGAAGTAAAATAAAAGAAAAAATAGAAAAATATCTAGATAAATATAAATATAAATTAATTTTTACATTCCCTGGCCCCAAAAACGCCACCTAAACTCTGCAAAGGTAGCATAGGCACTTCCTAAGTTATTCCTTTAGAGAAAGTGGGTTACAACTCCCTTGTCCCTAGCAGTAAAAGTAGTAGCATAAAACTTTGATCTGATTAAGTCCTCAAAACGGTTCTAGTATTAAGCGATAATTTATATTTAATTTGTAAGTACTTAGAAAGAGTTGACATCACTTCAAAAGTTTCATTGTACAATGGTGTTAAAACGTTTTCTTCTTCGGAATTTTTTTAAGAGGTTGTTACAGATATCGATCTACAGGAGTCGTAAAGTGGCGGTCAGGTTGTACGTTGTTTGCTTGCTTGTCTTCGAGAATTTTGCGTCTCGCTTTTACGCATTGGTTCATGTTGAAGCGGCGCTTCAACGGTATTCGTTGTCCGGGGTTTCACGGATTTACCACATGCACTAGTTTTAAATTGGAATACTACAGGTGAAGACCATAAAAAACTTAATTTTAACCAAGAATTCAACGACCCCTCATTCCAATACGAAGGTATAGGTCGCGATATTCCTTGGCTTTTTAGATTAAAGGCCTTGACGTCGACCAATATATAATTTTTTTTCGAATGTAACATATTTACTCCTTAAAGGAAACGACTTATAGAGAGCTTAAACTACTGGTCTGGATTTAAAAGCCGAAATTGGAATATCCCTTTTCCCTAGACTTGCTAAAAACTTGCTCCTCTACAGATCAATTGGATTATGCCTTAAGAAATGTGAAATTTCATTTGAAATATTTGGTGCTGCCAAAGTAACACACTAATATAATGAAGCATTTTTAAACCATTCATTTAAAACAAATCTGTACTCTGGCAACCATAAGTGATACGAAGGGTTTTAATTATAAGCTCTAGAACTATTCATTTTTATAATTAATTTAATATTTTTAACAGTTGACCTCACTTTTTTCAAAAGCTTTGATGCAAAAGTTTGAATGTGGCCTATTTATGTTATGAACTTAAATTAAATGTAAAATTTAATTTTTAAATGTTCTTTTTGGATTCTTACATTAATCTTAGTTGGAAAAGAATTTGGCCGATCAGTTTGAAATTATTTTAAGAAATTTGTTTTTCGGAATTATCTCTAAATCTTTACATTCTTTTCTTAATTAATCTTTTTAAAATATATTTATAATCCTTTATTATTCTCTGTAAATATTTATACACATATTTAATAATTTTTCTTTAAAATATCATAACAATACACCCATTAGGAAAACGCCTTTTCCCTTTTATACCCATAATTGCCCTAACAATAGAAAATTTGGAAAAAAAGATATTTAAGAAATTTTTCACACTTAAAAAGAAGAAAATAACACAAATTATTTCCTAATCGTATAGATTTACAAAATCTACAATTCAAAGCAAAACACTTAAAAGGAAAAGAAGAATATAAAAATGTTTGCACCTTTAACTGGGAATTTAAAACTGTCACAATATACCGCACCCATAACAATAAAACAGGACGAAAAAGTAAAAAAAATCCCTTCCATAGAAAACATACATGATGGCACGTTTCTTTTAAAAACACATGTAGAAATAAATATATTTTTTGAAGATGAGTATAAAAGGAATATGTGAGAGAATGAAAGGAACAAAAAAGAGCAGACTTAAACCTATTTCCTTGTAACCAAAATCCGACTAAACAATAAATATTTGGAGATTTGATAAAAATGCTTGATGCTTCTTTCATTTACTTTTAAGGAACATGAATTGTAAAGTATAGATTTTGACAAATGTTAACAGATTTTTGAACATGAGATTGATAAGTTAAGATTATTTAAATGTCAAAAAGGACCCTTTTTTTGCTCATCCAAACAATTGTGCGAAAAAAAGGGTTGGAATTGCTATTAAGGGAATTAAATACATTTTTATATAGTAAAACTATTAAAAAAGGTGTTAACAATTATCAATAAATTAAATTATTTCTAGAAATTTGAAAATATGTTAATTACTTTCAAATTTCTTATTTTAGAACAATCATCACGTGTCAATAATAATAATGATTATGCAGCCTCTCAAAATAGCAACAATATTAATAACAATAATGTAGAAGACAATTCACCCAGTAAATCTAGTACCACCTCAACAAGTAGTCAAAATAATTCTTCAACCTCCAACACCAACACACCAAACTCTTCAAATGCCGCCAATCAACCACCAACACCCACCCGGCCCACATTATCACCAGCTGAACATGCTGCTGCTGCCTTGGCTCATCATGCTGCCGCTGCAGCTGCTGCCCATCATGCTCATGCCCATGGACATACACATGCTCATCCTATGGCAGCTCATCATGCTGCTGCCCATCATCATGCTGCAGCCGCTGCCGCCCACCAACATCCCTCTGCACATCATGAAGCATTTTTAAATGGTTCTGCTACGGCGGCAGCCAATGGTTTGTTGGGTCATCATCATCATCCTGCCACCGGACCAGATGGTGTTCTGTTGGGTCCTGCCGGAGGTAGTAAAAAGAAAAATAAACGTCGTCATGGTCGTACCATATTTACGAGTAATCAATTGGAGGAATTGGAAAAAGCATTTAAAGATGCTCACTATCCTGATGTCAGTGCTAGAGAATTATTGTCCATGAAAACTGGTTTAGCTGAAGATCGCATACAGGTGAGTTTTTTTTTCTTAATTTATAACTTTATTTATGGTTTTTTACATTTGAAATTCTATTATACTGCAATGGTCTTGAAATGCAAGTAAAACACACAACTTAATGGTAATAAAACGGTAGTAAATTATAGGAACTTAGAGATTGCAGTCGTCAATAAAATGGCAAACAGGAAAATGTTTAAAAATAGATTTAGTTAAAAGATATTAAAAATTAGAAATAAATGGAAATCTGAAAACGATAAAAAACAAGAAAAAATATTTAATTTTTTAATATTAAAAAGTGGGGTTATATAGAATTAAAGCCTCATTTTATGTAAATAAAGAAGTTTGTGGTTAATTTTCTGAAACTGAGTATTTTTTGTGATCTACCAGGAACTTCTTAAAAAACACCATTAAGTTAGTTTTTTGTGTACTACGTACATCTTGCTTGGATACAGAGAAAAGTTAATTTCATTGAGTTATTCAGGACACTCAACATTCGACTGGATAAAAACTGTCTCTTTGATGACTATATCACTTCCACCACAATTGTATTCTATTACTATCTATTGTAAAGACATCTTCTACGCTTCTTACAGCCTATCTAATGTCGGTAAAGGTTCTGATATCCCCCGATATTTGATAGAATCTCAAACAGTTGGCCGTCCTCTTTATGATTGAAATCTCCGCTACAGTCATTCCCTAATCTAAAGTAGACTACAACACCCAGCTTCTCAATATAAAATCACTTAAAACCTGCAGATTCCATTCGGCGGACAAGCATCATAATCAACAGTATCATCATTAGTCATCACTATAGGAAACTCCTTTCAATGAAAAGTCTCAAAATGTGGTACGCGTGTGACTATAGTCCTATTGTTTGATCCATTGATTATCAGCATGAAGCCTATCCACAGAGTTCAGTGCCACCCATTAACACATCAGATCCTCAGGAAGCCAGTTCAGTAACGTTAGGCGAGCTTTAGTTGGCATCACCTGCAATGTACCTGTTATCAGAATGGCCATCGATCTAAAAACCTCCTCTGGAGCTGTAAATCTAGCAATTTTGTGTCTCCTAGTAGTATAATTCAATAACTTTTAGATATCTTAATAAAATTTAAAATAACTTAAGCTGAAATTTTTTCGATTTGGATAATTACAGGTACTCAGCTGGTCAAGTTCTTAGTTATGTTGACTCTTTGAAATTTGTTACAAAATTTACAAATTTTGAATAGAGTTTGTGGTCATATCTTTACTCTAAGTTCATTCGTGAAAGTCTTACCTATAAACGTGCAAAATTTTATTATGATATCTCAAGAGTTTCTAAAGTTACAGAATTTTCTCCAAAAATCCTTTGGAAACACTGTGCATTATAAAAAGCTTAACTCAATATTTATTTTTGCATTATTTCCAAAAATCCTTTATGAGGCACTGTGCATTAGGAAGGAGAAACTCAGTTTTGATTTTTTTCAAATAATGAAACTCTTAATAATAAATTCGAAGTTTTAGAACTTTGAAAAATACTTTTTATGGCAACACGTGCTTTCTAATACAATGATTTTTCACAAATTTAAAATGTATTAAATTACTCTCAAGATGCTCTTAATAAAAAACCTTTAATCTTTAATAAATAACAAGAGTTTATTTTATTATTATTATTATTTTACTTTAATTAAAACTCACACGTTTTTTAACTTGAAATCAAGAAAAAATAAACTAACTGTTATAAATTATAACTAGCAATAAAAATACAAGCATTATAACTGTTATACACACAAATTACACCCCAATTAAATGCAAATGACATATTTGACAGCTAAAATATGCATTTATTCTTTGTTTGTATTTGTTTCAACTGAAAAAAATGCATTATGGCGGTTGCAACAACAAGTTCAATACACAAGTACTTAAAAAAAATTAGCAACGCCTTCAAGTAGACTACAAATAATATAAGAACAATGAATGAAACATGTGTAAATGAACCCTATGGTTTTTTATGAGAGTAATAAAAAAAGAAGAATTAAAATTCAATTAACTAACAACAATTGCCAATATAGAACATATACTTACCAACAAAACAAACATACATACATACATCTGCATACATAAATCAAATATTTCAATTAAAATTCTATACAGAATGAAAACCCCTTCAAAAATTTACAATTTTTTACATTTATTACCTCTACATATACCTATGTATGTATGTGTTTATATACATGTAAAGTTAATAAAAAAACCGAATTATTATTTTTTATCATTTCTGTAAAGGTATGAGTTCATTTCATTTTATTTCTCCCTTTTTGCTTTATGAAACAACTCGTATACGTTGATATTTTTTAAAGAACAAGAATAACGTTGTCATACTCAAACAATTACACAAGTACAATTTATATACACACATATATTCAGCCATTAATATGTATAGGTTTGAGAGGTTTGAGTGTTTGATTTTTAACAAGTTTTCTTCCCTTTAATATTTTGCGTAAAAATTTCAAGGATAAAAAATAAAGCTTCTCTTTCAATGTGTGTATTTCATTGAAAGTCAACAACACAACGTACAAAAGCAAAAAAATAACAAACATGGCTGTCTTTTAGCAAACAAACAAAACAAAACCAAGCAAATAATCTCACACACAATCACTCATAAATATAAGTAAAACAAAAGAAAAAGTGAAAAAAGCGCCTGTGCAAGTTCAAGTTAAGGGAATTTTTTTGTCATCATAATTTACTTTTAATTTTACAAAATAATTAATGAATTTAAATTATTTAGTTAAAATATTAAATTTATTAAGAAGATTTTTTAATAAATTACTGTCATCTATTATGAGAAAACAATAACTTGTTTAGTTCAAGGTGTAAAGTTGTCACATTAATGTTGTCATAACTAACAAGCAAAATGTAAACAATACATGATTTCTAGGTTAAATAGCAACAAAATCTACATATTTAAAAATAAAATAAATATATATAAATTAATTAATAAAAATCTATAAGAAAATGAAATCTAAAAAGCATGGTAAAACAAATAAGAATGCTATAACCGGCTATGCCAAATATCCAATACCCTCCACCATAAATGTGTGCGAATTAAAAACAGTATATTTCATACATACACAGTCATACATACACTCACAAACTATACAACTAGGAACATTTAATGAGTCATAAAATAAGTTATATTTTTGGCTATAACTTTTTTTAATCAATATAATTTTAAAATAAATAACTTATTAAAATTTTAAAAAATTAAAATAAATACTTTACTAGGATTTAACCTAATTTCAGATATATACTTAGGTGTAATGGTCAATGTTTCTTCCGGAAAAGTGTGGAGAAAGTGCAACAAATCAAATTATTTAATTTTGAATTTTAAATTAAATTGTTTATTTCTTAAAAAAATTTCTTAGAAATTTTGCTCATAACGCTATTTCATTCATCTTAAAATAAGTCCCTAATCCCCAAAACATTAACATTAAACCGAAGAGGGAGTGTTTAAAAAAAGGTCGAATTCGGCAAAATTAAATTTTTAGAAATTTTACTTGCTTTAAACAAAAGAAGAATAGAAGTGTGATACAAGTTACATAAGAAACATTTTTTTATAAATCGCAAAGGGGATAACTATTTTTGGTAAATTATTCTGCATAAAAAATTACCAAGATCGGTCAAATAGTAAAATTTAAAATTTTTAAAGCTAAATATCTTCTAAACTATAAGAGATAACAGCGACGAGATATAAGAAATCTGGATTGTGTTTTATTAAGTTTTTTGTTTTTATAAAGCGTTGAAAAGGAAATACTCGAGGGGCAGGGCTATTGTGGAAGAAATGGGTAGTTGCCGCCTAATTTTCTTTATTTCCACAGCTCAGGCTGAATTCGTTAAATGAGAGACTTAATTTGGAAATATGAATAAAAAAGGGACAATGTCCGTCGTCACATTATTTCTGAAATCTTGGAGAATTCGGCGAAAGCCAATATAAAGAAACTTTCACTCGACATAATTTTCAATATTTCCAAGTTTTCGATTAATAAACATTCTAAAATATATAATTCTTTACATTTTTATTTAAATGTTTTTATTACAAATCAAAGTTTTTTTTAATACAAACTGCAATAGGCGTTTTTAAAAATACTCTTTAATTTCCATAGTTGGCAATACTTTTAAGATTTTAATTTGTATTTTTTAATATTAAAAAAAATCTAAAATTTCCATTACACGAGTTACTTGTGAAATTAACAAACTTTGGCGTCCACGTGAAGCTTACTTTCTCTTCAGTTAGCAAGGTAAACAAAGTATGAGGCAAAAGCTTATAATCGATTTACAGTTACTGTTTAAATACTTAAGTAACAAATCAATTTTTGTTAATTTTAAAAGATTTTTTCACTTCCTTAAGTTTATTTTCTTTGTTTTAGCTTCACCACAACATTAGCAATTTCCTTTTATTAGCAATTGCTTTTTGAAAGGATTTTTTCTATTCTTTGTTTTGGGATATTAATTTCTATTTGGCAGGTTGTGGTTTTTTTTTGGAATATTTAGGGTGTTTTTACTTAATATTAATAAAATCATAAATATTTCAAGTATTTCCATAATACTTCAACAACTGTGCAGAAAAATATATATTTCGATTTGAAGTCTTTGTTCAAAATAAAACCACTAGGAAATGCAAAACCTTTAAAATGCATAATGGCAACAGAAATCACAGATTTCCTTTAAAGAAACTCAAAAAAAAAATGAGCAATTAGTTTGTAAAGAGTTTTAAAACATCAAAAAGTTTGAAATTTAAAACCCTTTTATTTAAAATTTTATAAAAATTTAAAAAAAAATTGAAATTTTTTAAGATTTCCTTAACATATATTTTTATTACAGAAAAATTGTAAACAATAAAAATGTTTCTACATTTTTTCAATTGGTTTTTTAATTCTGTCATTTCCATAATGATTTTTTTCTTTTACATTATAACAGGATAATAACATAATTGTTATAATAATTGTTGCTTTGCTGTTTATAGAAAAATTCTACTAACATTTTTTTGTTATAATGCTACCATTAATTATTTACTCTGGTATTTTGCATTAATTTGTATAATGAGCTGTTATATTTTTTTCTCTCCTATTTTTGCAGTTTAGAAAAAAATAATCATTTCAAATTGCATAATTATGTAATTAACATTTAATATAAAACGTTGGTCCAAATACAAAAAAAAAATCATGACAATTTTATTATAATATAAAAATATTTTTTCATGCTAAAAACTTTATAATAAAATTATTAAGTCAAGTGTGAAAAATTTTATTAAATAGAAAGTTATAAAAAATATAAATAAAAAATTTACATTTTAAAACACTTTTTTAAAACAACATTTTAAAATCCCATTTATCATTTTGAGTTCCCTTTTAGCTAAATAAAGCCGAAAAAATGCAGCTCTGTTTTAATATTTGTAAACATCAACAAAAATTTCATTTCTTTTTATATGTAAACAGAGGGTGTTAAGTGTTGTTAATTCTAGTGGAAATAATTTAGTTTTCTGTGATTTTTTTTCATTATAAAAAACATAAATGCAAATATTATCACCCTTATGTAGTCTATTTTCGCTGTGTTGTTTTCTACAAACTTTAACAATTATTTTTGTTCGTCTAGTTTAATAGACAGCGATTCTAGTTTTTGGTTAAAATCTCTGGAGTATTAGATTTTGTAGACACGCGTTTACACTTGAAATTGTGGGAATTATTTGTTTGCTATAAGATTAAGTTATCCTTTGGGATTTTGTTGTAGCAATTATTAAGTAGTTGTTGTTTAAAAGTATTGTAACAAATTGAAAATTGACCGTTTAATGTCAGGTTGTTGTTAAATCAGATAAATTTTTAATGTAATTAGTTTTGGGAATTGTTTGTTAATGGATTTAAAGATTTAAAGTGGGCGTGTTTTCCTGCTAAAAACATTTAGGAAATTAATGTGGGAATTATTGAGAGAAGCTTTAAGTGTTTTAATTGAAAAAAAGAACTGTTTAAAATTTGGAAAACTTTTTCCAGATTTAATGTTAAATTTGTCTATAAGAGGCATAATTTCTATTGGTTTAGAAACAAAGGTACAAACAGACATCTTACACAAGTATTTGGTATCTCTGAAAACCTTAGATTATGAATATTCCATTATTTTTAGAGAAAAAGTAGGTGAAAGACCATTTAATGACAAAAAATTATGAAGAACTAGGTTTTTCAACACCATAATTCTCTATTTTCTTCAAGAAATTACGCACTACTCTTTCGGAAATCTTAATTTTATTACCAATATGTCTTTCGGAACACTCCTTGTTCATGAAAAATTTTAATTTGGATCATTTCTTGATTGGACAGAAAATTTCCCTTTGGCATCTTTAAACGTTTGAAGTTTATGGATTAAATTAGAAAATTCTGCAGTAAAATTGAACTATTTACATTAAAAACATATTTTATTTATAGGAAAAGTAATTTTCATGTCTGCGTTAATAGAAATATTCAACGTAAAAAAGCACCAAGATATTTCTATTGCATGAATAAGTCAAATAACAAGACTAAGAAAAAAACTTGTTTACATTAAAAAAGTACCTTTGGATGAGAACAACAAAGTTAAAACACAAACAGAGAATACAATTAAGTGTGTTTATAGGAATATGCATTAGTGTATTTTATTAGTTTATATATAAATAATTTCTCCGGCATAAAATTGAGTATGAAACGTACAAACCACAGTGCTGTATTGAATATCTTTATTTATGATCTTTTATTATGATTTTATTTATGATTTATGATCGAATGTGAAACTAACAAACTGCAGTGTTGTATAGCAAATCAAACGTGAAACGAACAATCTACTTTATTGTATTAAATAATTTTTAAAATTATTGATATGTTTTTATTAAAGCTGAAATTTTAAAATATTAATAAAGACATAACATTAGTTTTCATTTAATTCGCCGCATTATTTAATTTATGAAGGAAATAAATTTATATTTATTAACATCATTTGAATATAAGTTATTATTTATTTTATTATTTTCTTTATTTTTAAATGTTAACTTATAATATAACGCTATTCTATTTTCGAACGTATAACTAACAAACCTTTTTTTGATGAAATTTTGTTGTCCTATTTAAATCCCTTGAAATGTAAACAAAATATAGTATTATATATATAAAATATATATCTGTTATTGAATTTTCCCCTTTCGCAAAAAAAATCAAAATAAAATACAAGAATTTCTATAAAATAATAAAACTCAAATATAAATATTTGTATTAAAAATTTCATAATAAATACACATAATACCCAAAATATTTTTACATATAATAATATATTTTTTGCCAGGTTTTTTTATAATTTTTGTGTATAGATATGTTTTTGTTTTTGCATATGAATTCGCCTGCCTGTTTGCCTGAAACATGAGCGTTTTATAATTTAATTAAAATTTTAAGCCGCAGTAAAGTACACATAAAACCAATGACCAATGCAACAAACAATAATATATATTTTTTTGGACTAGAACAGGATATAAACCACAACATACAGGATATATAGCACACATTTGTATTTGTTTTTTTTTTTCAAATGACCTTTTTTTTTGCTGCCAAAACAAAAATAAAATAAGATAAAACATATTCTTTATTTTTATTTAATTAAAGATCAAATTACATTTGAAAAAAACAACAAATAAATGAAATCTTAATGATAATGGCCATAGTTTTGTTATAGTATTCAATTGCCTTGTTTTGTATTGAAAAAAATGAAATTTTGTGGTTTTGTGAAAAAAGTAATAACTCATATTTTAGTGGTTGTTTGCACTTTTTTTTCAAGATAAACAGACAAATTTTTTAACAGTAACAAATTGCCACCCGTGGATAGAAAACGTGTCAAAACATTGTTCAAAAGCCTGATCAAACGGTAGTCAAAGAAATGACTAAATGTATATATGGATAAAATGATGTATTAGTATTTTTGTTAACTAATTAGTTTGTAATTTTCTAGACTTTAAACAGTATAATTTGGATTTTTTTTAAACGGCAGCCAAACTCGTTTAACATTATTCCCTAATTAAGTTCTCTTTTCAGAGTTGCATAAAAAGCGTACGTGAAGTTATCTTGAAAACTTAATAAATGCAAAATTACTATCACCTTGTTATGTTTGATGGCTGTCAACAGTATTAACAAAACGTTTTCTTTCCTTCAATTACCTCTCTTTAGAGCTTTCAAGCATAATATTGGTTATAATTTCCGGAAGTTTCCATTTTATAAGTTTTATTTTAATTATATTATTTATAGAATATTCTGCATATAATTCTGAGACACTTTCTGATGAAAACCTGTAATTTTTGTGAGATGGTGTTCGATACTAACTCGATCTCCATATTGAAAGTAGTCGTCCAAATGCCAGTCTCGCTTAATTGAGCCTGCACTACTTCGAAAGACGGGCACGAAAGTCTTCTAATTTTGCTTGCATACTGTGTCAAAAATGACAATTCAAATATTAAAACTTAGCTTTTTCTTCTGTTCCCGTTCGTGTCCAAAGGAGCATTACAAAAGCTATATGAAAAGTAACTTGTGGCTAATTGTGTTGGTAAAGACATTCTATCGTGACAAACTTCGCTCAAGCAATAAGAAAAATAAATTTTCAATTCGCTTAAATTTAATCTATTCTTATTTAGTTTTAGTTCTAAGGCAAATTTGCTAATGCTTTTGCCCCATTCAATTCGCCTAGTACGTCAAATTGAGGGCAGTTTATTAAAAAATGCAATTAGTGATATTTTTTAATTAAATCTTATGATTTTGTTTTCAAAAAATTCCAATTAAGTAAAATTTTAAATGCACGTGAAGTTGTCAATCTATTTTTATTATGACACATTTTTTATCTTAGACTATTAAATAGAAATTCTATTTAATTTTCGCTTTATTTTTACTAATTCCCCCTTTCCCTTCTTCTCTTTTTAGGTCTGGTTCCAAAATCGTCGTGCCAAATGGCGTAAAACTGAGAAATGCTGGGGTCACAGTACCAAAATGGCGGAATATGGTCTTTATGGCGCCATGGTTAGACATTCATTACCTCTGCCGGAAACTATTATAAAATCTGCCAAAGAAGATGAATCTGTAGCTCCTTGGCTTCTCGGAATGCATAAGAAATCTCTAGAAGCTGCCGATGTTTTAAAATCGGATGATAGTGATCGTGAAACACCCACCTCTGATGATACAAATACCTCTTATTCAGCTGGCAGCACACATAATTCACCCATTTCATCATTTTCAATTTCACGACTGCTCTTCGATAACAGTACTCATCATCAGGGTAAACATAAAGGTCAAGGTCATGGCAGCGGACCGGGAGGTATGCCTACAGTAAATCATGATATAATGACAAATTCTCATCATACGGGTATGCAACATCATCCGTACAATCAACAACAACATTTACATCATCTCCAGCAATTACATCAACAACATCAACAGCATCAGCAACAGCAGCAACAACAACATCAACATCAGTTAATGATGGCTGAAGCAGCAGAAATGCATCGTAGACGACAGGAGGAATATCAAAGAGATTTAAATACTCATCATCAGCAGCAACAACAACAACAGCAGCAGCAACAACAATCATTAAATCGTTTTAATAATGATAATGAGGATGATCTTATGGCTGATCATGAGGACGAACATGATGAGGATGATGATTGTGATAAGGAAGAAATTGATATTTGTGATGTCATCGATGAGGAACCAATTAAAGATATTAAAATGATCAAAAGAGAAGAAGTTGAGAACAGATGAAATTTATTTATCGATGTTTTATTGTAAATTTGAAAAATGAGACCTTCGTTATAGAACGATCGTGAGATAAAGAGAGATAATTTTTGAAAGAGCTTGTATAAAATTTACGAATTTTGTATAGTTTTTATTACGATCGTGAAAGATATTAAAAGCTCAAGACCTTTGCTTTAGAATTAAAATATAATGATCGTTGTATAAAGAGTGTTTTTTTTTAATTTGACCAAATGAAAGAAACTAAGAGAAATTTCAATAGTTTAATATTTTCTGGACAAAAACTAACTCACGATCGTTCGAGGTATCGCTATGTTTAGTTTCTGATTATTTTGATTTTTTAACACTCTAAACGAGCATAAATAAATAATATTTACGATCCCGATATAAAAAGGAAATTAAAGGAACTTTAATTTATGTTTAGCTCATTGTGTTGTGAGTTTTAATGATGATCGTATAAAGTATTTGAAACTCGCGATCGTTTAACAAATTGACGAAACATTGTTAGTTTTTAGTGCAAAGTTTAACTTGTGATCGCATGATCGTAAGTTTTGATATTGGGAAATGCAACGATCGTGATATGAGAAGAGAGTTTATTTTTAATTGAAAAGAAATTAAGGAAACTGATGACAGTTTTTTTGCGATTTTGATTTAGAATTTTACACCCGATCATATGGAGCAATTATGAAATCGATCGTTATGTTTAAAGTTTGAATAATAATTGTATTAAATTTCCATGACCGAGAGGGATCTTAAAATCTCATGATTGTTTTTTATTCTTAAAAATTTCCATTTGGGATTTAATAGTACAGATTCGAGCATTACTTCTCCGAAAAACTTCGGCAAACAGTTTTTAGATTTTTTTTTAAATGTGGTCATTAAAACCTCAAGATCAGAACTCAAAAAATTATTAAAAAAAAATTAACAGCTTTTAAAAAAATCAAAACAAACCCAATTTATTAATAAAACATTCTAACCTCAAACAATTTAGTCTAGAGAAAAACCACCAGCACCATTTTTTAAACAAAATCAAAAAAATTTTATAAAAGAATTTCACAATTTAAAAATTAAATAACAACGAATTATTTGAATTAAAAAAAAAAAAAAAAACAATTTTATAAAAATTATTATACCCTACACCACCACAGGTGGTTGGGGTATAAAACGTTTGTGCTTAAGTTTCTAACGCACAGAAAAAATATTGCTATCACGATTTTTTTGTAAACCGATATCAATCAGTATGTCCGTCTGACTGGCTGACTGTCAATGTAAATTTTGTGAACAAAATGCAGGTCACAATTGTTGAGATAACTTGATGAAACTTGGCATGTGTCACTATTTTGGCGGAAGGACGATGCCTATTGAAGGTGAAAGTGACGATGGATGCATTATTTCACCTAGCACCTGTACAAATGTTCCTACCGGAATGGTGTTTTAAGGTCAAAAAATAAAATAAATCCAATAATACTCTAAATTTGATGTACGAAATTTTACGAGGATCGATACATAATTTCATCTAAATCCCGTATTATTCTTCTAAAAAAGTACTTTTAAAGCGCACAAATCCTCTCTTAAGCATGAGGTTCAATCATTAATTTTTGATAGCTATCATTAATAACCAGCAATATGGTGTAGGGTATTAAATAGTCGGGCTTTACCGACTATAGTTTTTATTTGTCTTGTAAATATATTACTTTATTAATAAATTTTAAGCAGCTAATTGTGATTTTAGTTTATTTTCTTTTAATTAAAAAAAATAAAATTTTAATTAAAAAAACACCTACACATACACTTAAACACACACACACACATTTTAAACCAGTGCATTTAATTTAATGTAAATGATATTATAAATTTTAAGAGAAAAAAAATTATAAATAAAAAATTAATTCTTTCTAACCTCAAAAACTCTCCAAACTACGAAATGTTTATAAATTCCTTTCCCATGACCCACACCTTTCCCTCTTTTAAAACAAATTATTAAGAATTTAAACTTAAACAACGTATAAAAATAAATAAAATATTTGTATTAATAAATAAATAATATTTACTTTTTTAGCTTTAATTTAAAAAAAATAAAAAATAATAAAACTCGTTTAGTTATTTAAGTGTTTGTAATCGTAAAAAAACTAAAATAATTCTTATAAATAATTGTAATTAAATATTCTATAAAAAATAAATTAATTAATTATTTATATATATAAAATGTGTAATATACATGAAAAAAAAGAATCTCTATTATAGACAAAAATAAAATAATGAAAGAAATTAACAGAAAAAAACTCTTATAAATGATCAAAAAATAAAAATATATATATATAAACACACACACACACTTGTATGGTAAATTCAAAATAATACTGAGTTTTATTTCATTATGACAGTCCCACCGTCACTCTCAGACTTCAAATTTAGTCAATTGAAAACGCCACACAGTGGTTCCAAAACAGTTTTTGTGAAAATAATTCTGATTACAGGCCCTCAGCTATTTAGGGGGCTAATGGGTGGTCTGGCTAAGTTTAACAAACCGAGCTGTCATACCGTGTTTTTTAAATGGCGGCGCTTTAAGCACTCATTTTGCCAGGTTATCACACAAACGTGTCCTAAGTACGAGATTTTCGCAGAAAACAACTCAATCGATGGCTTGTTGAGTATTGTCCAACAAAAGATTACGGCAACTCCAAATCTATACCTTCATATAGGAAGAATAGGGTCTCCACAATTAAAAACTTAACTATTTTATGGTCTTCACCAGTTTACGATGTGTGTAATTATCAAAATCAAAAGCACATGGTCAATGTATAAAGCCCACCGTAATGCTGACCAATACCGCTATGCAACACCTCGGCATTCACTAATATGCAAGAGTGAGACGCAAAACTCTCGAAGGCAAGCAAACAGAGTAAAGCCTGACCGTCTTTAAGAGGTAACGACGATGACGCAATAGGTGTTTACTCACCCAGAGCTGCTTTGCGACTAAGCTGTGATACTTTAGTAAGTATTTCAACGAGCACCAACATCTTGCTGCATAATGGATGATGTACCGGAGCGTACATTACGTCATCCATTGTGCAGCAAAAGATTTTTTAAAGAAAACTTCATTATAATTTCCGTGCTCTGTTTTTGGCCCACAAATTTTAGCAGCATTTTTATCAGAAACTTTTTAAGCTTTGTATGTACCGGTCTTCTTTCGTACTGGATGAGTTGTAATCTTTGAACCGTTAGGGAAATCATTATAAAATTTATTACACTTATAACTGTGGTATTTTTGTGTTGTGGACACCCAGCTAGTCAGGTGACTAATGGTTGGCTTTCTAAAGTTCATCATCTCGCATCAGTTGTATTCGTGATTTGCTAAAATTTCGGACACGAGTACAAGTCGTGTTTAACAACTCTTCTGTCAAACTCTCGTCATATTGTGAATATATTCTGCGCAAAACGGACTGATCATGTTTTGCTCATGCAAGTTAATTCTGGATTCGATGGACGGCACAATTTTGAAGTTTAGAAAGATCTGGCTTTCGTTTGGCAGGTCTAATCTAACACAAGGAATCCTTTATGTAGATTTCCAAGTATTACAGTTCCGAGAGAACTTGTCCATAGATAGAAAATCTGGTTCAAGTAAATGAAATGGTCCACAAGATGTTTCTAAAGTCAAAAAATATAAAGTATTTTCAAATGAGCCCCCAAATCATCCGGTAGGAAAGCAGCTTGGTTAGCTCAGTGACAGACTCTTTGGTACGAAAAGTTAAAGTTAATGCAGGTTTAAAAACATACAAGGCAAGTTCAGGACCAAGAGGCAGTCAAAATTTCCCTTGAAGTTCTTGATATGACAAACAATATGCAGTTGCGACAAAAGAAGCCAATCATTTGTTACAACGGGCTCTATAAATACTGTAATTTACATCAAGAAATGTATTCAATAAAAAGGCTGCTTCCATTCATAAGACTTCATAATGTGTCCAATTATTTTTTGGCCTAGCCTTGAGTGGTACAAGAATATTAATTAAGTATCTATACCAAGATAGGCAAATCCTCCAACTTTCCTAAGCTAAGCTAAGACCTGATATCGGGGCCCTGAGATTGACTCCGACTAAGGGTCAATTTGCGATAATGCATTGGCTGCTTTCAAGTCTGCTGTTAGGCTTTTTGCTGGAAATCCGTTGAACAGATGGGACCATGAACATTTCCGTATCTTGGATTACTCTGCGCTTGAGTTGGGACTAATTGACTACTGCATTTCGAAATCATTCTTTGAGATGGGGTTTTCGGTGATTATTCCTGACGAGGGGGAGGTGAGACTAAAGCCCTATACACTGACGGTTCCAAGCGTCGGAGAAGAGCAAGTGGTGGGTTCTTCATTGAGGACTTCGATATTAGGGCATCCGTCAGAATAATAGATGGATGTAGTATTTTACAGGTGTATTGCATTACTTGATGATGACTGCATCAATCTACTGTTTAGACTTCCTCTGGTATATTATAGCAGATGCTTTGAATATGAGGTACTTGGGATTGCGCAGGCAAGATGGCTGACTGAGTTCACTTCCCGCGTAATCAGGCCTAGGTACGATATTAAGGTAGGGCACATTATAGTTTCTATCACATTTGTCGTGACGAACTGGAAGAGGAGACAGTTCTTCACTTGTTATGTTATTGTCCTATGCTTAGGAAAATTAGAAACACCGTATTTGGAACCAATACCTCTGTTCAAGGAGGTATTGGTTGAGATCGCTATTGTCTTTACTTGCAGGTACTAAATGGCTTGAGATGTCTGATTTAGAAACTGCCCTTGGAACTAACTAAGACCAGAGGAAAATATTGGGCTTTTGTTAAAAGAGAATTGATGAGCGCAAAAATGGTGTCCTAACGGAGATGGATGGAACAATAATGGAACGGGCTTCCGAAAAAGGATGAAAATTTCATCATAGAAGATTATTTAATAATATAATTAAAACGGTCATTTTAGTGTTTCGCCTTTATTAACATATAATGTTAAGCATTTTGAGATGTCAAATGTTAGTTTTTTTTACTAAACTTGTATTTATTCTGATCAATTTGTAGATAAAAACTAATAACTAGTTGATAAATATAAAGAAAACTTTAAAGAGTTAACATATCTGGCAGCTTTTGTAATAAAAATAAATGTAAATTACTTTTTTTAACGGAAATAAATAGTTTTACATCTGGTAATATTCTATCAACTTAATACTTAAGCCCTAAAGTATGCTATAAACAGTATTACACCTCACATGTTAACATCAAAGATAAAACAGTTTCACATAACATTTCACCTCTCATGTAAGAGCTGTAAGTGCTATTGTCTTTCATTTAACAGCTGGCAACACCGTAAACAAACTTCGAAATAAATAAAATTTGACATTTAAATGTGCGAAAAAATAAATTTTACATAACATAAACCTAACCTCGAAATTTTGACATTTGTTCTACTGCAAAAAGAGCAGAAAATTATATTTCACACACTATAAGCGAAAGTAAGAATTTATTGAGAAAATTATTAGAATCTTTTTAAATAAATATTTCTTTGTTTTGAATTAAGGAAATTAACAAAAAATGGCCGGTGGTGAAGCTGAAAAATTAACTGGTTTGTCCAAAATCTTCAATGGCACAACCACAGCCGGTCGTGCTAATGTAAGTTTATGTTTTTTTTTTGCTCAGCAAGTGTTATTCAATCAATTTTAATTGGGGACATTTTACTTTTAGGTCGGTAAGGCCACTTATGCCGTTATTGGCTTGATCATCGCCTACAACATGATGAAACCCAAGAAGAAGTAAATCTTATTTGCTATTCTTTCCAAGCCTCTGTAAACCTAAACATTGCAAACGATCACTCGGGCAGATGGGGGAGGGAAAAAAGTAATCTTTATGTCTTCAAATTGGAGGCATAAGATTGATTTTTCGTTCTTTTTTGATTTATGTAAACATTTGCTGGTTTTAGAAAGTTTTTAACGTTTTCAATTTTATTAAGTTTACAATAGATTTTTTATTTTTTGTAATGAAATAGTTGTGTGATCTACTAATTTTGTGTTTTATAAGTAAGAACTACTTGTTGGGAATGATGAAAAGAAAAAATAAAGTAGTAAAAAACATCTAATATTTGTATTTTTAATAACACAAAAGATAAGTTTAAATAAAGTCGGTCGTAAAATCGTAGAAAGAATTTAATTTCATGATTTAAAACTTAGTTTTACCTTTGGTTTTATCCGTCCTACAGAGAACTCTCGCTCTTATAGTTCTTTAGATATTCGATAGTCAATATTTGCTTTGTATGGGCGATACCCCTCCTCCTGGTCTTATCAGTCCTACGTTTTCTCCGATGTAAGTGGGTTATGGAAGTATCCCCATCTGAACAGAAAGAAAAGGGATTTCTCTATATCGAGTATAAAGTAAGTGATTCCACAGGTGCCATCGGGGATATCCGGACAAGCGGGAACAGACGATACGATGAAATAGGCTGTGTCGTAACCAACGTTCCATTGTTAGACTAGAATATTACCAGCCTATAGCATTTCAATTGATGTCTAGAAGATTGATTGAACAATATCTAAGGAGCACGACTGATACAAGCATTTTTGGAAGCCTCAACATGTTAATAATAGGTCTGCAAAGAGTGTGCTTTATAATATAATGAGTTTTATTAAACCGATGTCCTTTGATATTAGAGGATGGCTTTAACAACGTTATGGGCTTGTGAGATTGAATGTAGAGACTATCCTAAATGAAAGGATTGTCGCAATGAGGTAGGGCCCGTTCAAATATGAGAAAAATTTCAGAAAACTAGTCAAGGGGAACACCAACTAGCTCTTGGACATTAATGCCGTTTCAGTTCGAGGCTGAAGTTTGTAGCCTACGTAGAAGACTATTTCATTCTAGTAAACGGAAAATATATTTTCAAGATCAGTGACACCATGCAATCAGCGGTGAGTAATGTGTACTCTTGGGCAACGAGAAAAGGTCTAAAGTTAAATCCGACAAAGACGGAAATGGTTTTTGTAACTTGGATTTAAAGGTTTTAAGTATTCATGACTCCCTCTATGGAAATAATGAAGTTGATATTGGCAAAGTATGTAAAGTGTCTAAGCATTTTGCTTGACATTATGGTTACGAAAATACAGGAAAGACTTAAAAAAGGTCACAACGGCTACCTACCCTTGCTTGCAGTATGTGTGGGTTCCTCTGTTTTAGACTGAAAGAGAAGGGGGTGTAGTCTATACAAAATTTGTTCAGGAATTCCGCACATCAGTGCATAGGATGGCAGAGCATTCGAGCATTGCACTGGTTTGGGTGCAGGAACATGCTACTAACCAGGGCAATCTGGAAGCGGATGCCCTAGCGAAATTAGGTAACAACCTCGCGGAGGGAGACATTGATTGCCTGTGCGGTTTACCACTAACTCATGATAAACGAACCGTCGTGTTTGATGACCGGGATGATATGGCACCGGCTAAACGGTGTAAGAACGTCATTCCTCACTGTAAATGTTATAAAAATTGTTTTTTGAAATGATGCTATAATTTTGTAAGGTCCCAATCTGATATTTTGTCTTTATAATTAATGGGTCGATTACGTATGGCAACCGAACTGAAGCTGAATAAAAAAACGTATTATTTGTGGCAACTGGTGCCAGTTGACATTATTACAGTTCGGCAATAAAAAAAAATAAACAAAAAAGTAAATAGAGTCGTAAAGCAGCTCTGGGTGAGTAAACATCTATCGCGCCATCATCGTTATCACTTAAAGATGGTCAGGTTTACTGTTTGCATGCCTTCGAAAGTTTGGCGTCTCACTCTTAAACATTGATGAATGCTGAGGCGTTGCATAGCGGTTATGGTTACCCTTATAAGGGGTAAGACCATGTATCAACTGGTGAACACCACAAAATACTTAAGTTTTTTTCCGGCAGCCCCCACGAAAGTCTAGCTTCTGAGGAATTATTTATACTTTTAAATTATTATTTTAATAATCATATTTAAAAAATATAAATAAGATATAATAATTATTTTAATTAAAAATATAATTTTAAGGAATATTTTTGTCTTCCGAATGACACAGTGCTGTATTTTATTGATATTCTTTACTAAGACGATTAAAGAGTTTACCCTTTAACAGCAATACAACCGTTGCCAAAAGTATGTGCGAGTTTTCGGCTCTAAATCTCATGACAATGGTTTTAATTTGGGAATGGCTCAGTTGTACTTAAGGTATTAGCGCTGTTAATAGAACAAACCAAATTTGATCCCCAATGGATTGTTGTCAAAATGAACGAGGAAGGAACAACTAAAATTTAAAACGATTTTCTGTGGAAAAAAAGTAAGCATCATGGGACCTAAAGAAAATATCCGTCATTTGTATTTATCACCAAAGCCCGGACACCACGAGCAATATTTGGATTTAACTCTATTTGTTCAAAAAGTACATCAAATTTATCTTGTTGTTACTTTAATATGTGAGTTTATGTATTTTCCTTAAAAAATCGATTTTGCCCCATAGTGCATTGTGAAATTATTTTTCTTCAAATAAAACAACAAAATATTTATTTTTTCTTGTTTTTTTTATTCTTGGGGTAGAATGTAAGTTTGTTTTCATTTTTTTTTTAATTTTTTCTCATGTTTTTTTAAATTAATTTCTTATACCGTTTTTGTTGTTGTTGTGTTTTTTATATAATATTGTTGTTATTTATTTTTTTTTAATAATAGGTATATAATTATTATATATTTTTTATTTATTTGTTTTATTTTCATGTTTTTGTTTTGTTTTATTTAATGGATAAATTTTGTTTATGTTTTTAATGCATTTTTTATTTGTTTTTAAATTTTTTCTTAAGTTGTTGTTGGTTTTCTTTTAAATATGCAAAGGAAATTAAAAAGATTTGTTTTTTCATAAATTTAATATTTTATTATAAAAATGATTTTGTTTTTTTTTTTTGTATTTTCTTTTTTGTTTTCATTTACTATTTTAGCATTTTTTTATTTATAGAGAATATTGCAGCAGCTAAAAAAATTAAAAAAAAATTATGTTTGTTTTTGTTTTAATATATATGAATGTAAATTTTTTTAAATGATTTTTGTTTTGATATACATACAATTTGTTTTTAAAATATATATGAATTTTGTTTTGTAGACATAATTTATATATAATAAAAAATCAATAAATTAGAAAAAAATTAAATAAAAATTTAAAAAAACTTAAATAAAAAATTTTGTTAAAAAAATATAAATAAACAAAAAAGTATAAATTAATTTGCTTTTCAAATGAGTTTTTTTATTAATTAAAAAAAAAAAAGAGAATTTCAAAATATTTTCTTTATAAATTCAGAAATTTTCTTTTTAATTACAAAAGTACAGTAAGTTATAATAATTTTCCAAACTCTCGAAAACAAATTTTAAAATTATTTTTTTCAGTTTTTAAATACTTTATTCAAAATTTGTATTATAATAAGTTTTAAAATTAAAATTTTTTTGATTTTTTTAAAATTTATTTCAACTCACTATACTTTTTTTTTAAATTAAATATTTTTTATGTCTCAAAGACTTTAAATTAATTTTTATTTCGTTTTTATTTAATGTTATGATTTATTTTATATGTTTGTTTTTTTAATTTTAAATTTAAGAAACATCTAAGATTTTTTTATAAAACATTGAATTTATTTCTGTTATTTTTAATTGTTTTTTGTTTAAATTTTGTTGTAGCTTTATTTTTTAATTTTGAATAATTTTCTTTTTTTTGTCATTGATTTAATGTTTAAATATCAGTGATAAGCTGGCTTTTTATTTTATTAATTAATGCTTAATAACGATTTTATTTTAAATATATTTTAAGGGATTTTGTTTTAAATATAATTTTTATATGTTTACATAACCTCTTTAATTCATTGTTGGTTTTAGTATTTAAGTCCAAGTCCTGTTTAGATAAGGAGCATTTAAATTAAACAGTTTTTAAGGAAATTAAAAAACAAAAACAAGTAAGAATTTTATAGTCGATCCAGCCCGACTATATAATACCCTACACCACAAAATTGGTTTTAAATAGTAGTTAGTGAACTTATCTCGTATAATTTGATTTACTGATTTATTTTAAAGTGTGCAGTACTTCGCTAACATTAATGGATGTTATATGTGAATTAGGAGAAATTATGGACTGATCCTCATTTCTGCTTATATTTATCTTAATTTCATCAATAATTATTACAATACGAACTTATATGTGAGATTTATGCCTTTTAAAGTGATATCTGAAACTAAGTTTGTTTGGGACCTCTGAGAAATAATCTACCGACCATCGTATAATTTAACACATCGTTTTAGAATATCATTAGACTTACTTTTATAAAATTTCGTTGAAATTTATATTGAACAATTTTTATGAGCTTATAACCTTATTCCGTTGAGATATTTGTATGGGAAGTACCTAAACAAAGCCATTTTCAATAGGTTTCGTCCTTTTGGCAAAATAATATTATTTACCAAATTTCATCAAGATATCTCAAAAATTGCTCAAAAATTCCTGTAGAGTGTCCACAACGTTTACATGGACGGCCAGACGGACATCATTAAATCGAATCAGAAAGTGATTTTGAGACTAACGGTATAATTAAAGGTGGTTATAACACCATTTTTTCTGTCAATTATCGGCACAAACGCATAATACCCCAACCATATATGATGGTGTAGGGTATAATAGTTTTAACGTTAAAAGCACAAAAACTAAAGATTAGAGATCAATTTAAGGGAATTCTTATTTCCATAATTTTTCTCTTAAAACTGGTAAATTTAAAATCTGAAAATGAATTTTAGATCCTCCTTCGAGTCAAAATTTTTATTTTCTACAAATTTTAAATATTTAATTTTTGGGTTAAAGTTTTGAAATACTTCTTTTTCCGACTATGAATTTGAAAATACTTGATTTGTGTAAAGGTTTTCAAAATTTTTAATTTTACAATTTTAAAGAAAATCTAATTAGAGAGAATTTTTTTCATTATTTTAAATAATTAAAAAGAAAAATAATAATTTAAAAAAAGTAATAATCGGTCAAGTCCGACTATTAATACCCTACACCACATTGTTGATTATAAGTGGTAGCTATCAAAAATTAATGAACCTCCCTCGTATAATGGTATAATGTACATTATAACGGTACTAACATTCATGTGGGATTAATGTGTTCTAATAGGATTTTTTCTGTGGGCGTTATATGGGAGCTATTACCCTCAAAGTTTGTATGGGTATGAAAAATAGTCAACCGATCCTCGTTTAATTTGGCCCAACGTTTAAGATCATTTATATTTATATTTAGAGCTTTTGTGACCTTAAATCCCCATTCCGAAAGGTAAATTTGTATTGGGGGAGCTAGATGAAATAATGGTCCCATGATCACCAATTTTAATAGGCATCGTCCAAGTTTCATTAAGATGTCTTTAGAATTGCGTCCTAAATTTTTTTGTTTACAGCCAACTAGCCAGACGGACGGACAAACATCAATTAATGGACTCAGAAAGTGATCCTGAGTCGAATGGTATACTTTAAAGTGGTGGTGGCACAATTTTTGCACAAAAGCATAATATCCCAACCACCCATTGTGGTGTAGGGTATTAGAATATAAAAAAATTGATAAAATTCAAAATCATGTTTTTTTCAAGTTATTGACTTCACAATGAAACTGTTTAATTGTTTAGGTAAGTCCTTCATTTTTAGTAATATTCTAATAAAGTGACATTTGACAATTTTATAACCTCAAAATTTATTTTGAAAATATTACCAAGAAATTTCAATACATTTACTGTATTCAATACTAATTTTGGAAGCAAAACTTTATTACATGGAAAAAATCTTTGAATCCTAACTCTTTTAATCGTTTAACCTTACATATATGTTGTGATCCGATTTCAATTACTTTTTTTGATTCAACTTTTCACAAGACAAATTACAAATTAAAACTATAACTGTTGATCGGCTGGATGTACTTGCATGAAATTTAACACAACGATAGCAGAGGAGCTGTGGTAACGCAGACCTTTATGTGGTAGCGAAATAATTGCGCTACTACAAGTGAAATTGGTGCTAAAGCTGGGGTTAATGAAATATAAAAGAAAACTTTCAATGTTAACTTTGAATAATTAAATAATAATTTTGATCGGCAGGAGAGCTCTTCGCACTGCAACTAATTGTCGCGTCCCTAGGGGAATTGTGGATTGTCGCTAGTGGTTGAAAGTGGATCCGATGAGTGAAAATTCATCGCAGATCGAGATCTCTTTCAGTTATTCCGGCAGAACCACATTATCCAGATGGGTAGTCCCGACCAAATAATGACTTAAGAAGGATGAATCTGTTTCTAAATTAGGATTCCTTGGAGCCACTTCGTAAAAAGCAAGGAAATATTTACTTAGGTTTGTAACGATAAGCTGGTGTGTTTTTTTAACAATCAAGTGAGGAATGAGGAAGCTGACACTACAATCACCTATGACTCAAATTGTGAGGGTAACTCAAATCAATATTCAGATAAGAAACATCCTTGGACTAAGGGTAAAATGCTACAAACTATAATATTTTAAATCCTCAGGTAAAATAAATTTTTGTATTTTGATGAACAAACGCCTTTTTATTTAGGATGTAGATTTGGTAACTGCGTCAGGAGAGGTACCAATTCGTTGATTTGTTGTTCCTCTTATTACATGGTGCATAACAACGATGGACAAATAGCGAACATAATTAACAAGATCGGGAAAATACTGTATCTCAAATGGCACCGCTTAAAAATTATGTCCACTTTGCACCCCTACGGTACGCTTATGGGGTTATTGCGCAAAAAAGTTTAAAATCGATTGTATGGAACCTATGAGAAATAAGTAGAACCATCTTCGAATAATCGGCACATCGTTTTAGAATATCGTTAGACTTATTTATGACAAATTTAAAAATCATTACGCAGTCGTAAAGCATCTCAGAATGAGTAAACACCTATCGCGTTATCGTTTAAAAAAATATTGGAATTCGATAAGAATCAAAAAGACTGGCACTTAGTTAAAAAAGTAAAGTCTTAGGCACACCTTTTTGCAGCCCTAAAACCCCATGGCATCCAAAATACTTAAGTCACAAGGCTACAATTTTATGATATCATTTATGTTAAATTTTTTTCAGTCGATCAAATGTTGTAGATTTATTTCTGAATGTCAAGATTGAAATTTCGGAAACTTTAATGTTTATTCTTTTTATTTCTTTGCGAATCGATGTAAAGTTGTTAGGTTCTAGACTGTTAGGCAAATTTGTTGAAAGATTTTTTTGTAGAAATCAGAATCCTTTGAAAATTTTAAAATACAAATCGGTTTTCAAATTTGTTTAGTCTTTTTAATCTAAAATTTAATTTCCTTATTATTTCAGGATTTTGTCATTGCTGGGTTTTATTTTTTTTAATTTCCGGTTTAAAATATATTTATTTTATAATTCAATAATATTTAAAAAAAATTATACATATTTTTATTTTGTTATTGTTTTTCTTTTTCAATTTTTTAATATACGTTTTGTTATAATAATTTATAAACTATTTAAAAAAGAAATGAAATTGTATGCTAAAAAAATTAAAAATATATGTATTTATATATATGTTTTGTATGTATGTATATTATGCATAATTATATAATGTTATGTAATTTGTTTATAATAATATAAAAGATTTCTTTTTTTTAAATGTTAAAAATAATAAAAATTAAATTAATATAAAAAAGGGGGAAAAATAATAAAATAATTAAATAATTTTTTTTAATGAAAATTTTTATTATTATTTTATTTTTTTATATAAACATTTGTTGTTGTGTAGTTTCTTGATGAAACAAAGAAGTAAAAACATTTTTGTTGCTATGCGTTTTTAATTGTTTTTATTTAAACTTCTTAGTAAGTATTTTATATTTTAATTCTTCTCATGTTGAAATTAAAATATAAAATAATATTTTCTTTAAAAGAATTTTATTTTTCATTTTTTTAATTCATTTTATAGTAATAAATCCTTGTAAATTATTCTTTTTTTAATATATTTTTTTCTTTTGCTTTTTAGATTTTCTATTTAAATAAGTGTTTCTATCCTGTTCGCCGGTTTACAAACGTGTGTGTGAGTGTGTGTTCTTTTTAATTCTGGTAGAAAGTCCTTGCTTTTTTTTTAATTAAAAATTTTCCATTTTCAGGGTTTTAAGTTTTCAATACATTTTCTTTTTTGTTTAAATTTTGTTAAATATTTAAATATATACGATTTTTTTTTAATAGAAAAATTAATTTTTTTGTTATATAATTTTCTATTAATTAGCAATTTTATTATTATTTTTTTAATAATTTTCCTTTATTTTTTTGTTTATTCACTAAAACCAAAAGCAATAAACTTACTTTCTTATATTTTTTATTTGCTTGAATTAAATTTGCCTTTAATTTTTGTTTGAAATATTTAATTGTGATTAGCTGAAAAAAGGAAAAGAAATTTTTAAATTACAAGACGTTAAAAGTTGTTTAGTATTTATGGGAATGTTCTCTAAGAAAATGTCATTAAAGTTTGTGACCATGAGAATGTTTGTTAAAAATAAAATTAAAAACTGGATTAAAACAAAATAAGATAAATAAATAAAGAAGGATTAAGCCCGACTGTAATTCCATAGGTTATAAGTAGTAGTTACGGAAAAGTAATGAACGGCCATCGTATAATTTTGTTTTCTGATTTATTCTTTAAGTGAAATTTATGTCTTTAAAATGAATTTTTGTGGCTGAGTTAAATGGTAACTACAAAAATTTTCGACCGACCCTCGTATAATTTTGCACATCGATTTTTGCTTAGATTTATGTTAATTTGAATAATTATTATTACAAAAATCAAAGTATGTGCGACTTAAATATCATAAATCCCAATATTGTTTATAAGACTTAATTAGGAAAAATTAATAAACGGCCATCGTATATATTTATTTTCTTATTTATTCCTTGTGTGAAATTTAATAATGAATAAGATGAATTTTTTTTTTGGAGGGTTAAATGGTAGCTACAAGAAATGATGGACCAACCCTCGTATAAGTTTGCATATCGATTTTTGCTTACATTTATGTTAATTTGAACAAAACCAAGGTTATGTGAGATTTTAGCCCTTCAAAGTGTTATTTGATGGGGACTTGTAATTAGGTTATAAGTAGTAGTCCATAGGTTATAAGTAGTAGTTACGGAAAAGTAATGAACGGCCATCGTATAATTTTGTTTTCTGATTTATTCTTTTAGTGAAATTTATGTCTTTAAAATGAATTTTTGTGGGTGAGTTAAATGGTAACTACAAGAATTTTGGACCGACCCTCGTATAATTTTGCACATCGATTTTTGCTTAGATTTATGTTAATTTGAATAATTATTATACAAACCAAAGTATGTGCGACTTAAATATCATAAATCCCAATATTGTATAAGATTTTAGGAAAAATTAATAAACGGCCATCGTAATATATTTTCTTATTTAGTGTAAATTTAATAATGAATAATGAATTTTTTTCAGTAAATTAGGTAGCTACGAAATGATGGACCAATCGTATAAGGCATGATTTTTGCTCATTTATGTTAATTTGACATAAACCTAAGGTATTGACTTGTTGTGCTCTAGCCCTTCAAAAAATGTATGAGGTTTAAAGGACTTTTTGATGAGCTTAAAATTCAGAGGACTTTGGAGAGACTGAAAGTTTTTTTTTAATAGGCTTGCTGTATAATGGACGTTCTTCCAGTTTTTTTTTCAACTTCCTGGTCGAGGGAATGCTGAAGAATTCCTCTAAAGTTCTTGAAATGGCAAGCAAAATGCACTTGCGACAAAAGAAAACAATGATTTGTTAAAACGTACTGTATAAATCCCGAAATTTATATCATATAAGACTTCATAATGAGCCCTCTTTATTTTTGGCTTGACTTGGCATCCTGTCGCTATGGTAAACAAGACAAGAGAATTGACATCAGCACCACCAGTTTTACAGTCGACAGAATGTACTTTTTTCTGCAAAGCCTTCCCGTTCCTTATCCATGTCACAGCACCTCCGTCTGATTTATATATGGAAAATTTGCTATACCATAAGACTATTCATTCATTTATATACTCTTTTGCAAAAAAAGCTTCTTCGTTTTTTTTTTGCAAACTTTGGCACTCGATAATGCTGGGCCGTCTTAAAAATGTTTTCCACCAATTAACTGTTAACTAATGTGAATATTTCCCGAATCCTTTTATTTCGTTTGTATGCACTTTAAATAATTGTTCTTTCTTCAAATGTAAGGAGAGTGATCGAAAAATTCTTAACATACATATATGTTAAAAAATATGAAACTTTAAGCCTTAATTTTTCTTTGTTTGCTCGAAATTACAATTTACAAAAAATGTATTTTTTTATAGTTCTCATCACTAGTGAACCCTTTCGTTTTAGGGCATTATCACTTTACTCGAACAGGTAGACTATCACTGTTTAAAATCTAACATGCCGCAACTGCATATTGTTTGCCTTTTTGCTTTTGTGCCTAAACTTTTCTTCAACATTCCCTCGAACATAAGCAACGTAAAATTTTGTTCAGGAAGTTGCGAAAAATCATGTTTCGTCATCCATTATGCGGCAAGAATATTTTTAGAAAACTTGACTTCAATGTCCGTGCTATGTTTTCGGCTTCTTTCAGTGTTCCTATCTGAAACTTTTTGAGCTTTTGAACTTTTGTGTGTTTTTAAACCAGTATTAGCTACAACTTTACGTACCAATTAGTCCGAACATTGAGCTCACTTGGCTGCTCAGTGATAGCTTTGGAAGCTATTTTGAAAATGCTTTTTATTTTTTTGGCTTTACAAATATCATGTGTACCATTCCCTCTACCTGAACCAGGTTTTCTATCAACGGACATGTTCTTTCAGTACTGTTTAATAACAATTGAAACAGTCCTTTAAATACAGGGCCAACTTTTTGCAAGACCATGTTGGGTTTTGTGAAAAATATTTAATAATTAAACATGTTAAGAATTTTTTGATCTCAGTACTTATTTTCTGATGTTTCCCCAATGAAGTCAGTAAGACTTAATTGTTTTTCTGTCTAGCGAAAATTAAAGTGGTCGTTGTGAATTATCATAACGTCTGTTTATGACCTTAAGCAGAGAATGGAAAGTATTAACATTCCGATCTATGTGAACTTTATTTTTTTTAAGAAATTGTTGTCTAAAATATTAATAATTAATTTAAAAAGTAATAGAGAAGCCACAAAATAAAACATTTAACAATTGTATCAAAATGCCGAAATGTAAAAAAAAAATAATAAGAAAAATCCAAAAACTTGATTTTGTTTTAGTTTTCTTTTGCTTTTATGCATATAAATATAAATTTATTCAATTTTTAAATTTTTTGTTAATTATTATTAAATAAGTATATATATATTTCTTTAGCAAATAAATCTGTTTTGTTCTTTTTTTATTCTTTCTAATATAAAGAGTAGATTTTTTTTCTTTCAATATTTAAATATAAATTAAAAAAATATATATAATAAAAATAATGTGCAATTATTGCATTATTAAGTAATTTAATTAAAGTTTTTTTCTTTTTGTATTATTTTTAAACATGATTATATGAAACAAAATAAAATTCAAATAATTATAATAATGTAAGAGTGACTGAGTTTAGGGAATAAAAATAAAGGATAAAAAGGAGGAGAAGGTGTTTGGTTGGTGAATAATGATGTTTTAAAGTTATTCATGATAAAGAGTTAATGTTTGGGGTGTGTGGAACAATGGGGTGTTTACAATGAATTCATGTTGGGTTTGGAGTATGTGTGAGAGGGTGGGTTGGCTGATTGGTGGAAGTGTTGGTATTTTATGAAATCTAAGTAATTTTTAATTACCTCGATTTGGACCAGCACTGGCCGCATTGTTCGCATAATAGGGTTTATTCATTTGTTGTTGCTGTTGATTAGCATTTTGTGGATTATTATTGCCGCCACCACCACCTTGATTATTACCACCGGGACCTCCAGGGCCTCCTCCACTACCAGGAGCACCTACTTGGCCACCGCCTTGGGGACCACCAGGGCCACCTTGCGGTCCGCCACTACCGTTGCCACCACCACCGCCGCCACCTTGTCGCAAGTTTTGAGGTTGTTGTCCTCCTCTTTGAGCTTGCTGTTGTTGTTGCTGTTGTTGTTGCTGCTGCTGTTGTACTTGTTGTTGCTGCACTTGTGGTCCCTGGGGATGTTGTGGATAATTTGTTGGCCTCTGTATGGGCGTTGGGTAACGTCCTTGGGATCCCTGTGATCCCGGTGGACCTCCTGCACCTCCACCGGCTCTAGTAGGATTCATATTTTGATTATTTCCTCCAGGGCCACCTGCCATTCTCTGTTGTACAGCCTGTTGAGATTGTTGTTGTTGCTGCTGTGCCGCTGCCTGTTGCTGCATAACTTGATCCCACTGTCGAAGATAGAAAAAAAATACCAAGAATGTCACAAAATCATTTACTTATTCAATTCAAAGTCATACTTACACTTCCATAATTCTTATGATGTGGTGGACTTGGTTGCGATTGCGCTTGTTTTACCAAGTTTAAGCTGACATCAGCTCCCAAAGGACTTTTCAATTGGCGTCCCATCTACAATACAAATCAAACAAATTTATAAGTAAATATATTTCTCATTATTTCCCTGTATTCCCCAAATCACTTGAGGAAACACTACCTACCGAATCTTGCAAATGTGTTTGTTGTTGCTGATTCGATTTCATATATGCTGCCGCTGCTGCTTGTTGTTGCGGCGTTGGTCCACCTCGGTATTGATTAATTGCCGCTGCCGTTAATAGTTGTGAATTCATGAATTGTGTATTAAAATTTCCCATTGTGTGTTGAGATTGTGGACCTGGTGGTCCTTGAGGAGGACCAGGTGGTCCATTTGATCCTGGTGGACCACCTTGATGACCAGCATGTCCTCCATAGAGACTAGCAGCAGCTGCAGCTGCCGCTAAACCATAATTTTGAGCACCAGCTCCTGCTTGTTGTGGAGGTGGTGGACCGCCGTAAAATGTTGTGGGTCCACTCGGTCCGCCAGCGGAGTTGGAATAATAACTATTTGATTGCAATTGATGGGCTCCCGGTGGTGGTCCGGGAGGTCCTCCTTGTGGATGTTGTGGCGGTGGACCGGTTGCGTACAAATTCATATATTGTTGAGCCGCTGCGAAAGGTCCGCCGCCTCCGGCTCCCTTCGAACCGATTGTGCCCAGTTGTTGAGAAGTTGGTGGCGGTTTAACTGAGCCCACTGTTGACATTAAGGAATTGGAATTCGAAGAGATAATAGCGACCGCCGCTGCATTGGGATTGTTTAGTTGTTGGGAGTTTGGGTTACCAAACGGTGAGGGACCTCCGCCCATACGGAATTGTGAAGTGAGGTTAGAATACATTTCTGGTGTGGGTGCGGTTGCCATATTCGGTGGTGTTTGCATAGGATACGCATTAAAGGGACCGCCTGCTGCGGCTGCGGCACTAAAATGACCGGGGAAACTGTGAGCCGCTGCAGCAGCAGCTGCCGAAAATTGTGAACGACTTGAGTGATCAAGTGAATGGAATGGTGCGTAAAGGCCGCCTTGAGAAGGTGGCGGTGGCATTTGCGATGAGTTAAAGACTACAGCAGGTGGACTTGGTATTGTAGGTATACCAGTGAATTGCGGTGAAGCTTGATAAAATTGTTGTGGCGCATGCATTTGTTGCTGAGCAGCAGATTGCTGTTGTTGCTGTTGCTGCTGCTGCTGTTGCTGTTGATGCTGTTGCTGTTGTTGCAAATTTGGTGGCGGTGACATGCCCATCGATGAGGCATGATGTTGTTGCATTTGTTTTGCTGCAGCCGAAACTTGTTGCTGTTGTTGTTGCTGCTGCTGTTGTTGTTTTACTACATCTGAGGGATGTTTAAGACCCTGTTGTTGTTGCTGTACATTCTGTTGTTGTTGAGGGCTGGGATAGCCAACTACGGAATTATCGTCACTTGCACCCACCACTATTCCCGCTGCATTTTGACCAAACTGTTGCTCCAATTGGGCAGCATCAAAAGCGGAGCCGTGGCCACCAAACGCCGACGGCACTGTCCCAGGTGAAGACAATGAATGGTGTTGCATGTGAACTGCTGTCACAGCATAATGCGGCAAATGTTGTTGTTGCTGCTGTTGAGAAGCAGCTACAGCGGCTACAAAAGAAGCGGCTGTCATATGACCACTTGTATCTACCGCTTCCATTTGTTGCTGCTGTTGATGTTGCTGCTGTTGTTGATGTTGTTGCTGTTGGTGATGTAGTTGCTGTTGTTGCAATACTGTAGAGGATGTCTCCGAAGTCAAGGTCGGTTGTACTGTTTCCCACACCTTCTTGACACTGGCTATTTTCATATTTAAATCTGCAGCCGATATAATATTTTGAGCCTGTTGAGATTGTTGTTGCTGCTGTTGTTGATGTTGTGGAGTTTGCTGTTGTTGCTGTAGAGCAGACTGAGCCTGTTGTTGCTGCTGCTGATGTTGTTGCTGCTGTTGATGTTGTGTTTGATTTGTTTGTTGTTTAGTTTCATTGTCATTCTGTTGTTGCTGCTGTTGCTGTTGTTGGGCTGACATTCCCTTGGTAGCCGTGGTATACGATTCGGTAGCATCGCCAAATGAAAAGCCAAGCTTCATTTCCTTATCATAATCATTGGCCGTTACACCGCCAGTTTGTTGTGCCATACTATCTACTGTTTGTTTGGATCCACTACCACCAAATGTCATTTGAGAGAGAGCATTTGTGAGAGTGTCTACACCCGATACGGAAACATTAACCCCCGATACATTTGAAACAACCACAGATGCTCCAACTAGAGATTCAGAAGAGCGTTTTATTTGCGCAGCTTGTGCCTGTTGTTTATAATTGGTATTTTCAAAAATGATGGTGTTGACGGGTGTACCATCGATTAATAGTGCGCCAGAATTGTTCTTCTGGTCAACGCCCATGGAACTAACAGTTGTCAATTTCGTTTTGTCATTTTCGAGTTTTTGACCAGCATTTGTTTCGGTTTTACTTTTCTGTAAATCCTGTCCTGATTTCTGTTGTAAACTAGAAGAAATGCTAGACGTTGAGACAGCTGGTTGTTTAAGAATTGGTCCTCCAAGACCAGGTGGAGGTTTGGTTATAGTTTGCGGTTGTTGCTGTTGTTGCATGATCTGCTGTTGCTGCATTGGCTTTTGCGTAATGGTCGTACCTTGGCTAACAGCAGTTGGCAGTGTTGTCATTGGTAAATCTTGTTTTTTAGTTTGAGTTCCCCCAGTTCCCGTTGTAACACTATTTGACGATCCAGTTAGATTTGTGCTTCTGGAGACAGTAGCCACCGACGTAGGAATGTCCTTTTCCTTAGAAGCTGATTTCTTTTCACGTTCTAAATTATTATTTCCCGAATTTGAGTTATTACTACGCTCATCATCGGTTTTCGTACTAGATATACTTTCTTTACGTGTTTGCTGTTGCTGTTGTTGGTGCGGCTGCTGTTGTCCACTACCAACAAATTGTTTGGGTGGCGTAGTACATGATGTTTTCTTTTCAGATTCATTGGATTTTTTCATTTGTTGTTGTTGTTGTTGCTGCTGTTGTTGTTGAGGTGGAGTTTGTTGTTTGCCTCCAGATGATGGTTGTACAGAATGTTCACTTTCCTTATCCTTGACTTTTGTAAGACCAGCACTTAAGGCCATTTGATTTTGTTTTGTTTTATCAACTTCGATATTATTATTATTTTCCGATGATTCTGAGGTTCGTTTCAACTCTTTGTGATCATCATAATTGGGGGCGTAACGTGATCTAAATGAAGAGGAATTTATGCCTCTATCTCCAATATTGCCTCCACCACCACGTCCGCGTCTTGATGGTTCACCACGGGGAGCAAAACCTCTTTCATCGGAGGAACCAGCATTGCTGCGTCCTCCTTGACCTCTATCACCACCTCTGCCGCCGTTATCTTTACGTGGTACTTTAGGACTGCGTTCAGAACGTCTTCCACTCGAGTAGTGATGATCGTCTTCATTATCATCATTTTCATGATCGGAATAGTGCATATCAAGATTATTATTGGAGTTTTGATAACGTCCACCGCCTCTGGAATTGCCACCACGTTGATTCCAACCGCCGTCACCTCGTCCACCCCGATATGAACTACCGCTGGCTCCAAAGCTACGAGAGTGTGATATACGATCACGATCATTCATGCGACCACCACCGCCAGTTGAATCTCGTCCCATTCCTCCAGCACTTCTAGGACTAGGACGTTTTTCTCTTTGTGGTTGAGGTGCTCCACGTTGATCTTGTTCCTGTTGTTGTTGCTGTTGCTGGTGCTGTTGCTGTTTTGAGGAATCTGTTATTTCATTTTGTGTTTGTTCTTTTCGTGAGCTGGTCTCACTCTCAGTGCGTTTCTTTTGTATGTCATGTTCATTTTTATTTGTTGCATCTTCTTTACTATCCTCAGCCTGTTTAGTAGCTGTTTGTTGCTGTTGTTCTGTAGGGCTGCTTGCAGCAGATGATTTATTATTTTGATCATTCGATTCCGAACGTCTAAGTATTTGGGTAGGGGCAAATGTATTCGAAGATTGATGATCACTGCTTTCGCTTATACGATGTTGTTTATGTTGCAAGTGCTGCTGTTGTTGTTGCTGCGTTTGCTTTTGCTGAGGTGGTGAAGTATCTTCTTCCGAAACGCTCTTTTGTGTATGAGGCCTTTGTAGAATTTTAATGGGTATAGATTCGTGACTATGGGAAGATGAAAAGCTTTCATCACGTTGTCTCTTAAGTTCAGCATCAGTTTCTTCAGCCCATGATGAGACGAGGCCACTCCCGAAATTGTTTGAGTCTCCGGTAAAACCATGTTTTACTGAATCATCATTTGAGGAAACACTTGTTTTGCGTTGAGATGTATCCGAAATACTTCGAGATAACTGATTAGGACCACCGCGACCATAATCATCACCACCACGATTTCCTCCGCGCCCACCACCATGATAACGGTCATCGTCTCGTTCACTATCATTGCGTGAGCGGTACCCACCTCTAGTGTAGTTATCACGGTAATCTCCTCCTCCACGACCACCAACGCCACCACCGCCCATGCGTTGAGGCCCAGATCCCTTCTGAATATAACGAGATGAACTGTCGTAATTTGAAGATGAAGATGACGATTTTTCTATTCCTATATTGTTCGAATGTGAAACAGATCTTCCTGTTTGATTATTATTGCCAGTACCATTACCACCTCCTACGCTAGCGTTAGAAGTTGTTGACTGCATTTGTTGTTGCTGGCGAAAACGTGGTGGCAAATTTGACTGAAAGTGTGCAGAAAATACTATCTTAGAGCCTTGTTGTGTTTTGGCTCTCGCGCCGGAATTGGTATTCGAATTATTGTTAGACAAACTTCCAGAGCTAGAATTGCCACCTCCTCTAACAAAATCTCCAGATCCTCTCATGTCTCTGGATTCATAGCCTCCGCTGCGACTTCCCGTACTTCCTCTATCTGAATTATTAGAACGTTCATAACCACCACCACTTCTTCGAGATTGCTGGCTTTCTTCTCCTATCGAACCAGTTGTAGATGAACTCATTTGACCCTGTTGTGGTTGCTGCTGCTGTTGTTGCTGTTCTTGGTTATAACCATCACCAGAAGCTTTTTTACTATTCATTTTCATTTCCAATTCCTGTTTCTTTCTTGCAGCAGCTTGTTTTCTTTCCATTTCTTTTCGATCCTCTTCCTCTTTTCGCTGTTTGACTCTTTCATAAACACTGGCATCAAGGGTTATACTACCAGCCCCTCCTGCAGGGCGATGACCATTTTGATGACGTGTATCCTCCATGTCACTTGTAGATTTCTCCCTTTCCAAACTGTCACGTTCTTTCCTCTGCCAATTGCCAGGACCACCACCACCACCCGTGGTGGATGATGTACCACTGGCATTCGAATTTTTACGTTGATCATTGAGATTGCCACTGTTGTTATTGTTGTTGTTAGTTTTATTGAATACTGGTCTTTCACGTTCTTGGGTTGGTGTATCCTCTGGCGATTCATCATCCGAGAATGTCAATTTCTTTGTATAATCAATTTCATCTTGTTTTGTCCAACTGTCGTCGTTAGCTATAGCATTTAGGCGTTCCAAATCTTCTTCGCGAATAATGGGTCTTTGCATTTGAGCCACTTCCGGTTCAATAATATATTCCTTATCGATCTTACGTCCACTTCCACCACCACCATTGCTGGACAGTGGAGGGGTATTCAATAAAGGTGGACGTTTGGGTAGAGCTGTGGCCTGCCGGAAGCTACTAACTGCCGATGTAGAATTCGTAGAGTTAGAACGATATTCTTGTAAATTACCACGTGGTTGAGGACGAATATTCAACGATGAAGAAGATGAATCTTTAGTTATACCATTTTGATAGTTGGGTGGTGTTTGAGAACGTCCACCTGTGATGGAAGGTGTACCACTGCCACCTCCACCAGAGCCGCCGCTACTGCCGGCTGGTAGTGGAACACCGCGCTGCATAAATGGTGGCATCAAGGCCAATATTGGTAGTGGTACTGCAGCGCCTGAATTATTACCCGAACCCTGTTGGGGGCCCTGGCCCTGATGGTTCGTTTGGTTGTCGGCTGCAACACCTTTGGCATTCTTTTCCTGTTGTTGCAACCAAGCTGCAGCATCTGTTTGTGGTCTTAAGCTTACTTCGTTCATTTCGCGATTCTGTTCTCCGCCGTCTCCGTCGTTGCCATCTTTGTAATTGTTGTGTGCATCGTTGCGTGTTTGTTGTTGTTGTTGCTGCTGATGATGATGATGGCGTCCGCCGCCACCACCACCATGATGATAATCTCTTCCTTCTCCCCGCTGATGATGATAATTTTGATGATTCGAGTTCGAGTGATGATATTGATTTTGCGTTTGTTCTCTGTTCTCTCCTCGTTCTCCTCCTCCACGTTCTCCACCACTTTTGCGATTTAAAGTCGCATTCCCACCGCTTCCGACGCCACCAACTGTGCCATCTAAGGTTGGAAACTCGTGTTGAAATTGTGGACTCTGATAAAGTGGTGGTACATTGGTTGCATTCTTGCCACCGCGTTGGTTGTCGTTTCCAGTCGTTACTGCTGACCATGTTATCGGTTTCTGTTGATTATGGTGGTGATGGGATTGATTATTACCACTATTCTTATTACCACCACCAAGAGATGCCGAGTTATTTATTAATTTGCTACCAACTCCAATGACAGTGCTGCTGTTGTTATTGTTACTATTATTGTTGTTATTACTGTTGCTGATACTATTACTGTTGTATTGTTTATGACTGCTGCTGCTAATGCTGCTGCCGCTGTTGTTACTGTTGTTAATGTTGTTTGCAGTAATATTACTGTTGTTAGTATTGCTGCTACTGCTATTGTTACTGATGCTATTTGTTATGTTGGTACCCTTTAATGGATTATTACCAGACGTTGGTGTTTGTACGCCTCCTAATTAAGTTTATGAACATGGATGTGATAATTGAAAATTATTTAAATTTGAAAATACAAATATTTTTTTTAAATTATGAATATTCTTTTATTTTATTTTATAAATTATACACAAAAGATTTTGAAATCAATTTAACAAATATAATATATTTGCCTTAAAGGCCAGTATCTTCTTTTTGTTTCTTTCTTCCTAATTTTCTATTTTTTTTTAGAATTCTTATTAAATATTTTAGAAATTAAATAAATTTATTATCTTACCTTCTTGACCAGTTATATTATTATTGTTATTAGCAATTGATGGCGAACTAGTTGTTTCAGCTTTTAAGGATGGTAAATTAGCTGGTGGTCGCCGAGCGGACGGCACTTTGCCCAAACTTTGCATTCCATGTTTACGTGGCACTTGATTTTTTTGTGCTGAAGGTTCCGTCGTTTCACCCTAAATAATAAAATATGAAAATAAAAAAGGTTCTTATAATACAAATTGCATTATGTGTGTTTGTTTTACATTTGCGTGTGTTAATAATCGAGAAATTCTTAATTTTATTAAAACTTTTAAACTAATTATAACAATGTCATTTGTTATATTGTTAATCTGATTAAAATGAGTGACCAGAAAAAAATGAAAACAATTTCAAAACAGCTCCTAACACATCCGATCGGAAAGCAGCCCGGTTAGCATAGTGCTCGGACTATTTGGTACGAAAAGTTTAATACAGACCAAGAGAGGCAAATCTTTTAAACTTACCAAAGATAAGGCCATTGGAGGGATAGTGTGCTCATGTTAAAAGAGAATTGAAGAGCACAAAAAAATATGATAATTTTAAACGGAGATGGCCTACCTGTTCGAGCAAAGTGACAGAAAGAACTTTAAAAGTGTTAAAGGAAGGGTGCGTTTCCGAAAAAGGTTCAAAATTTTATCACTAGTAACTGAAGCTATAAAAATATAAATTTTTAATTGTAATAATAATTTCAATTAAATAACAAATAAAACTGTAAATTTAGTTGTTTCGTTTCGTTTAGTTTTGGCAAAACAAATTTTTAGGGCATTACTGATCTTTTAAGACCTATATTTTTTCAGTGTTGGTATCTCACATATTCGAAGTTCATCGATGAAGTAGTTCGGATCAAATTTGAAAACTCTCACTGTTTTAAATATTCGAAAATCAATATTTGCTTTGCAGGTATTACCCCTCTCCACCTGATTCTATCCGTTCTAGATTTTGTTCAGTAAAATAATTCCTTGAGAAGTATGTTGAAACCAAATTTTGGTTTATTTTTATCAGTTTTCATTCATTTTTAGTTCGCTTCTTCTTTATTTCTGAGTTCAGTTTTTAATTTTAAATTATTTCAAATTAAATTTTCGCTTCTGAATGAGTTTTAGTGTTTATGTTGGAAACGAATTTTAGATTTTAATCTATATTTTGTCATTTAATAATTTGTTTAAAATTATTTATTTAAATTTAAAAAATATATATTATAATATTAATTTGTTAACTTACACGACTATTTTTGTACATTCGATTTATATCGAGTGCTGAGAACTTGGGCTTGGCATTTCGCTCTCCCCTACTTCCCCCCAGTGTACTCATGCTGCCAATAGATCCTCATTAGCGTTAACTTGCCCCTCGTGCACCAAGCACCTCACTCTCTTTGGATCTGTTTTGTTGCTACTTTTTGTTGTAATTGTTTTTTCTCTTCTTCTCTTTTTATTTACTATATCAATTCAAAGAGTTGTGCTGCCTTTTGTTGTTTTTTAATTTATTGTATTGTTGTTGTTGTTTTTTTTGTGATTTTAAACAATATATAATATTTTAGTTTTGTTTTATTACTATTCAATAGTTTTTGTCGATTTATTTCTTGTTTTTCTTTTTGTTTATTTTGTTATTTTTCGTTTCTTGGTGTTTATCTTTTATACTTTTATTTTAGAATTTTTATTTTTTATTATTTGCAATTGTTTAATAATTGCTTGTACTGCAAATATTTTATTTTGTTGTTGTTTTTTTTTTTTTGTATTGGATTCTTGTGTTTTTATTGTTTAAATAAAATTATTTTTTATTTATTTGTTTAGTATACTTATATTTTTGTAATTGTGTGTGTGGAGGAAAACAAAACGTTTTTGTTGTGAACGAATTTCAGATGTTTGTTTGGCAGGTTTTTTGCAATTTTGTTTGGTTTCTTGAATTATTAGAGAAAAGTTGAAAGTGTTTTACGTTTTAAGTCCTTTTTTTCAAATATTTTGGTTTAAAACTTAGAAATGACGACTTTTTGAATTGGGTTTTTTGTAAGTTTCTTTAGATAAATAATAGTTTGATTTATTTAATAGGAGTTTCTTGTTAATCCTCTTTTTGTATTTGTTTAATGTAAGTTTATTAACTAAACCTCAGTCTTCTGTTTATCCTGAAAAGAAAGGAATATCAAAAAAACAATATTTTAATAAATATTCACACAATTAATAAAACAGTTCCTAATTTGCAAAATTTATAGATAAATGTTTACTAATTTATATCTAATAGTTCCATCTATCTTTAGATCCTTATATGTAAATTTTAAATAAAAACAAACACTTGATTTTAAGTTAACTTATTTAAAAACAAGTAAGAATGTATAGTCGGTCAAGCCCGACTATCTAATACCCACATCGCCGGCTAAAAGTGGTGTTGAACGCCCCTGCTATAATTTGATTTTCTGATTTTTTCTTAAGTGTACAGAACATTATTGTGACACTAAGATTTATGTTGAAATTAATTTTTTTGGGGGGTTATATAGGGGCTACAAGAAATTATAAACCGACCCTTGTATAATTTTGCACATCGAAGCCAATCATTTGTTACAGCGGGCTCTATAAAAACCAAAATTTACATTAAGGAATGTTTACAAAAAGAACTGCTTCCATTCATAAGACCACTTATTTTTGGTCTGACCTGACATTCTGTCACTATGGTAAACAGATCCCTGAGTAACAATAACAATAATGTGGTATTGCACCAAGAGAGTTAAATCCTTCAAACTTCCGAAAGCTAAAGCCACTGGGAGATATTGGGCTTTCGTTAAAAGAGATTGAAGAGCTCCAAAAAGGTAGCTAAAAGTATGGGAGATTTTAAACGGAGATGAACTAGCTGTTAGAGCAAAGTGACAGAAAGCACTATAAAAACTTTAATCAAAGGTTTTCCAAAAAATGGTTAAAACGACAATTGGATTTTAGTTCCGGAGCGACCCAAGAGACACTCGGCCAAAGAATGTCAACCAAGTGACATCTGTATCAATCGGAAAGAAATACCAGATTCAACCGAACTGTTACAACAACATATTCAGACATGAGGTTACTTATGTCTCTTACACTGCCGCACAAGATGCGTCCAAACTATATGTCCTTTAAATACTTAAGTGCTGGACACTGAAGGCCCCTTTGTGTTACCTATAAAGAATAAATTGGAAAAGAAGGAAAAAGAGATAGCTGATTGCTGTCCAGTTTGTTCATTCATTCAAATCATAGAGACTGTGGAGAAATGTAATGAACGATCCCATCGCTAAACCATGCGTATTTGCAGATAAAGCCTGCTGTCAAATTCTAGGAGGAATCATTTCCTTCTTCCCCTCATTACGGCAACTCCTGCAAAAGTCATTTGAAGAAAGAGTCATTCTCGTTGCATGAATTTCCAAAGCTACAGTTGCCAAATACTGAAGCAAATGTATTCCTCATGAGAGTTCTTGAGATGTTAAGTAAGAAAGGGTCAATAAAAAAATGCATTTTAATCATTGAATAGACCTTTACATAAACTATGAAGAGAGGAAAAATAATCTTTACATTAAAATCTAAATTTTTTTCTATTAATTTAAAAACAATGACAAAAATATATATTTTTTGTAGTCAAGGGGATTCCTTTAAGATAGAACTTCTATCCAAGCTTTTAGACCCTTTTCATTTATGTCGATAATGAAATTGTAATCCTAGCATTTAAACGTCATGGTCATAAGGATCTTGGCTCCCTGCAGTCAGACCGTTCACGACATACAGGATTCATCCGGGTCTGAAGCCTCATACCGATCTCCTAAATAAAAAGCAATCCCCCGACCTTAAAAATTCATCCGAAACTTCTTTGCCAAAAATATTGCAATGGCCGGGCACCAGGTACAACCTAAATCGTAGCCAGACATGAGGCTACTTGTCTCTTACACTGCCAGACAAGACTAACTGTCAAAAAGCCTAGAATTAATACCATAATTCTAATTATTTCCTAATCTTTTCCTGATTTTTAATAAATTCAGAAGTATATACTATTAATTAAAAAAGAATTACACAAAATAACATTTTGTTTTGATAATTCAATAAATTATCTATTTTGTTATTTTTTATGATACGGCAACATTATAAATATAACTCGCTACTTTATTTTGCATAGTAAAGATAAAAATTTACCCACCACTAACAAATTACATGTAATAGAAAGTGACGGCTAGTGTTACAAAAAAGGAAACATACAAAATTGAATGCATACTAAAGCAATGAATGAAAACAAAAAATATCGTGTAAAAAGTAAACTAAAAAGAAAATCCAGAAAGGAAACAATGAAAAACTATCAAAAAAAAAATCAACGAAATGAAAGAGTAACAAAAAACACAACACATAAAATCAGGAATGTGGTGGCGTCTTTAAATTTAAATAAAGATTTTTACAAAAAAATTTAAATTTATAAAGTATTGATTACCCTTTTAAGTCAACCTGTGTTTTTATTTATGTTTTATTTTTACCACAATTTTAATTTTCCTACTGAAATTTTTTATATTTATATTAGAATTAGGCGAATGTTTGTTATTCACTTTGTGAATGGGTTGCGGCTCCAAGGGATGCGTTTCTTTCTTTTTGCTACTTTTTTACTTTTTGTTAGTTTCTTTTTCACTTTCTCGTTGTAAAACAACGAATACGGTTTTTGTTAAATGATTTTTTTCCAACAATTGATGCAGTTTTTTCACAAATTTTATTTCAACAAAAATCTATAAAAATTTTAAAGTAAATGTTTTCTTGGAAATTTATTAATATTTTATTATCGTTATTACTGTAACAATTTAACTTTTTTATTATAAAATTTGTTATAACGATTAACTTTTTCTTTCTTGCGCAAAAAAAAAAAAACTTTTTTGTTTGCAACATTCACAATTTGACTTCAATAAATTTTTTTCAAACTCTTTTTTTTGTGGTTATTTCTTAGGCCACACACTCACACTCTACGAACAGCTTTAGAAACACGTTTATTTAAAAAGATTCTTAAAAAATTTACAATTTTAAATATTTATTTTCAGTGTTATTTTGTAAAAAATTCACCAACACGATTTTTTGCTGCTGCACACACTCGCCTTTTTTTCGGTTTTGTAAAAATCTCACTTGGTAAAAACATTCGTTATTTGTCGGTAAATTTCGTTTGTCCATTCGTCAATATATTTTAGCTATTCTTTTTATGTTATTCTACTCGTTGCTTTTAACCATCATTCGTTAAGTTAATATATAGCGGTACTCCTTTAACGTACAATGACACTCATAATAACAAAACATCACTAGCAGTGAGGGGGAGTAATAAAACTATACAAAACAAAGTTAAGTTGTATACGTGATGAAAATGAAATGGTGGAGAGGGTTTATTAAAAAACGCTATGTAAAAAAACAACGGGGAAAAATAATATATTTTAAATTAATCAAATTTTTATAAAATAATTATTTCTTATATATCAACTTTAATAATCACTATCCACATTATAAAGCATGGCTTTGCCATATTATTTTAATACCTTAAGGAAAAATTACTTGAAATGTTTGGAAATTTAAACAATTGATAGGATCAAAATAGGAATATTTAGATACCTAGATTTTATCCTATTGATACTTTCACAATGAAAATATTATCGGATATAGCCGAGCTGTTAAAACAACAATATATTTTTCATCGCTCTCCTTTATTTTCCGAGATATAGGGTCCCGAAGTTAAAAAGTGTTGCCTACATTTTTGATATTATAAAAGACAATAGTACAAAAAAATAGGACAGATACATCCCTCTTACTATTTCAAGAATTTCGATTTACAGATCTCTTTTTATCGTTGAGTTACAATATCTACATGGTGGTATTAATATTTCACCATGACTTTTGGAAAAGCGAACTACCAATATAATGCAATAGAGAAATTCTTATTCGTATTAATAATGATCTTTAAGAATAAAAAATAATAAAATGTAACAACTTTTTAGTTCCATATTACTAAGGTATAATAACTAATAAATAATTTAACTAGAAACTTTAGATTTCTATATTTCTATATTTTTAACACAAATACTACTTGTGCATAAAACAGGCAAACGTTTAAAAATCAATACGGTAGGAAATTTGATTTGTTTAAAGAATCCATGAAAATTGAGAAATGGATCAGTGTACATCAAAACTATGATATTTATACCTCAAATATTGAAATTTGTTTACTTCGTTATTTTATCCCACTAATTTTATACAGTCTAGATATCTGGTAACACTAAAAACGAAAACATAATTACTGGCAACTCTCTGGTATACCGAATGCATAAAATGCACACAAAAATACCGGTTAAGTTCACAAAAATTACTTTTCGTTAACTTCAATTCTTATTTTATACAAATTTAAATAAAATCGCAAGTTAAACTACAAAAACATTGATATTTTTATTTAATAAAAATATATTTCATTTAATTTTCCAAACTATTAGCTATCTTTTACTCACCTTTTCTTGTTTCCTTCTTTTTCTTCGGTACTTATGGAAGTTCGTTGATCTTTTTTGTTGTAATGGACGTAAAAAGACCTTTTTTTCTAAGCAAACTTTTACTTTTTGCAAAAATTTCACACTCAAACACACAATAGGAATTATTTTCAATTATATGTTTTTTTATAAATAAAACAGACGTTTTCTATAGAAATATATGAAATTATATTTAAAGAGAATTATTTAAAAAACAATACAAGTTTTATGTTTTCTTTTTTTTGCAATTCAACTATTCTCTATACGTTCTCACAGTAACTTTATACAGTTATCTCTTTCTAGCACACTACTAATCATCTAGATTTAGTAATCGTTGTATTGCAATTCACTGTTGTTTGTGTGAGTGTATTGAAAGAAAAAATCCAATGAGAATTACTTTTTTTGCTGATTCTTCTTCTTCACAATTTCTTTTTTTTGCTCCTGCTTCTACTTTTTTGTATGTGTTGTTGGCTTGGAATGCAATTTTTTATTGTAATATTTTTGCTTTGTTTTATTAAAATGAACTTTAACGCGTTTTTTGTTATTATTTTAACGTAAAAACGTTGTTGATTTTTGTTAGAATTATTTATAAAATTTATTTAACTATTCACGTTAACCCGTCACGAACAGGACAGAAAACACTTCACTTTCTCAGAAAAATTCTTAAAATGGCGTTTTGACATGTAACGAATAGTTACACTTTAATAGGTATTAGTGTTGAAAAAAAGTGAAATGATTTAAAAATGTGATTAAACAAGTAGTTGTTCTTTGTTATCAAAAAGTAGTTGGTAGTAAAAAATTTTAACTGGAAAATAATTTGAAGTTTTCAACAAACGTTAGAAGCATACATTTGAAACATTTTTGCCTTTTGATTGAAGTAAAAGAGAGTCCAAAGGACTAATTTCAAAATTTCACTTAACAACGAAGATCTTTGTTCTATATTTAGCATCTAAACAAAGTCAGAGTTATGTTACATTAACTATGGTAAACTATGGCAACAGATCGTGCTGGGTGTCTGGTCACAGCAGCATTCCTACAAAGATTGGAACTGTTCTGTGCACTTTGTATAATATAGTGTCGATAAAGCCTGCTACGGGAAACTTTGTTTTATTTTTAGGTTACTTAGTCCTTGTCTAAGATTTATTTGGCCTGGTTTAAAATTATAACTCCATCACCAATTTTAACTGGTATTACTAGCTGAAGTTACTAGTACAATTAAAATATACCAAAATATCAAAATTAATTCAAAATCAAAAGCACATGGTAAATGCATGAAACCCCTTGTAACGGTGCAAGAACGAGACGCAAAACTCTCCAAGGCAAGAAAACAGGCTAAAGCCTTTAAGCGATAACGACGATGACGCAATAGGTGTTTACTCACCCAGAACTGCTTTTTGACCTCTACGGGAAACTTTATTCTGAAGATTTGTTTTAAGAGATTACATTATACATAGGGACTTTGGCCAGAAATCGATTAGTCATGAATACTGTTCGAATTCTATTTATGAGAAAGACGACTTTAAGAAAAATAATTAGGATTATTACTGGAATATATTTACGTTGATTACGAGCAAGTTTAAATTAAATAACAGCACTGTCACTGTACGGGATTCCAGCAAACTAGGATAAAGTCGACAGGGCGGCAATTCCTAAGCGTAATTGAGTATCTAGCAACTAACGGGTTAGATAACCTGGTCAAGATAACTCTACAGACATGCTGGCAGATTAGACCATGAACTGAACAGAATTAACCTGCTCTTTGGAGAATTTTTCGGATGTTTTTAACTTCTTGGTGAAGTTCTTAATCTAATCTTTAATTCTGTTTACTTAACAAAGGCTTTATTCTAGCCACAGAGTGTTAAGTGTACTGTCGCATAATCACCAGTTCATTTTTAGATAACGCTACAAGCTATTATTTGGTGCCCTATTAATAAATTATAATGTACAGAATGGAGAAGTTTTAAGAAAGCTTCAAATATTGTCAATCTTTTAAAATGGATAGCGTAGGACGCCATTAGTGAATTTTTTAACAATCAACATACCCGAAGAGGTCAACATTGGTCCTAAAGTACTGTAAGTCAATTCGACAATACTTCAGCTCTTAAGATATCTCCAAGGATTCAAAGGTTTGCGAAGTCAATTTCGCACTTTAACACATTTATAAACAATTTTTTTATAAGGTCTGAAAAAATGTCGATTTCTAGAACATTTTTGAAAATTTTTTGGATTTATAGAAAATGTTTGAAGAAGAAAGAATATTTTTTTAATTAAATATAAATTTTTTTTTCAGTTCCAACTGATTTTGATACTAAACATGTACCTGGACCACCGATTTTAAAACCTTTTAACTTTTTGAGCTTTTTAAGTTTTTAGACAGCATCTGCTTTACCTTTTTGTACTAAATATTCCGAGCGCTGCTTTCCTACCTTATGTGTTGAGAGCTCTTTTAAAAAATGCTTTTTATTTTCTACATACAATTTCTCTCGATACTGTTTTATAACATTGAAAACGGTACAACGGCAGAGCTTTTAAATTCTTGACCAACTTTTTTGTAGGATCAAGTTGAGTTGTTTTGAAAATATTTAATAATTTTATTAATTAATTCTGGTCGCTTAGATTAATCAGACTAATAACATATTTAATTGTTTGACATTATATAACATAATAACTGACATTCCCACGACAATTGTATTTCCATTTCCATGTTGTTACAACAACAACAAAGATAGGTTAGCTCATATTCAGGAAAGATTGAAGGGACCTGAAGATCCCTTTGTGTTACCTGGAGACGAAAAAAAAGAAGTGTATAAATAAACAAATTAACTTAATATTAGAAGTTAAATTTAAATTAGAAGTCCGAAAAATAGTAGAGGCAAACTTGATTAATAAAAAATTAAAAAAATACTTGGGTTAAAAGTTTTAATGAAAAAAAGTGTGTTAAAAAGTTTTCGATCTCACTCCTTAGATGTAAGTAAACAGTTTGCTACGTAATATTTTATATATTAATATTCTTTATTTTTTATTATCAACTTTATTATTTTTATATATTTTTTGTTTTCTAATCACTAAATTTCATTTAACACAATTCTATTTGAAATTGACATTCAAATTATTTTCAAAATTTTTAACTTATAACTTAATATTTATTTATTTTTATATAATATGATTTATTTTCTTTTGTATATAATTTTAAATTGTTTTTTTTTTTTTTTTTTTTTTTCATAAAATAGTTTAATTTTTTATAAATATAGAATTTTTCCATTAAGAATTTTTAATTAAATAAAACAGTTGTATTTTCTTTTTTATGTACCTATGAATATTGCCCAAAAAGCAGTCAAAATGACTATGTTTTTAAATATAAAGTAATATGTAAACTACAAAGAAAATTATAGTCCATTTAGAAAAACTATAAAATGTCCAATACCAATAACAGTTTTACAAGACCGAACCCTATATGAGTGCTAGTGATCCTTGAAATATACCTTTATATACTTAATTTGTCAACACAATCGGGCGATTGATTGAGCATCTTTAGGTACTTGTCCACTATAATGTAATTGACAATGAAATTAGCTTGTACATGCTCTTCGCTTGAATCAAGGTCAATAAAGATTTGACTGCAAAGTTTCAAGGGACGTATTGTGGAAAAGGCTCTAAATATGAGAAGGTCTAATTTGAGTAAGGTTGTTGTAACAGTTTGGCTGTAAGCGATAGTTCTTTCTTGTGGAAAATATTTTCGTTTGATACAACTATCGGTGGGTTGACAATCTTTGGCCGTGTTGCTCCGTAACGGAGATCCAATTGTCATGGGAACGTAGTTAACACTGACAGTATTTGTAGGAAATTTGATAATGAGGAAGAGCTGGGGTCAGTGTCTGGGACTCCAACAGACTATGGATAAATTGAACAGGAGGTCAGCAATTCCGGAAGGGACTAGATCCCCTAGTCTATTATTATAAATAATTCAATAAATATTATTCTACAGACAAGCTGATTGAAAAACTGATTTAAATTTATTTTTTGTTAAATCTCGAACTTCATTTTTAATGCACTGCAAAAAGTCGTCTAAGCAGCTGAATCAATTTTCTTGAAATTTTCACAAAGTGACTCTAAATACGAAAAATACTTTGCCCCTATAAATATTGTTTTAACAAGTAAGAGTGCAATAGTCCAACTATATACACCCTTGACCCTCGCAGAATTTGTTTGCATGATTCAGATTTTCATGCATGATAGCGTGAATATCTGAAGTACTGTTACAGCTAAAGTCTTAAAAACCCGGAATCTTGGGTATTGAAGTTGGATGGTTTCTTGATGGATACACTTTTTTCATTGATGCATTTTAAACGGACTAGATCAATGATACAGGTGTGTGTGTCCTGTTAATATTTGTAAAGAAATTTCATTTTCTTTACAAAGCTCGAGATGTGGATAAACCGTGTAACAGCATGGTGGCAAGGACATTCGGGAAAACTTTTAACCCTAAGGAAACAGATCGCATCATTGGTATGAGCAGCAAAGGTTTGATGACTGGTATAAATCCCAAATGGGTCATAGATTTTTAAGACATAAATGGAATATGGATATCTACGACTCTTGTAAACAGTGTGACTACAGGGTGGCAATGACGTTATGGAAAATGTTTAAACCTAAGAAAACAGATCGCATCCTTAGTATGAGCATGTTGTGGCATTGTCCTAGTCTTTAAGCCCGTACTTTGGGTAACGGCAATAGATTTGAATATTTAATAAGGTTTGTGAATAGCATTAACTGATTAGGAGAATTCCTAAAATGTGCATTTCTTCTTTCTCTTTGTTTGGTTTCTAAAAGACAAGTATTGTTAGAAAATGCATTTATATATGATTTCTTGACCCAAATTCAAAAAATTATTATATAACAAGTTAAGATAAATAGTGGAAATATAAATAGTGGAATCGAAGCAGAAAAATGCCAGTGAAAAAATCATTTGAATTCAAGTCAGTTACAGAGAGTTAAACTTGTCTACTACATTTTCTTTCCCCTTTTTACTCGAAGTTTCTGAAATTTTAAAATGTATTTTATTTAATAGAATTCACTGAATTATTAAGAACTTCTGAAAAATTCAAATGGACTGTTTTTGGCCAATATTTTTTAATTAAATATGCAGTCTAAATGACTTCCAGCAAATACAACTAATTTGTATAAATTGAATCATTTGAATATATATTTTTTTTTGTTGATATATTTAATGTATAACTTTTATGTTGTTTTTCTATAAACTCGAATATTTAAACTGTTGCACTAACAATATTAATTCTGTTTTTTTTAATTGTGGTTTTGTAATTTTAATAAAAATAAAAAATAAAATTCATCACATTCAATTTTTTAATTTTATTTTTAATAAAATCTTTTTTTCATACGAAATTTAAATAAAAAATTAGGTAAATTTTTTTCCAGCTGCTAATATTAAGGCGCTTTTAAACCCTTCACTTAACCTTAAAAAAATAAAAACAGTTTAACTGTAGTTTAAAGTTAAGTAGCATTTAAAAGTGTTATAAATTAACAGAAGGCACAGGATAAAGGTTACAATAGAATTGATTTGTATAAAAAATATTTAATAATTAATTATAAAAAAGGAAAAAAGGACTTTGAAAAATATAAGGAAATATAAAAATTGAAATAAAAACAAATATTTTAAATATCCTTAAACTGTTATAAACTATTGAATCAGTTAAGGTCTCAATTTTTCAAACACTTAAAAGTTTTGATTTAAATTAAGCTAGAGATTCTATTACATTTTATAATCAAATAACAGTATTTATGCCCCTACTAAGTATTTAAGAGCTGCACAGTGTCCCGAAAATAATTTTTTAATAATTCTATATCTTTCAATCATCTGAAGTATAGGGAAAATAATTAAATTTGATGCCAACAAATTTTGCTACGTCTATCGGAAGAGTTCAAAGATCTTCGGGACTAAGGGTGGTGGGCAAAGGATTGGAACATTTCAATTATTTTAAGAGAAAATTCTTTAAGAAAAACGATTCTTTATGTAATATTCCACAATTGGGATTACATATCATATTATTTGAAAAAAAAACCCAAGTTAAAACCATCCACAGGCAGCTAGTTGAACTAGGTAAACGTGCAAGCAGCAAGTAATATTTCTAATCTTGTACATCTTAGGTTTAGATAGAAGAGCATTTCTAGTATATATGCAATTCAAATAAGCTCAAATATTCCTCACTAATATTTAGGACAACAATCCCGAGTTTATTTCACAATAAGTAGAAAAATAAGGACGTTTCACTTACTGAGAAACATGAAACTTCATTTTGTGAGTCAGAATTGATGTTTATGTTCTTTTTTTTGGAATATTTTCTTCATAAAAATTACAGTTTGTTTGAAAAGTGAAATTGGATTTATTTGCAAATTTAAGATTTTCAATATCAGGATATAAATAAAGGCCTGTTTTCCCAGCCACTTGTGAAAAATATTTGAGATTTTTTAATACACTTAAAATTAGTTTATTGTAAACAATTAATTACCAAAAACCTTTTCCACTGGAAGAGATCCTTCTTTCGTTAGTTTCAATAATATTACATTCAGCTTGTACGATTTCTAACTTCCACCAGGTTTTAATTTGGATTTTTCTTAATTTTTAACATGGAATATGTTATCTTATATACTTCTTATTGTAGAGTATAACTAATGTATTCAAAAAGTCGACATTTTCAGTAAATCGGTTTTCTAGTTATTCGAAAAATAGACTTTACAAAATAAACAGCTTCGAATACAATAAAATCGTATATATATATAGTGTAATGACCTTTATATGAACCATTATAACCATTGTATAACCATTATCAATAATGCCCTTAGTGAGTTGGATATAAACTTTTGGTGTTTTTCGGTATCGCATTATGTCGAAATAATATGGTTTTTATTTTAATCCATTATTTTTGCTTAACAGACATTTTTACTTAAATTTTTGGATTATATCTAAATTATAAGTCTTTATCTGAAATTAAAATCTTGCAGAATCTCATTTAATTATTTTTATTGACGTGATTATGTCTGAATCGATTCAGAATATGATGTCTACACTCATTCCGATTTGCCCGTCCACACGAGCAAAGCGGAATGAAAGATTTTGTATATTATCAGTCATGGCGGAATATGTAAAAATGAAGCTGAATATAATAGTGAAGAGTTTAAAAGTGACTTCCATTGAAAACCGATCGACTGAAAAAACCGGCATATCAAAATGAAATAGTAATTATTCGAAACTGGTCGATCTGCTGAAATGCAAAAAAAAACGATTAACCAATTTTTGAATACACTAAATAAAACATATCATTGATGTCCCCAAAGTATTTGAAACGTTTTAATCCTTTTAAATTATCTTTCAAGGACTAATTACATCCAGTTATGAGAACCACTATTGAATTCAAATACATTAACTTACAGAGAATATTTTCTTCTTCATTAAAAATATTGTTTCATTTATAAAATAAAAATAAATTGCAAAAAAAATTGCCAAGAAATTCCAAATTGTTGATGTTTTTAAACTTTTTTTTTACACTTTTCAAAATGAGTCAATTTCTTTTATTATTATTGTTGTTATCTCTGTCTATTTGGAAAATTATGGCATCTTTTAGTCGGGAACAGGTAGAACCATGAAATGTGTGCAGAAAAAAAGAAAAAATTAAAGATTTTTTAGTTGGAATTCATTAATAAAGATGAAAAATTTTCATATTTTTTATGATTGAAAAGTTATATTTGACAAACTGTATATATTAAAGCTTCTGCTTTTTTTGATCATAATAAGACATCAATTTAATTATACTGCAATTAAAAGTTTGTTTCAAAATTATAGTTAATTTATATAATACAAAACAAAATTCTTAGATAAGACGAAAATCAACAAAGAAAATATTGATTTGTTTCAATAAGTAATAAATATTTTACATGATTTTTATTGCCACAGAAAGTACAACAAAAGAGTCGTGTACCTTAAATGTTTATATCTTCTAATTTCACATAATATAAAGATTTTTATAAACTATTTGAAAAAAAATTTAGATTTTTTCTTTCCGCCATTTAGAGATTTTGTTTTGGTGAAATTTGACTTTCTAGTTTAACACAATTTAAAGTTAAGAAATTTTTAAAAAAATTTTTTAAATAAATTCTAAATACTTAACAAAGAGTAAATAATAAGAAACATTTAAAAAAAATTTAAAAATAATTAAAATAATAAAATAATTAAAATAATAAAATAATTAAAAATATTATAAAATTAAAGCTAAATTTTAAGGAATTTATACATAAAATAAAAACATACTTTGAGGGCTATTAAACATTATTACAAAAAAATGTTAACATTATGCAGTGGTTCCAAAAAGTTTTTGGGAAATAATTCTAAAGCTTTTGAACCTTTGCCGATTACATTAATAAAATTCAACCGGGTTATGGCTAAACTGTTTTTGAGTTGATTTGAAAAATTACCACCCACTATTGCCCTCTCCAGCTAAAGCCAAGAGATCTTCCACATCAACTAAAAAACTCCTTGGCTATAACCCGTTTAAATTTGATTAAGATATTTCCAACAATTCAAAAGTTTTCGAATTATTTCCAAAAAAAAAAAAATAAAATAAAAATAAAAAAACGTTTTTGACCACTGTACATTGTTTTTTATATTTAATATTATTTAAATTTTAAATTATTAATTTGTTTGTGTAAACATTTTCCTTAAATTAATTAAAGAAGGGATTTTTGGAAGCTGATGATTTCATGGTACATAAAGTTTGACGCTCCAGTTGAAAATCATAATCGAGATCTTTTTTAATCACAAAATCGCTTAATTGGGGCAGTGTGGAATACTGTAAAGAATCAATTATTAGGATTATATTTAAAATAAATTGTTTAAAAAAAATACACTGATGCATATTGCTATAAACGCATTTATTATTTTCTCTATTTTTTGTTTTATTTTTGTTGAAGTTTGAGAAGAAACATCACGGTAATTTTTTTTAAGAAGTCTTTCTCAGTCTCGTTGTTTGCCTTAGTCATGCTTTTTATGTGGAATATTTCTATAAACGCAAACGTGAAAAATGTTTTTAAAAGATTGCAAACAAATAAACTAAATATTGGTTGGTTTCTTTTAAGAAGTGAGATTGAAAAATTCAAGAGACTGTCGTCAAATTGTTTCCGATAATAGTAAACACGCCGAGAGAAATTCTCCTTTAATAGAAAATCTGGTTTAGTTAGAAGGAATAGTCTTCATGATGTTTTTAAGCAAAAAAATAAAATAGAAAGCATTTTCAAAAGAGCTCCCAACACATCGGATAGGTTAGTTCAGTGCTCGGATATTTTGGTGCGAAAAGTTAAAGCTAATGCAGGTTTAAAAACATACAAAGCTCAACAAATTCCTAACCGGAACGCTGCTAAAAAATTTAGAGGCCAAAAACAGAGCACGGAAATTGAAGTCAAATTTAAAAAAAAAATATTATTGCAGCATAATAACTTCCTGGTCAAAATTTTATGTCGCTGAGGCTAAAAGGAATGTTTTGGACCCAAAAGCAGTCAGTATTTCCAAAAAAAGTTCTTGGTTTGACAAGAAAAAAGGCTGTTAACAAAAAAGGTTGCTTTCATACATAAGACTTCATAATGTGTCCACTTATTTGTCGGTCTGACTTGACATCCTGTCAATATTGTAAAGAAGTACCGAAGCTAAGTAGAGATATTAGACTCTTGTTAAACGAGAATTGAGGAGCACGCAATAGGTGTCCAAAGGTATGATAGATTTTAAACGAAGATGAACTACATGTTCGAGTAAAGTGACATAAATCACTATACAACCAATTATGAAAGGGTTTCCGGAAAAGGTTCAAAATTTTTCACTAAAAATTAAATCTGTAAAAATATTTTTTTTTAAATTTTAATAATAATTTCATTCAAATTAAGAAGAAACTAAAACTGTGAGCTTAGTGGTTTCATTTTTATTAACATATATGTATGTTAAGAATTTTTCGATCACACTCCTTAGTTACAAACATTTGAAATGAAGTCTTAGTGGATTTACTGAAAATCCTATTTGCCCACTAAATATTTTCTTGTTAAATTTTTACTAATTCTTAAATGAAAAGTTATGTGCGTTTATAGGAATAAACATCAGTGTATATATACTCACCTCATTTTGATTATTAGACTTAAGTGTAGAATTAATAACAAATGGCACACCCTCTAGTTCGGTATAGGTACCCAATGTACCCACATAATGACCAGAATGATTTGTGGCAGTATTCATTGGTGGCCGGGGTGCCGGCCTTTGTGGCGAATTTATTTGATAAGAATGTAAAATTTCTTCATAATCATGTTCCTCAGATTTGGGCACTGGAGGCAGCTATAACAATTACAAATATTAGAATAAATTGTAAACGATCTTTTCAATAAATTCATATTTTTATTACCGGTTGTTTGGGATTTCTGGCTCCTGCTTGTACAGCTGCTGTGTTATGATGTAAATTTAAACGATTTAAAGCCTTTTCCACTTCTGTACTACCATTTGTAGTATTTGTTGTATTTAAACCAGGTACTGGCGGTGGCAAGCGTACCGGTATGGCACCAGTTTTATAACATATTAATATACCATTTATATCACTATAAAATAAGATTTGAATTAGAAAAATACTTTAATTGGGGATTTAACATATTTACCCCGCTAATTTGAAACCTTCTGGTGCAATTTTTAATTTAGAACATAGAATGATATCTGTTACAGCTTGTGTTACTGTACCCCTTTTAGAGAGTTTATAGGCGATTTGCCTTTTGCGCCAGGCCTTTTGCTCTGTATCGGCAGTACGTGAGAGTAATGAAAATTCTTTGGGTGGTGCAATTTTTTCAGCAATAACTCTGAAAGAAAAAAAACAAAAATATTTCGTATGAATCTTGAAAATGAAAAATATGATTACAATTTCCCAAAGAGATAATTAAATGATGAATTTTTGAAGCATTTTCGGAAACCCTTCCATCAACTTTTATATAGCGCATGCTCTCACTTTGCTTGAACAAGTTCCGTTTAAAATCGGACATATTTTTGAACACATTTTCAATTCTTTTTAACCAAAACTAAGGCCAGTGGAGAGAGAGAACTGAACTGCTTTCCTACCGGATGTGTTGGGAGCTCTTTTGCTCTCATAATTTGGATCGTGCATTCTTCTCGAACCAGGTTTTCTATCAACGGACAAGTTCTCCCGTTACCGTTTAATAAAATTAGAAAGAGCATGATGGCAATAGCAAAATATGGACCGATATTGGTCAGATTAATAATATATATTGAAGACAGCTAGAAAAATAATTGTTGCGAATTCCAATACAATTGGGGTTTATTTGAGAGTTGCATAAGTTCAAACCTGTGTTCCGGGAAGGGACGTTTATGGGAGCAATAGCAAAATATGGACCGAGATGGATCAAATTAATTATATATATTAAAGATAGTTTGAAAAATAACTGTTGTGATTTTCAACATAATTGATTTTGATTTACTAGTTTTATGGGCTCAACCCTGTTTCCCGGGAAGAAGCGTTATATGGGAGCTAAAGCAAAATATAAACTGATATTAATCAAATTAACAACATACATTCAAGGGGATTAGGAAATTAATTGTGCCAAATTCCAATCAAATCGGTTTATATTTAAGAGTTTTATAAGCTATGAACCATATTCCGGAATGGGGCCTTATATGGGAGCTATAGCAAAATATGAATCGATATTAATAAAATTAAAAAGATTCGAGGCGTTTAGGATATTAGTTGTGTCAAATTTCAAAAGAATCGGTTCATATTTTAGAATTTTATAAGCTATGAACCATGTTCCGAGAACGAACCTTATATGGGAGCTACGTCAAATAATGACTCCAGCACAATCTAGTTTTTCTTTTTTTTGATTTATTAAATCAAAAGAAGTAAATATGACAAATTTCAGAAAATTATCTTAAAAATTGCAACCCATACAGCATACAGGTTTTGGGGTGTATCAAAATTTTTCATATTTTAGCCTATTTCTATTTATTTCTATTTATATATAACTGTATTACATTTTTTGTTAAAAACCAAAAAATTAAAAAGTTTTTTTTTTCGAAATTTTGAGGTTGTCTCAGATATCGGTCTACAAACTTTTCTGCTGATGAACTGATATAACTGGTTTGAAATAGAAAATTGCTCAGGACAATAAGAAAGAATGTGGCCAAATTTAATTGAATTCGGATACTTGTTTTAGGCGTGAGAATGTTGCCAATAGATAGAGTGACGGACATAACTAAATCGACTCAGATTTTGATTTAATGCAAGAATATATATACTTTATGGGGGCTGAGATAATAATTTTGGGCGTTATACACGGAATGACAAAGTTAATATACTCTCATCACCACTTGTGATGGTGGAGGATACAAAAATTTAATGCGTTTATAGTAATATGCATCAGTGTATTTCAATTAAATTTTAAATGCCATTCTACAGAGCAACAAACAAAAATCAATTAAGTAAACAAATATAATACCGATTAAGCCAACTCTAATACCCGAAATAATGTTAAAGTTGTGTTTTTAGGTGTGTGTGTGTGTGTAAGTGTATTTATACGGATTACAACAACATAATTTGTGATCTAATAAATTGCAAGATGTTTGTTTGATTGTTTGTGAAAAAATAAAATAAAATGAAATTACGCTGATTAACCGAAATTATTTCTTTATATATAATTCAAAACAGGGTCTCTAAAAAGTTGGTGTAGAATTTTCGAAATCAATTATTTTTTTTAAAATACAAAAAAAAAAAAACAGAACATAACTAAAGTAAATTAAACTATACTTTTTTATGGGCCTCTAGTAATATGGCATGCGATGATTGAACTGGCAGTTGAACAAATGTCGTGTATTATCAAATAGGTTTGGGTCGGCCCGGTTATTACGAGACCAGTTAGCATTGCACTTATTGCTCCATTCCGATCTCAGCTGTGTAAAAACTAATCATTGTAGATTGCACCAGATACTGTTCATTGTCTGTAATGGTCGGAGGAGGGCCTCTAAGCACGACATTCATACGGTAACTTGAAACTGCGGAATTTGTAGCATCTGTTTGAATGTCGTTCAAAGCAGTCATATTCGAATTTGGATGTTGCACATTCTGTTCGTAATAATAAATATGCCAATGTAGTGCTTGCTAAGCATTTCACTACGTTCCTTAACTTTCAGGATCATCGTTTTTTCAATCCAACGGCAGCACGTAACGGAATAAGCCGAAATTCCTAGGCCAAAGACTATGAATTGATAATTGAAGAATTTCTTTAGAGCAAAACGGATTATTTATTAAGAGAGGTAAATGGACGACTGCAGGTGGAAATATCGGCCACAAAGAGGACGGTCTTTCAGATTCATAACAGGTAATAATCGAAAAATACATAATGGGCTCAAATGCTAAAAGAATGGGGTTCGTCTTTAATGACTTTTGTCTTGCTTGCCAGGATGAGACTGAGGAAGATATAATTTTTCACTTTTTGTGTGACTGGCCGGGAGTGAAAGCTTCGAAAGAATACTCTAAAAGATAATACCTCTCGCAAGTCGTGATATGTTAATTAAAATTACAAATGAAATTTATCCTTATTTAAGCTACAGGTTGGTTTAATGCAACAGATATGATGCTGAAGATATTGATGTTGAGGAATTAAATGATTGTGCGTGTATTAGTTTACCTTTAGATGCGGTACCATATCAACATAGTCTAAATACCCTTTTTGTTAATGATGAAAAACATTTTAAGGAGATCAAAGTTATTTCGGTATCCAAAACTTAAACCATAGAAATGCTTCTTTCGAACTCTTTGAACTTTTAACTGAAAATGGCTTGTTACGATGATTTGAAAATCTGGCATAACCTCAAAATGCATAAAATATTTACAAGCTTGGATGGTACAACTTCAAGGAGTCAATCTGATACTTCAATCTTCAACAAATATATTAAGGATCGCTATCTACCATTACCCCAACCCATATTAAGTGATAATGGGTAATTCTGATTCTGAAGCTTTCCAAAAGTTATCAAAAGAATAACAATAATTCACAAGGTGGTGGACAACCAATTGGCCTAGATAATACAGTGGAATCAAACATTTTTTTATTTTAGCAAAAAACTGAAGGTATCTAAAAACAAGAGTTAGAGACTAATTTTTTTCACAGATAGATTTCAACAAATTTAGCGGATTTATGCGCTGAAGTCATGAAACGAATCGCACGATTAATTCCTGAGTTATAGACAAAAACATATTTTCTTATATTTTGAATCCCCATATGAGATCTATGGACTTGGTTATGACACTGATTGATTACATTTTTTTCCTGAATTTAATTACTTTCATTTTTCAAAATCGGTTCATAAACCACTGAGCTGTAATCAATTCTTTCTTTAAAAATTTAGTCCCATGTGGTTGTTGTTGTTGTTGTTCATAACTAAAGGAAAACAATAACAACATTTAAAATAATGTTTTAGAGATTTTGGCCATTCCATTAATGCTAGAAATTTAATTATTTTACTAATGGGCCAGAAATATTTTTGTGGATTTTGCATAAGAAGACACAAACTCGAATGGACAATTAGTTTTCGAGATATGGGCGAAAACTTATTCTGACGCTTCTGAGGCAGCTGCGGACCTAGTTGCCGCACAGAAAATTACTACTTTTTCCTTGAATTTTGTTTTTTAAAATTTTCAAATCGGTTCATAAATACGCGAGATATTAACAATTCTTTATTTTCCTTGTGGTTGTTGTTGGTTACAGTATTGAAAAAAAACAATAACAATTTAAGGCAAGTTAAAGTTTTCGACTTTTTGAGCGTTCTATTTAAGTTAGAGACATAATTTTTGCACTAGCAGATGGGAAATAATTAGAAGAATTTTTGTGTTGAAAACATCACAGTAATCGCTCGATTAGTTTTCGAGTTATGGGCAAAAACGCATTATCCGATATTTTGAACCTCTTATGGGTTCTATGGACAAACTTGTGATGCAGAAAAATAGCTAATTTTTTCTAAATTTTGATTTTTTAAAATTTTCGAAATCGGTCCAGAAATATTCGAGTTATTAATTACTCTTTTATATTTATACTCGTATTGTTTTGGTGAAAGCGAAAACTACTCGTGACTAAAATTGCATTGCATGCATATTGAGTGCCCTAAAGAATCTATATTGACAAGTGATGGTATTATGAAGGCCTATTTATAAGGACTTAAGTAATTCAGCCTTAAAAATTCCATATAAGCATAGGTGAAGGGTATAGAAAATTCGGCACGACCGAATTTAACACTTAAACATGTTTATTTTAATAACTGAGTTACAAATCCCACTATTTAAATGACACTTTAATTTAATAATAATAATAATAATTATATATATTATAATAATAATAATGAAATTACTGTCGTCTTCTATTAACACTCATTATAAATAAAATACTTTCTATGATTCATACAAAAATCATGGAAATAATAAGTCTACTTAAGAGCAAAAACAGGTGGAATTTATACATAGAAAATAGAAAAAAAACATTAGAATAAAAGAAAACAACAAATAAGAATTCGAAATAAGGCTATGACGAATCTTAAAATACCCTAGACTAGTAACAGGTATAATTTCTTAGAAAAAAATCTGTATTAAGTCGGAGGAAAGTAATTAATACCAATTCAAATTAAAGCATATTACTCACTGTGCACTCGAAAAAGATCAGCACCCTACTGCCGATGGTTATATTTTATATTATTTGGTTAAACATTTGCATGATTAAAATGAGTGACCAGAAAAAATTGCGTCAAATTCTTTCCAATGTTATCAAACAATACCGGGAGAACTTAATCGTTAATTGAATACCTGATTCAGATAGAATAAATGGTCCACATACTGTTTCTAAAGCCAAAAAATCGAAATAATAATTTTCACAAGACCTCCCAACACATCCGGTGGGAATGCATCCCGGCTAACTCAATGATCGAATGGTATGAAAAGTAAAAGCTACAAAAGTTCCTGACAGGAACGCTGCTAACAAGAGAGAGGACAAAAACAGAGCACAAAAATTGAAGTTAAGTTTAAAAAAAAAAAAAATATGGATGATGAAACGTATGTTTTGGCAGATTTTTTCCAACTTCCTGCTGAAAAATTTTATGTTGCTTATGCTCGAAAGAATGTTGAAGACCCAAAAGCGGTAAAATTTCGTAAATAGTTCTTCGTATGGAATGCAATACGTAGTGGCAGCAAATGGAGACAATCATTTCTTACAACGGACTCTATGAGGGGCCCAAAAACTTTGTCCAAAAGTGTAGTAAATTTAAAACGAAGATGGTCTTAGAAAGAGGAGCTCACTGCCCCAATGAAAATATAACGCATCCATTTATTTATAAACTGATCAAAAAAATTTAACAAGCGTAGTAATAGGTTTTCAACGGATTCCTCGTGTCGAAAAAGATCAGCACCCAACTTCAGATATGATGGGTATCAATCATATTATTGTGTTACTCATGTGTATATCTTTTAGCAAAGAGTCTCACTTAAACATTCCATGCCAGTCATGGATCTTCCTTATATTAGCAGCATTATTATAGCCCTGTTCTATGTCTGGTGTATTGTTTTAGAGATTATAGTTTACCACAAAAGATATCTGAATATTAACCCCTCTTAGGTCTGTCTTATTCTCGGCTGTAAACAATTTTCTAAATGGCGAGTTTCGTGCGACTATTGATGATTGATTATAGGGTCTCAAAACAGTCGTTGCTTTAATACTGAATGACGACTTAAGTTACCTTGTTATGCGGAATGTTATAAAAAGATTAGTATGAATAAAAAAGAGAAAATGGCAAAAATATAACTATATAGGGGGAACCGGAGTGTATTTACAAACTAAAATTTGTATACCCTACACCACCATGCGTTGGGCGTTTATTAGGCATTTTTGCATGTGTTTGCAATGGTGGGAAAAAGCACCTTTAAGTATACGGTCCTACTTAGAATCACTGTTGTTAAAACAAGTTAGTTAACTGTTATAATTCATGTTCTGGCTTAACTCCAGGCCAGGAAATTGTGACAGCTCTATAGGATGAGTCCATAGATCTTCGAGAATAAGAGTGATAGGATTGACTCGGCAGTTAAAAAAACAAATGTCGTGTATCATGTGGTGATTGATCACATGCTCGACACAAGTTAGGGAAGGCACGGTTATTACGAAACCAATTGAACCTATTATCCCATCTTGATTTTAGCTTTTGCAGAGTTCGCAGATTCTGATCAATGTCTGCGTTGGAAGGTGGGCAGCCACTAAGTACGATATTTATACGGTAACTTGGAATTCAAATGAAAATAATCTTCAAATGGAATTTTGATTCCATTGACTATGATGTGTTTGCATCTTTACTCCTGGTTTAAAAAAAAAATATTGCTATCGACTTCGCTGTTGATCTCGCAGATTCTGATCAATGTCTGCGTTGGAAGGTGGGCGGCCACCAAGTACGATATTTATACGGCAAATTGAAATTCACTTAAAATTGTGGATTACATTATCCGTCTGTCCATTCTTCCGGCTGTTTATCTAATGCTTGTTATCAAAGTACGCACTTTTAAAGATATCTTGATGAAATTTGGTACATGTAGTTATTGGTTAAGATCGGACTATAAACGGGGATTCCTAGGTTCGAATATTTACGAGATAGTTCCCTCCCAACCATCATCACAAAATATCGTTTTTAATTGTATAAATCTCACTCAAATATTAGAATCATTAGTTTCAAACATTTAAATAGAATTTAAAAAATCTAACTATAAGAGGGTTGTTCCCATATATTTTCTAGGTACCACTAATTAGCAACAATATAAAGTCGGTCAAGTCCGAAGTCTTCAATTTTCTTACTTATGATTTTTGGTGTAAATTTTTTGTGAAAAGATTTTAAAGATTTGATGTTAAATAATATTTGAAATTTGAGAATAATGTGGACTAAATTCTTCTTAATATACAGACTATAAACAGATGCCCACTTTTTATACCGAAAAATGCCCAAAATTCCAATGCGAGGAAAACTCATTTCAAAACTTGAACTTTGTCAGTAAATTAGTCACTATGTCTTTATTAGAGGATTGTATCATAAGATATTTTCTTAGCATATAGCATACATATGTAGGTCCATAATTCCCCATAATCTCCTCCAGAAAAAAATCGCTTTAAAACACCTAAATCTCCTCCAAATGTTAATTTCATAATAATTTATGGAACTCATATCTTTTGGTATTACAAAATCGAGATTTAGGAGGTCGTTCCATAATATTTTCTAGTTAACATTTATTAGCAATAGAAAATATTATGGACTATAAATTCTAAACATTTTATTTTTCATGTCATTTTGTGAAAAAAATGTTAATATTTGATCTTAAATAAAATCTATATAAATAAAGTTATTATTATGAAATTCATGTATAATGTGAAGAAACTTCAAAAACTTTTTATATTGCCTGATAACCTGATTCCTATTTTTTAATACAAAAATACCCAAAATTCCCATTCGGGGAAAATTCTTTTTAAAATTTTAATTTTTTTCTAGTATTTTAGTCACTATCTCGTTATAAGGGTATTTGTTCTTTTTTTAAGAATAAATCACACATATATATGGTACTTAATTAAAGTACACACACATACACACACGCAAAGAATTAGCAGAATTTTCCATAAAGAATTATGAGAACTAAATAAAATAAATAAAATTTTACCGATTTTTTTTAATTTTAATATATAAAACAGGTTATTAAGTTTGAAGATTCACTCCTCAACCTCAGAAGTTACTAAGAACTTGTGCTCTACCAAATCAACTGGAAAAACAGCTCAAGAATGTTCATATGAAATTTTATTCGAAAATATTCCGTAGCTCCAAAGTTACAGAGTTATTTCAAATAAGCATTTTAGAACCACTGTAACGCTGAGTAAGATAAATATTATTATATCAAAAAAAACATAATAATTAATTTTAAATGAGGCAGTATTTATTTATAGAGAAATATACAATTTTATTTAAAAAAAATACAATATCAATCACGATAACAGATTTGTTATATGAAAATTTTTTTATTTGAAAATAATTGAAAACATTTTCATACCCTCCACCCTATAAATTGTAGCAACTTAATACGATTAACATTATTACGTAACGTTTTATAAGTTAAGCAAATGTTTACACATTTTGACACAATTTCATTGAACTTATGACCTTTTTTCTTAAAAAGGAAAAAAACTTTCCCATTTATATTTTAAAAAGTCATCAAATTCCTTATACCAACACATTATTAGATAATAAATACTACAAACACAAGACTAAAATAAATATTAAAGTTTTTAAACTTAATTAATAATAGTGGCTAAATATCATATACAGTTTGTCAAATATATCTTTGCAATAATAAAAAATATGAAAATTTCTAAACGTCATTAATGAATTCTGAGTAAAAATTCTTGCTATACCTGTTCACGACTACAAGATGCAAAGTCTTCCAAATACATGGACATATAACAACAACAATAAAAGAAGATATTGACTAATTTTGAAAAGTGTGAAATTTTCACAGTTCTTTTTCCTGTCAAACTTGTAAAACTCATCTCTTTAAAATCACTAATACCTTCCAAATACATGGACATATTACAACAACAATAAAAAAGAAATTGGCTCATTTTGAAAAGTGTCAAATAAATGTTTGGAAATGTGGTATTTATCGTTGACATTTTGACAGTTCTTTTTCCTGTCAAACTTGTAAAACTCATCTCTTTAAAATCACTAATATCCTCTTTATTTGAATGTAAAAGGTGCTTCAGAGGCAAAGGATTGGAACATTTCAATTATTATTAGGGTAAATTCGTTAATGAAAACGATTCTTTATAATATTCCATAATCAGGATTATATACTATACCATATCACCTATCGAAAAAGAAAAAACCCCAAGATAAAACCAACCACAGGCGGCTAGTTGAACTAGGTCACCGTGCAAAGAAAATTTAATATTTCAAATCGAGTATAGATGGAGGAGCATTTCCAGTAAAAAATTACGATAAGTAAGGTGTATCATTTGAATCCAAACCAAATTTATTACAAAAAGCTCAAATGATCCCCCTTAATATTTAGGAAAACAATCCCAAGCTTATTTCATAATAAGTAGAAAAATAAGGATGTTTCACTTACTGAGAAATATTGAAACGATACTTTTCAGAAATAAAAAACATGAAACTTCATTTTGTGAGTCAAAATTGATGTTTATGTGCATTTTTTGGAATATTTTCTTCATAAAAATTACAGTTTGTTTGAAAAGTGAAATTGGGTTTATTTGCAAATTTAATATTTTCAATATCAGGATATAAATGAAGGCCTATTTTCCCAGCCACTAGTGAAAAATATTTGAGATTTTTTAAAACACTTAAAATAAGTTTATTGTAAACAATTAATTTAAAGTCCTTTTTCACTGGAAGAGATCCTCCTTACGTCAGTTTCAATAATATTACATTCAGCTCGTACGATTTCTAATTACCACCAGGTTTTAATTTGGATTTTTCTTAATTTTTAGCATGGAATATGGTATTCTATACACTCCTGATTGTAGTATATATATTATAGGCATTTTAGTATATGAAACTTTCTAATCCTTTTAAACTTATCCTTCAAATATATTAACTTTACAGAGAATATTTTCTTCTTCATTAAAAATTATATTCCATTTAAAAAATAAAAATAAATTGCAAAAAATTCTACAAGAAAATTCCAAACATCAACAGATGAAAATAAAAATGTTCATAATTGTTTATGATTGCAAAGACATATTTGACAAACTGTATGTACGTATATAAAATAAAGGTCATAATGTTTTAAAGACACATTTCAAAACAAGTACATTTTGGGTGCAAAAGAAAACAATAACTATTTTTGTACAATGCACAGTGGTCTCATAACGCTTGTACCTTTGGAATTTATGAGATGTTTTCAAATTCATTTTGGAGAAGAACATGTTTCTAGTAGATCCTGGGTCAGGAAGAGGATATCCAAAAATGGTTACTTCGTCTACGATTATTTTGTATTTAAATCGCCAAAATTACATTCATATGACCCTTATAATTCTCTACAAAAATTATGGCAAAATGTATCGGATTTCTTACAAAGTTTAAGAGACCAAATTTAGACCCTTTTTTGACATATTTTTTTTATTTTATTTTTTTTTTTAATTTGGGTCCAAAAAAAAGCGCTAAAATATTTCCTTTAAAAAATTCAATATTTTTGCAAGAATCATATACAATCATTTATGTGGATTCAATAAAAAGTTATATTATTTTGAAATCAAACTTTAGAAAAAATCTTGTTTTATGATTTTTCCAAAAAGTTAAAATTTTTATATATATTTTTTCTTAATTCTGAAAGAATTTCTAACCTAAATGCATGTAAAGCAAATTCGCGGCCATTGAGTGGAACACTTTCCCCTCTAGCTCCTATAGGAATTTCGTTATTTTCAAATTATTGAAGCAAGTTTTTTGAGATAGAAATTTTAGGTATTTTGGAATAAAAGTGAAAGTGAAAATCTTCTTTTTAACGTTTTGAGACGGACCACAGACCATCAATACTTTCTTAATAAGTTGTCATACAGTTCTTGTGCAGGTGATGCGAGTTCTCTTCCAAACACAAATTCAGATTGTGTTTGGAGAGAGTCCTAATCGAAGTTATTTTAATATAAATTATTTTTTTCTTTATCCATGTCCCACATTTTACAGTTTCAGAGATATACTATATACAAAGATTCGCTGGTGAGGGGGATGCCTTCCCCCGTGTCCTATCCGAAATTGTGTAGTCTATAGCTTGAAAGTTTTACTGTATTCATTATATATACAGATAAGCGAGATATTAACTGTTTCATTTGTAAGGAGGATACCCTCCCCTATACACTATCCAGAATTTTTGTACTGTGTAACGTTTCTCACTAAACCAATATCGGGCGTGCCTAATTTCAATATGCCGTTTAGTTATAATCATTTGTGAAATTGTTCAATTTAACTTTTTTTCTAATGAACCGCTATTGGCGGTTTTAAATAGGAAACATCTTAGGACAACAACAAATAACTAGATCCAATTTCACTGAGCTCTATCAATTATTGCGGATGTGAGTGTGCCAGCAAAAGACAGACAAACGAACATTGTTAAATCAACTTGGATTTTTAATTTTCCGGGTCTTAGATGACTCTTTTTTTGGCGTTATACACGTAATGACAAACTTAATATACTTTCTATCATCGCTTGTGGCGGTGGAAGGTAACAATTGTATTTTTTGCTCGAGAGATTCCACTTAAAGCCAACATAGTTTCATTCCTGGTAGTGACCATTTGAAATTAATAACACAAGGTTTCTTCGCCATCTATGGACCCTTTCTATGAGGTGCCCTAATCTATACTTAGGCAGCCCGTGTAATATTTTCTTAAAAAATATGTTTTATAACGTTTTTTTAATTTTGTCCCACTGTAGATTGTTTGTAAGAAAGAAAGTTCAGTAAATAAACCACCCTATAACAATTTTGAAAGTTGAGTGACCTTAATTAAGTTCATGAAACACACATGAACAGAGAAGACGAAGAAGACAAACAATACATACAAGACAAATCTTCCAAAAAACGTTTAATAACCAAAAAAAGAGATTTAAAAGAAGAAGAAGAAGGAAAAGGAAAAAACAAAAACAATAGAGGACAAAAAATACCTACTTTAAAGTTTCAACTACATATTCCGGTAGACCCTCTGTTTTGGATAGACATAAGTAGCGTGTAGTTTGGCGGCCAAATAAAATATTTTCACGCCATAAATCAGCATCTGAATCCTGGTCATAAGTACGATTGATGGGGGTAAAATTTTTGGGACATCTGAAATTGGAATTAAAAAAAAAATTGTGAACGTGACATTTTAAGATAAATCAATTAATTCACTTACTTTTCATAATCTTCCACAATTTGCAATGAGGTTATGGGACGATTGTCTGGCAAAAAACTCATAATGGATGTGATAACATTTTTTTGCGCCATAGAACCCATATTCTTGTTTGTATTGAGATTAGTTTGTAGGAGCGGTGATTTAGGTGTTGATAATGGACCATTATTTACTCCAGTTTGTATATGTTTACCCGCTTTATTCATATTTGAGCAGAATATGTAAATAAAGCGGTTTTTTATTTTTTATTTATTTAACTTATCTTCTTCCTCTTTTTTTGGATAATTTTTCAATTAGCAAAATTTTGAAAAAAAAATTTATTTGGATTTTTTTTTGCTTCACCAACTTTCACCTACGTTTCCGCCACAGCAGGTGATTTCTTTTTATATTTGGGAATTTCGAAATACAAACAGCAGCTATAAAACAAAAACAAGAAATATTTATTTATTTAAATATGAGTCATAAAAACTGGAAATATTAGGTAAACTTAAATAAATATAAGGAGTGAGATCGAAAAAATCTTAACACACATATATGTAATAAAAATGAAACCACTTAAAGTTTTAGTTTTTCTATTTGCATAAAAAAATATTAAATTTTTTTATATTTTTAATCACTTATGATGGAATTTTGAGCCTTTTTCGGAAAATCTTCCATTATCATGCTTTTTGTCACCTGCCTCCGTCTAAAATTTACCATACTTTTGGACAACTGTTTTTTGCTCTTCAATACTGTTTTAACAAGAGTCTAATATTTTTCCACTGGCTTTAGCTCTCAGCAGTTTGGAGGATTTACCTCTCTTGGTACAAATGCCACATTATTGTTCTTGTACCGCTCAAGAGCTTGTTAGGTCAAGTCAGGCCAAAAACAAGTGTCCACATTATAAAGTCTTATGAATGGAAGCAGCCTTTCTTTGTCAACATTTCTTGATGAAGATTTCGGTATTATAGTGAAATGATTGACTTCTTTTGCCGCAGCTGTATATTGCTGGACTCACCAAGAACTTTTTGGAAAATTTTCACTACTTTTGGATCCTAAAGTTTTCTTCAAGATTCCCTCAAAAATAAAATTGACAAAAATCTGCCAGAACATACGTTTCGTCATCCATTATGCAGCAAAAATATTTTTTTTAAATTTGACTTTAATTTGGCCTCTAAATTTTAGCAGCATTCCTGCTAATAACTTTAACTTTTTGTACCAAACTGTCCGAGAACTGAGCAAACCGGGCTGTTTATGTTTTGGTTTCAGAAAAACACCATATGGGCCAATTCCACATGATGTGGACCAGATTTTTTATCAACGAATAAGTTCTCCCGGTTCTGTTTTATAACAATGAAAACATTTTGAGAACACCTTTTGAGTGCTTGGCCAATTCTTTGTAGGACCAAGCATTATCTCATCCCTTAATCCAGTAAAACTATTAGGAACCAAATTTTAACACTTTCGCTTTAATAATTGTTTAGATATTCGATAATTATTATTTCCTTTGTATGGGTGGTATTCCTTCCCCTGGTCCTAACGGTTCTACATTTTGTTCTCTAAAATAGTTCTTTGAGAAAGTGGTTGGGACCAAATTTGAGTACTCTGGCTGTTAAAGTTCATTAGCTATTTGATAATCATTATTTAATTTATATCCTTGAAAAGAAATTGGAACCAATTTGAATACTCCCGATTATACAGGTCTTTAGATATTCGATAATTAATATTTGCTTTGTATGGAAGTACCTTTCTTCTTTATCCCTTCCGTCCTATATTTTGATCAGCAATACAATTTCTTGAGAAGGAGTTTGGGGTCGAATTTAAGAACGTGTGCTGTTATAATTCTTTAGATATGCGATAATCAAAATTTTCTTTGTATGGGGGACACCTCTCCCCATGATTCTATGCGCCCTTTATCCTGTCCAGTAAAATATTTACTTGAAGAACTGTTTGAAATCGTTATATTTCTTTAGATATTTGACAATCAATATTTGCTTTATATAGAGAGGTACGTCTACCCCTGGTCCTATCGAAATTTCTTTGAAGCTTATTGGATCGTTCTGTGAAAATTTCAGCAAAATCGGCCCAGTAGTTTAACAGTCTATAAGTCCCAAACAAACACAGATTCATTTTTATATATTAAAGATGTTTGATAATTTTAGTACTTTCTGGCTCATCATTTTAATCAAGTTAATATTTTGACATTTAACATAATAATTGACATGTTTTACAAAGGTAACTCGATCTAAAAAAACAATTAAAAGTTTCTATGAAAGATGTGTTTTAAGAATTTTTCGATTTCACTCCTTAAACATTAGATTAATAAAAAATCACATTAACAAAAATACAACAATAAAATCTTAGTTTATTTAAAGTGATTTAAAATGATTATGTGTATGCAAAAACAACAACAACAACATGTTATTCTATAATTTTGCTTGATAACGCACGAGTTTAATATCATAATAGTAAAATGGCTTTAAATTCAGAATTATAAAAATGAATACAAAAAAATGAGTTATAAACATTTTTATAATATTTATTTTGAACTTGACACTTCTCTGGTCATAAAACTAAAGAAACTTCAGCTTTTTCGAAAATGTTTACCCTTCAGAAAATTTTGAATCGGAATAAAATTAAAATTTTATATAAATTTAAATAAAACTTATTTTCATTCTTTTTTTTAATTATGAAATTATAATAATAAAACAAATTAAAGTATTAAATTCGGCCATGCCGAATTTTCTATACCCTTCACCTTCATTCACAGATTTAACATTAAGTCCCAGTTATAAATAGGCCTTCTTAATACCAGCACTTGTAGAAGAAGGAGAAAATGGCATCTATTATCTTTTAGCCTTTATATGAGTCAACATAGATTCTCTAGAGCACTCAATATGCAAGCAAAATTTTATTCACGAGTAGTTTTCACTTTCACCAAAATAATACGAGTATAAATATATAAGACTAATTAATAACTCGGCTATTTATGGGCCGATTTCGAAAATTTTAAATTTTAAATTCTAAATTTAGAAAAAAATTAGCTATTTTTCTGCATCACAAGTTTGTCCATAGAACCCATAGGAGGTTCAAAATATCGAAAAATGCGTTTTTGCCCATAACTCGAAAACTAATCGACCGATTACTGTAATGTTTTCAACACAAAAATTCTTCTAATTATTTCCCATCTGCTAGTGCAAAAATTATGTCTCTAACTTAAATAGAACGCTCAAAAAGTCGAAAACTTTAATTTGCCTTAAATTGTTATTGTTTTTTTTTCAATACTGTAACCAACAACAACCACAAGGAATATAAAGAATTGTTAATATCTCGCGTATTTATGAATCGATTTGAAAATTTCTAAAAAACCAAAATTCGAGGAAAAAAATAGTAATTTTTCTGTGTGGCAACTAGGTCCGTAGCTGCCCCAGGAGCGTCAGAATAAGTTTTCGCCCATTTCTTGAAAACTAATGGTCCAATCGAGTTTATGTCTTCTTATGAAAAATCCACAAAAATATTTCTGACCCATTAGTAAAAAAATTAAATTTCTAGCATTTTGGAATGTCTAAAATCTGTAAAACATTATTTTAAATGTTGTTATTGTTTTTCTACAGTTATAAGCAACAACAACCACATTGAACTAAATTTTTAAAGTAAGAATTGATTACAGCTCAGTGGTTTATGGACCGATTTTGAAAAATGAAAAATATTTAATTCGGGAAAAATTGTAATCAATCAGTGCCATAACCAAGTCTATAGATCTCATATGGGGGTTCAAAATATAAGAAAATTTGTTTTGCCTTTAACTCAGGAACTAATGGTTCGATTAATTTTATGTCTACAGCGCATAAGTTATGTCTCCAACTCTTGTAGATTCTACAAAAACTCCGAAAAAAGTTTGAGGTACTTTCAGTTTTTTGCTAATATCTGGGACATTTATGAACCGTTTTCCCTGAATTTCAATAGAAAAATTATCGAAAGATTTTCCAATCGTTTGATATACATATCATATATGTCGGCTTCATAAACTTCATTTCAACCAATCAATTTCTTTTTTCATACCGATCCAGAATATATATCCTTTTGGGGGTCTTAGTAGAAAATTGTTGAAATTAAAAACGGAATGACAAACTTATAGATACCCTTCTGACCTAGTCTGGTGAAGGGTATTAAAACAACAATAATATGTGGTCTTTTTAATCCATATCGGAGTTAGTGAAGATAAAAAAGAAAGAATGTATAGTCGATCAAGCTCGAATATATAATACCTTTCACTACATTGTCGGTTAAAAATGGTGGTTACGAAAATTTATTAACGACCCTCATATAATTTGATTTTCTGATCTGTTCTTAAGTGTGTCGTACATTATTGTGGCACTAAGATTTAGGTCGAATTTGTGAGTTTTAAAATGAATTTTTCTGGGGGGGCTTATTTGGTAGCTATAAGAAATTATGAACCGACTCTCGTAATATTTTGGCCATCGATTTTTGTTTATATTTATCTTAATTTAAACAATTATTATTACAATACCAATGTATATACGAGATTTTTGCCCTTTAAAGAGATATTTGGAAGGGAGTTTGTATGGGACCTATGAGAGATAATGGACCGACCCTCGTATATTTTGGCACATCGTTTTAGAATGTTTTAAATCTTACTTATGCCAAACTTTGTATTTAAGACTTTTATCACCTTAGAACCACATTCCGGAAGGAACTTTTGTATGAGAGGTACCTGCAATATTGAACCGAAAATGGCCAATTTCAATAGGCTTTGTCCTTAGGCCAAATTAATAATATATGTAGACTATTCATAACGTTTACGTGGACAGCCAGCCGGGCAGATAGACAGACGGAACAGGTTGGACGGACATCGTAAATCGACTCAGAAAGTGATACTGATTCGAACGGTATACTTAAAGTTGGGTGTAACACCACTTTTTTGGCATGTTACAAATAACAACATAAACGCATAATAAACCAACCACCTTCGGTGGTGTAGGGTATAAAAATTAACGATATATAATGTCCAACACAGTGTTTTGGTTATAATTCTCAAAATTTTGATCCGTTAAAGATATTTAAATAAAAGTTAGCGTGATTACAGCTGAGTAGATTCCGAGTAAATTTGAAGAATTGCAGATCCTAAGCTGGTGAGAGGAGCAATGGGTGGCCTTTCAAATTTTAGATTTATAGATTAGATTTTTTGGAAAATCGTCTAAAATTCATTTTCGATAAAAATTGACCTGCTTACACTTTTGTGTTTCACATTATATATAATAACTGAATACACTGTCCTGAGACGGCCAACTTTGGAGGGACACTGACTGCAACACTGGGCAGCTAAGGGACCTGCACTCAGCTCTCAAATAAGATGATTAAGATCATCTTAATACTTCAAAAGTTATAGAATTATTAATAAATATTTTTATAAGCCTTGTGTATTATAAAATATCCCATTTGAAGGACCAAAAAGACTTGTTTACTTTGTAGTTATCCAGTTAGAAGGACCATACGCTTAAAAATAAATTTCCCATTCCTGTTAGCTAACAAGTGCTAAATATATCATACGATTTGTTATTTATTCATTAAATTTATTTGGTTTTCTTTTGTTTGGTATTTTGCATTTTCTTTTATTGCACAATTTCTGCTCAAATTCCAAACACTTAATAAAGAGGCCATAAAAATTTATATACATTTCTTTTTTTTTTGTTGTTTAGGTTTACAGGCCTGTGGCAGAGCCACATGGAATCATGAAAAAATAATCAACAATCAACGTTTGTATATAATTACAAAAAAAGTATCTGGTACTATAAAGTACACACTCCAAAAAAAAAAATTAAAACGCAAGAAAGGCACACTGGCCGCAACAATGATGTCAATGATGATAATGATAATGATGTTGCAACTGCCAATAATGAAAAATAATGATGAATATTTAGTTGCATGTAGAAAGTTTAAATGAAAACAGAGACATTTATACTTTCATATGATTTAAATGTCATACAGTGGTGTCAAAGCAAGTGTTTTCACAAATAATTGTGTAGTTTTTGAAACGTTGGAGATAAAGAGTGACATTGAAAAATTCTTAACACAAGTTTATTTTTATCTGAGTATGATGAGGGACCTGAAAAAAGTGAATACTAAACTTATTAAATATTTTCTATAAAACCCCAAATTGGTTCTACAAAAAGTTGGACAAGCATTCATATGTCTGCCGTCAAACTTCAATGTAACTGGTTCAAATAGATATGATGACCCACATGATGTTTTTAAAGCCAAAAGAATAGAAATCCTTTTCAAAAGAGCTCCTAACATAAACGGTAACAAAGCAGCTCGATTTGCTTAGTGTTCGGACTATTTGCTTCGAAAAGTTAAAGCTAATTAAGGTTTAAAAACCTACAGAACTTAAAAAGTTCCAGGCACAAACGCTGCTAACAATTTAGGGGCCAAAAACAGAGCACAGAAATTGAAGTCGAGTTTTCTAAAATAAATATTCTTGGATAATAAATGACGAAACGTATGTTCTGGTAGATTTTTCCCAACTTGCTGCTGAAAAATTTTATGTTGCTAATGTTTGAGGGAATGTTGCAAATTTTGGACCCAAAAGGAGTTAAAATTTACCAAAATGCTTTCGGTATGGTCAGCAACAGGTAGTTGCGGTACAAAAGGCACTATAAGTACCGAAATTTACATCAAAGAATGTTTACAAAATAGGTTACTTTCATTCATAAGACTTCATATTGAGTCTTCTTACTTTTGGCCTAACTTGGCATCCTGTCACTATGGTAAACAAGCCCTTGAATGGTACAAGAACAATAATGTCCGAAACTAAAGCTAAAGTGGAAAGATATTGTGCCCTTAAAGTAAAAATGACGAACACATAAAAGTGTGGTAGATTAGATGGTAACTATCTGTTCATAAGACTTCATATTGAGTCTTCTTACTTTTGGCCTAACTTGGCATCCTGTCACTATGGTAAACAAGCCCTTGAATGGTACAAGAACAATAATGTCCGAAACTAAAGCTAAAGTGGAAAGATATTGTGCCCTTAAAGTAAAAATGACGAGCACATAAAAGTGTGGTAGATAAGATGGTAACTATCTGTTCGAGTAAAGTAACAGAAAGTGATATAAAATCGTTAATGGAAGAGTTGCCTTAAAAGGTTCAAAATTTCATCACTCGTAATTAAAACTTTATAAATATTTCAATTTTTGTAAATTTTAATAATAATTTCAATTAAATAAAAAAATTAAGACTGTCATTTAAGTTGTTTCGCTTTTATTAACATACAAGCTTTAACCCGTTGCGCTTTGCTGCACAAACATTCTCCTCAGTTCAAGATTTTGAAAGAAATTTTACAAATCACAACGTGTATTAAAAAAATCAATGCAATGGCCATTTGCTAAATGCCCCAGGCCCTATCCGTTCCAAAATTTTATTTAATATTTACATTTCATGGGAGCTACCACTTCCCTTGATCCTAACGGTCCTATATTTTGTCCAGTAAAACTGTTTGGAACCAAATTTTAGAACTTTCGCTGTAATAGTTGAATAGATATTTGATAATAATGATTTCCTTTATATGGGGGGTATCACTCCCCCTGGTCCTATCGGTTCTACACTGCTTGAGAAAATGATTGGTACCAAATTTGAGAACTCTCACTGTTATAATTCTTTATATATTTGATAATCAATATTTGCTTTGTGTGGTGGGATCTCTCCCCCTGGTCCTATCCATCCCACATTTTGGCCAGTGAAAAAGATTGTTCGGAAAGTTAATTAATATTTGCTTTGTATGGGAGTAGCTTTCTCTTAATCCTACCCGTCCTATAAATTACTTCCAATCAAAATCGTTCCACTGTCTGCCACCAAAGAAAGTCCAACAAAGAAAGAAACTTAAAAAAAACATAATGACAAAAATAACAAATTTGTAGTAAGTTTGATATAAATGTGTGGCACGAAATAGTACAGACTTTATGACGAGACCGAACACAACAAGTGCAAAAAATATATATTCACCCTAAAGCACATCAACTATAGACCACAACTGCTGCTACTCGTGGACAAAGTAATCAAACCAATAAACTGTAACAAAAAGTAAATTTTAAAAGGAAAAAAGAAAAAGAAAAAACAACTACAACAACAACTAAATAAAATATGAATATTTTATTTCTGCTTTGTTGTCTGTTAACAAATTGTAGTTGAAATAATTTCTACTATTTAAAAAAGGAAATGTTTAAGGAGTTACAGGGTTGCCATACTATTTTAAGGGAATTTCAAAAAAGTCCTTACTACACTGATGCATCTACCTATAAACGCATTTAATTTTTTTCCACCATTTTTAATTTATCTTTGTTTTTAATGAAAGACAACTAGAGTCTCTCTTTTCCCCATTTTTTTAATCTCGGAAATTAAAAAAAATCTGTCATTCTAATTTATCCCCGGATATTCCAGAGAATAAATTAGAATAACAAATATTATTTAAAACTAATATTTTAATAGTTTTCTAATGAAAAAGTCCTTTAATTATTGCTATAATAAATATGATTCCTATATTCGGCACTGCCAAATCTTATGTATCCTCCAGTCAATGTGATTCGATATTATTGAAATTTAGAGTCGAAAATTATCACCTTCCTAATTTTATTAAAATACTTTTATTTTATATTTAAGTCCAACCTTATTGTAGCCGAGTGCCAATGAAATATTTATATTTACGAGTTTTAAAAGTTCTTTTCTGGCAAATGGAGTTTAATAAGAGCCGATATCAAGAAATTGTATTTAAGACTATTAAAAAAATTATGCTGAATTTTGAATAGAATTATTCCACATTAAAAAATTTTTAAGCTTCACTCTCTATAACCGGTTTGGGGCCAAATCGTCAAATTAATAACATACATTATTCCCAAATTTCCTTGAATCTTCGTTGATTCTTTATAGATTTATACACTAAGTCAATATGCCTTCTTCACTTAATTTACTTCCCGACAATTCCCGATAGAAATTTCCCTGTAACGTTTTCCCGTGAAGAAACTCTAGAGGCAACCTAACGGTATTTTTTTTCTTCTTAGTCTTGCTTTTCTGTCGTATTCATGCCATCAAATCTTCGTGTTAATTTATGTGGAATATTTCTATAAACACAGACGTAAAAAAATGATTTAACAAGACATAACCTAAAATTACGTAAGAAGAGAGATCGAAAAATTCTTAACACATAAAAACGACAGTTTTAATTTTACAATTCACAAAAAATATTATTATAATTTCCATTGCGATGAAATATTAAACTTTTTTCAGAGACCTTTCCATTGCCACTTTGCTGCAACAGGTAGTGAATCTCTGATTAAATTTTTAGCCTTTTCGGAAACTCTTGCATTAACGTTTCTATAGAGTTTGCTCGTACTTTCTTCGTTTAAAATCTACCACACCTTAGGACCCATTTTTTGTGCTCTTCATTTCCTTTTTAACGAGCGTCCAATATCTCTTCATTGGCCTTACCTTCGCACATTTTGGAGGATTTGCCTCTCTTGGTACAAATACCAAATTATTGTTCTTGTATCACTCAAGGGATTTGGTACGCAAAAATATTTCTTTAGAAAACTTACATCAATTTCCGTGCTCTATGTTTGGCTTTCATTAAGCTAACCGGGACGGCTTTCCTACAGGGTTTGTTGAGAGCTCTTTTGAAGATTTTATTCAATTTTTTGGCCTTAAAAACATCATGTGGACCATTACTTTTACCTGAACCTAGTTTAGGTGCAGCAATTTGAGTACTAAAGATAGTAAAATTTTGATAGGGAAATAATCTCTCCAAAGATTATTTCCTCTATCTCATCCCTATTGGCTCTAACCGCAATTCTGTTAAGGTTTCTTTTAGAAAAGAATAAAAAAATCACAAAGTTCAGAAGAAAATAACAATTTTATTAGCAAACAAATGATGCCACCTTTTTGAGAAAATAAAAAATATATATTTTCAAAGTTCCAACTTCAGATTAACGGATTCATATATTTTTTTCATATAATATCTGATACAAATTTTAAAAACTTCTTGGAACTTAATATGACTCGGTTATATTAAAAGAGTCTAAATAAAAAATATTTTAAATATTAATTTCGTCTTGAATATCTCTGAAACTATAAGAGATAAGCTAATGTAAATGTAAGCGTTTTTTGGTCAAATTTCCAAAAATTTTTAGATCCAAGATGACCAACTTTGAGAACTATGGTTAACTTCCGTCCTAACCTGCTAGATACTTGTAATCTTTAAAATCAACTCAAAAAACTCTTCATATGTACGGTGCCAAAGGCCAAGAGAGCCATTTTCGAAAAGACTCGTTTTGGCAATTGAAGTTCTACTAAACTCCACACATGTTTTTCGGACTCAAAGTGCGTTTTAATTAAACAACCCCTGGTTCATTTCTTTGTCATGTTTAAGAATACATTTCTCTAATATTTGGCAACCCTGATATTCATACGCAGCACTAGATCAATGACCGACAAATCGGCAATAAACTTTCGAGTTTAGACTAACATTTTGGCAAATAAGAAAGAATAACAAAAAGAAAACAAAAAAAACCCATGAAATAATACACAACATTTCACACAGAACAGCTGAATAGAGGAAAAAAATCCCATGAAATATACATTTTATACATCATAGAAGGGAATGAGGGAGAGAGGGAGAAAAAACTGGAAGAAAATGTTTTTTAAAACATGATTAGAATTGGGAACAAGAAGAAAAAATGTTTAAACAAGTAAGACTAACTAATACCCTACACCACATTGTTGGTTAAAAATGGTCATTACGAAAAATTAATAAACCACCCTCGTATAATTTGATTTTCTAATTTGTTCTTAAGTGTGCAGTACACTGTTGTGACGCTAAGATTTATGTTAAATTTATGCATTTTACAAATAATTTTTCTGAAGGGAACAAGAAATTATCAACCGACCCTCGTATATTTTGCACATCCATTTCGGATTATATTTGTCTGTATTTGAGCAATTATTACTACAGTACCAACGTACATGAAAGATTTTTGCCCTTAAAAGTGATATTTGGAACCTTTGGGAAATAATGAACCGACCCTCGCATTTTTTGGGACATATTTTAAAATATTATAAAAATTTCTTGTGCCAAATTTCTAATACTCTACACCACATCGTGGCGTTAATAATGGTGGTTACAAAAATTAATAAACGACCCTCGTATAATTTGATTTTCTGATTTGTTCTTTAGTGAGCTGTACATTATTGTGACACTAAGATTTATGTTGAATTTATGCGTTTTACAAAATTTTTGGGGGCTACAAGAAATTATAAGCCGACCCTCGTAAAATTTTGCACATTGATTTTTGCTTATGTTAATCTATTGATGTGAGATTTTTGCCCCTAAAAGTAATATTTGGAAGGCGGTTTATATGGAACCTATGAGAAAAATTAACCGACCCTCGCATATTTGGGACATTGTTTTAGAATATTATAAGACTCACTTGCCTCAAAATTCTTTGCATTTAAGACTTTTATGACCACAATACCTCATTCCGGATAGAACATTTGTATGGGAGGTACCAGAAATATTGGTCCGAACATGGCGAATTTCGATAGGCTTCATTTTTAGGCCAAAATAATAATATGTATCAAATTTTATTGCGATATTTCAATGCATAATGCAATGGTGTAGGGTATAATGTAAAGTATTTCCTTTAAGGTTCTTTAGTTTTCTGTTTATTAAAGTTTTTTATCTTTATTTAAATTAATTAATTCTACTTCTGTTTGTTTAATCTGGTTTTTTATTTTATTTTGTTTTATTTTGTATTCTGTGTAAAATGCATTCATTAATTTATAAAATCGAGTCTACGAGTGGAGATATAGTAAAATTCTAAACAAAGAATTGTAATTGTTGAAACTGTTAAACTTATTAATGAATTAAAAAAATACAGCGGAATTGAGGCAACATTGAGGCCTCTTTTAAAGGTCTTAATTTATAAGAAAGAGAGATCTATAAACTCGTGGCTTCTCTTTCAAAAGAGCCCAATATCTCGACTAGTTTTAACTTTCGAAGTTTGGAGATTAAGTCATCTTTGTTCCTAAACTTATAATTTGCATTTCCTTCCGATGTTGACATCGTTTAGGGCATAATTGGGACTCTAACAGTTTTGATAATCAAACTTTGCGAACGATGAAAGAGATCCGTCGTTAACGGAACAGATTTGACCATTTTATGCACATTGAACTTCTATCGGCGTTCAAAGTAATTGTGTTACCCAATGAGTTCTTACTTCTCTGGGTTCACATAATTTACCATAATCTTCGAATTGGGTCATTTAGATTTGAATAACTAAGAACTCCGCAAAGTAAGTGACTATAGCTAATTCGAACGCTAAACGATAGTAAACGATGTTGACAACGACATCATCGTAAAAGCATAATCGAGACTACCAGCTTTGACAATCAAACTTTGCGGACGATAAAAGAAATCTTTTATTTACAGAAAAAATGGGCCACATTCTTCGTGAGTTATCGGTATATATACAATTTCTCCAGACTTAAGACTATCGCGTCAAGAAACAAAATAACTCAGTTCAGATCTAAATAATTACGCTATACAAAGAGATGTTCTTCTAGGTTCTTATCATCTACTCATAATCTTCTTACTGGTTCGACCAAATCGACGTGTCAGAACTCAACACGTGTGTAAGCAAGCTTTACAAAAAAAAACTGCGTTTTCTAACAAGTTTGAGTTTCAAGTTCAAATTATTTACCCATAATCCTCAAATTGTTTCTCTGGATTTAGATCATCTACCTTTAATCCTTAAACCAGACCGGCCAAATCTAAATAATTCCGTCATCCAAAGATGTTGTTTCTGGTTTCATATCGTCTACCCATAATATTCACATTGGTTTGACCAATAAATTTCATCGTTTCAGAACTTAGCACTGTAGCTGCTTCGAACGGTCAAAAAGATCCGTCGTAATTTTGAGTCCAGAAACAAAAAAACTGCGTTATCCGGCAAGTTGCTGTTTCTCTGGGTTCAGACCATCTAACCATAATCCTCAGATCAAATCTGACTCAAATCATCTACTCTTAATCTTCGAACTGGTTCGATCACACAATTTCATTGTCTAAGAACTCCGAACCTCTGAAGCTTTTATAATTTGGCACTCAAACTCTTAAAACGACCAAAATGGAGCGTCATTATGTGAACTGCTTCTCCCGGCTAACAATAGTTTTTCTGTGTTAAGTTGCACTACCTTTAATCGCAAACCCTAGATGGAACAATGAGCTTACAAGCAACAGTGAATAACAACCCCCTACAAAGAACAAAGAACTGAACAACAAATGGTTGGATTTAGCAAAATATGGTCAGCAATTTGATCTCTCTCCAATTCAAAGAAACAATTTTTTCATCTCTACAAGCAGCTGATAAATTTATTTAAAACACCACAGCAAAAGGGCTCGGATCTATCTTATTTATCCAATATCCAGCATAAGTAGTAGGACTTGGAGACAGGTGTGAAGATATGCGTAATGTCAAGCACGATGAGACAAAATACACAGCTGGACAAATATATTATTGGATTGTTGAATAAGCACAAAAGAATCAAAATGGTTGGAGCTTACAGGATGTGGCCAACAATGAATTTTATAAGCTCACGATAAAAATCGCTTCAGCAGTTGTTCGCATTTTTTATCGGGATTCGCAGACGACCACGATCTAATTGAGAAGTGGTTCAGTTAAAACATTGCAGCAGCATTTGCTCCATAAAGAAAATCACAACGAAATATGCCCAAAAAAAGAAATGTCGAGCACTCCAAAACATTTTGTTCCCAAGAATTGCCATGCTACATGAAAAATAGCGAGGAATTGAGTATCCGATAAATGGTTCTATCTCTAGCCCAGTGGGGTTTAAAAAAAACGATTCTGTGAATATTTAATCAATATAATTTTTTCTGCTTCACACACATCTCATCGTCAATATCTCTAGCGGAAAAAGTAGAGTCTTCCTAGTTTCCAAATGAAGGAAATGCCTCGAGCGCAGAGTCTTTAATTAAATTTTCTTCCCTTGCAGATTTTGAACTTAAAAGTTGTTCCTCACGAATCCGGCTTAAATTGCTGCAATACACAGAGCGACCAACTGGTTGATGTATTATAGGATACACGGTCAAGATATCGTGTCTATATGACATTGAATCTTGTCCGGTAATGCCGCACATCATTGAATAGGATGGTCTAGTTCCTGCACTAGTTTGGGTGCAAAGACAATGGGAGCAACTGGGACAATCTGGTAGCTAATGCCCTAGCGAAAATAGTTACTAACCTCTCGAATGGGAATACCGATTACCTGTGCGGACTACCACTTACCATGACGCGTAGAGGAGGAACTTTATGCAAGGGTGCAACAATGATATCTAAATGAATTTTTGTGTTTGTTTACACAGAAGATTTACAAGGGTGGACAAATCGTGACAACAACTATTAACCTCTCTCTCTCTTTTTCCCCATGCTATAACATGCTTCCGAACCACTCTAGCTCTTTCATTTCAATTCTTATGTTTTCAGGTAACACAGATGGATAAATCTATCCAAAATTCTAAGTCATCGAAATTTATCACTTCAATTAATTCTTATGCGGCGTTAAAAGAGGCCTTGACGTACAGCCTCTTTATTCAGAGCTTTTTATAACTTCTCATAGAGTCAACATCCATATGCATACATTTGACGAGTACATTGACGAGTACTTTTGAGTGTATGAACTTTTTAGTGTCGTTTATTGTCTATTTTTTCTTATTTCAAATTCTCTTTTTATTATTATTTAATTGATAAACACAAGGCTGACGCATTAAACTGCTATTTTTTCCTCTTTTTAACATTAAATTAATAAAAAAAATGAAGTCAATTACCACAATGACCTCAAAAAGAATCTCATCATAAACTTTGTAATATTTACACTGAAATTTCTTGTTGTGAACTTAAAAATTAACCGAAAAAATACAAGAATGGAAAAAAGATTTCTTCCAACTGTTTAGTGGAAAATTCTTTAATGTACTTTTTTTTAAAGAAAGTTGTACGTGTTAAACGGACAAAGAAAAATAAATAAATTAAGAAAGAATTCAGCCAGATGTTATATAGATTTTGAAAAAACTTTGTTTATTGTTTTGTTTGGATTTGAACAAAGAAAGACAGAAAGGTGCTTTAATTGAATGCCAAATATATTTTATGGTTAAATGATTTTTTTAAACGATTTGTTTTTAAAAAATCACAATTGAATGTTTAAAGTGTTAAAATAGTTAAATAAAACACAATTCAGCAATAGAATTATATAGCTGAATTCAATTCAGCTTTACATTTACACAAATTATAGATAACACATTACTATTTAATTTAATTTAGGTAAAAATAATTACTTAACTAAGCTAAAATATAAATTCAGCTACATAAATATATTAATTATTTACTCTGTGTCTTATTCATCTTCAAAATTCAGTAATTCAGCTAAGATTTTTTCAACAGTTTTTTAATTGTTTTTGTTTATATTGAAGCTTTTTATATATAAATCAGAAAAATGTTCAATTCAGCAATATAAATATGGTAAATCCTATCTCAAATTTAATTCAGCTAAAAATTTTCTTAATTCAGCTAGAATTTTTAATTAACTTCCAACCATTTATTTAAGAAATATATGTTTATTGACTTTTAATCCAATAATATTTAATTCAGCTAAAACTTATGGTTTAATTAAACAAAAATATGAATTCATGTTTATTCAAAATGTCATTAAGCAGAAAAATATCATAATTCAGCTTAAAAAAATTTACATTTTTAGGAAAATCACAATTTTTTTCAAATATATACTCTATTTCAGCAGAACTATTCAAAAAATATAACATAAAATTTTAATTCAGCTACTCAAAACTTAAACTTTCATATTCAGCTAATATATATATTTTTTTTTTTTTTTTTTGTAAGAAAAGTTCAAAAAATAATTATTCGATAAAACTTGTTTATTTTAACAAATTTTTACAATTTTAGCAATTTCAGCTAAGAATTTTCATAGTTTAGCTCAAAATTTGTTGTTTTTTTTATTTTAGAAATTTAGCAATTCAGCTAGGAATTTTTACAATTCAGCTATGTAGTTTTGAGAAATTAAATATTTTTGTCTAATTCAGCTTTACAAAAATATTTATTGAAATACACAACTTTGTCAGATATTGAGGTTTTTGTTAATTCAGCTATGAAATTATAATATCCAGTTGAAATAATCCAGTTCAATTTAGGAAATCTTAAAAATTTCCTTTATTTTTTACATTCAGATATTTTTCAAAGAATTCAGCAACAGCAAATACTTTGCGGTTTATATATTAAAATAATTCAGCTAGAAATTATTAAAAATCAACTTTATTTTTATTAATAATATTTCTCGTTTTAACATTTTTCTACTGAACCGATTTTGATTATTTTGTTAATGAAGTACATGCAGCTTAATATTATGGCATATATGTCGATTTATCAATGACAACTTTTTTACCTCAGATATTGGTCTATATGTTTTGAAATACTGATAGACTATAACTAAAAGAATTTCATCGAGGTCTGTCAATTATTGTGGATGTGAGTGTGTGACGGATGGACAGACAGTTGAACAGACTCAGAAGTTGATGCAAGGACATTATGGAGTCTGAGATGATCCCTTCTAGAGTTACACATGGAATGACAAAGTAAATATACCCTCTTCACCATAACATTATAATTTTTTTATTGTTTCTGTTTTAATTTTAAAAATATATAACTTTAATTTTTGTTTTTTAATTATTTATATTTTTTAATAATAAAATTTGAATTTCTTATCATTTGTTATGATTCTCTTTCTCTCACTCTCACTTAGCTTAATTCGATTAGGTGGCCTCCTTTTTAGGGGGATTTTATCACAGTTTTTTTTATAAAGAGCTTAACATAAAACGTACCTTTCATTTATTTACTTTTTTATTAAGATATGTAGATATCTTTTTTCTATGTTGTTTTTCTTTTTAATTCTATATTTATTATTTACAAAAACAATACAGCAAAAATTTGTTCTTGTTATAATTTAAATAGTATATTTTGTTGTTCTATGTTATCAACACTTGTGCTGATGTTAAAATATGATGTGAGAGAATATGTGACTTTGTATGCGTATGTGTACTAGAAGTAAAAACAAATAAAAACAAACAAGAACAAGAAAAGAGTACGTGCAGCACTGTTATGTATTTATGTTTATGTTATGTTATATTTCTGTTATGATTTTTATTATGTTATTACTGTTGTTATTTATGCTGCTTGTATTTTGTTTTCTTTTCTTATTTTGTATTTTGTTTTTGTTTAGTATATAGGGGAGTAGCCCCCTACAACTATAGAAAAGGAAAGCAGCAACAATATTGCATGAAGAATTTTAAATGAAAAAACATAACATGAAATACAAGTTTTTGTTGTTGCTCCCTATTGCATTCAGTAAAAAATAACAAACACACACACATAATAAATCACAACTTGTTCTTTTTTACACAAAATTCTGTGTGGAAAAAAGTCTGTATATAAAATGTAATTTATTAAAAAATATATATAAATAGAATTATTATTGTGTAATCAATAATATTTATTTGCAATTAGAAACACACACTACTAACTTTATTATTTTCTATAACAAATTAAAAAAAAACAATTTGATTGTCCAACAACAAAAAATAACAATAGACACGTATCAAGTACTTTTAATAATCCTTTGTTTTCTTGTTACTTTTATAAAAATTATTATCTTAATAATAACTACCTTTTTTAATTCTTCTTTATTAAGATTTTTTTAAATTAATATCTTTCTTTTAATTATTTAATTTCTTATTAATTATTTTATTCCACTAGAACACTTTTTTTACAATTGCCACTGACTCTTTTGTCTTAATTTGTTTTTACTACAATTTCAATTTCAATTCGCCGCTTTTGATTTTAACGTTTATTCTCATACGCGTTCTTCTTGCAACTAATTTTTTTCATTATTTTAGCGGCTCTCTAATATTATTCTTTAGATTCATCTTTTATCTTCGTTGCTTTTTGTTTATTTTTATTATACATTTATTTTGTATTTGCTTTTTGCTCTTTCTCGTTCTTTGTTTAATTGTTTAACAGTATTGCCGTTGGGTTTTTTGTGTGAATGAAACCCTGCCGTTTTTAATACAAATTGTCAATAATAAATCTAGATCCGGTACATTTTATATTAACAAACTTTTTAACAATATTCCGAAAGATTTTTAAACAAAAAGTAAAACAAAATAGAAATTTTGTTCCATTTTCCGTTAGTTTTAGGGTTATAAAGACTTGATGGTTCGATATACTGTAGCATTTTTCTCTTTCATATTTAACAATATTGGTATCATTTGAAAGGTCTTAAAGAAACCTATCTAATGATGTAAAACATTTTATAATATTAACTCTTTAAGGTAGAAGAGCAATTTATATGATTTTTCTTACGACTTTTGTCACAAAAGCAGCAATATTGTGAATATGCCCCAAAATAACGGTAGTCTTATCCATATCAAAATTAGTAGACAACTCATTTTGAACCTATTTAATATCTTTAACCCACTTATTAATAAAGATATTAATTTATGCAAAAATAAATGAAAAACGTACCAAATATAAAATTATTAAATATTATGGTGTCATATCTTGGCTATTTAATTGGTTAATGTATATTATATGCGTAATAAATAACAGTCTGAAATGTTGCCTACATAGTTTGATAGAATTAGAGATACCATTATATCTATACACCGGCACTTTAAAAAAATCAAGATAAAAATTCACAAGACTTGCCTAACGGGTTAACAGTTTAACAGTTTTACTTCATTAGATAGGTATCTTAAAATCCTTTCTAATCTTATATTGTTCTCACCAATCTAATTCTCATCATTCCAATAATCTTTGTATTACGTTTTCCCTAGTTAGTACTTATGTTAAATGCGAAAAAATCAATCATAATTCAGAGATAACAATTTGTTCCCAAAATTTATTTATATATTAATCAAAATATGGATCAATATTAACCACTACATATGGTTTCCTCTTCAAGAATACAGACCTTGTTCAGTACCAAATTACTTCCAAAACAGCTATAGTGTAGATACAAATCCGCTCCGGTTGAATTCAGTTCTAATTCAGTAATAATACTAAGAAATTCCGTTCGATTTTTTAACTTGGCCGTTATTACCTACGAGAACTGCATTATTAAAAAAAACAGAATTTCATTAAATGGATAAAACAGTTTTATGAGTTATAACTGCATTATCCATTAATTAAATTCATACTTTGTTTTAAAAGCGGATTGAAATTGTGGTTTACAAATAAAATAATAGTGTCAAATACGTAAATATATTGAGGATCAATTTCCTAAATTTAATATCTATTCCTTCTAAAAAAAACTTTTATATACATCAAACAAGTCGATTAAAAATTAAAAAAAAATCGTTTCAGTCTTACTAATTTAAAAACACTTATTCGCCATATGTTCATTATTTAATTCACCACCTTAAAACAATTTTGCGCCGCCATAAATAATTCCATAACGACTTCGGAGTTCTTGTTAACAGCGTGATTAGAAGTAAGAAAAATATTGCTTTTTGCAATAAAAAATTAAGTTTAAAGAAATTGTTTTTTAATATAAAACAATACAAATCTTTAAACATATAAACAATAAAATAATAGTGTGAAGAAAATGGAAAGTATTAAAGAAACCAATGAAGAACAGGAAGTGGATGTAAATACTGTTGAAGAAGAAATTATAAAACCAGACCTGTCACAACAACAACAGCAGCAAGAAAATCAAATACTGCAACAAAACCAAGACCAGGAGCAACAAGCATCACAAGAACAGCAACCAGAAAATGTGGCGGAAGAAGAAGAGGAGGAGGAAGTAACAGTTAAACAAATTGAGACACCTAGTGAAACACCAATAAAACAGCAGCAACAAGAAACCACATTACAACAACAGCCAGAAGAAACTCCAGCAATTGATTATGCTGAAGAGGTGGAAGAAGATGAAGATGATGATGATGATGAAGAAAAGGAAACTTCTCAAAAGTTAGTAATAGATATACCAGAAGATGAAGAGGAAGAAGAGGAGGAGGAAGAGGATGATGAAGTGGATGAGGGAGAGGTAATTGCTTTAGATGATTTACCTCAAACAGAAACAGCCACAGTGGAAAATGATAAAATTTTGCAAAAACCTCAAGAAAATGAAGCAATTATCACTTTGTCGGATGGCGAAGAAGATGTTCCCATTACAGATGTGGTAGCAAAACCGGGTAAAATTCAAAAACGTCGTAGCATGGGAGCTGGTTCAGTAACGTCTAATAATGAAGAGGAACGCTTTCGTTTAAAAAGGCGTAAAATTAATGTAGCTGGTGCTCCCAAAATGCCATTGACAGGTTTGAAATCCTTGAAATTTTTTTAATTGTTAAAGATTAATAAGAAGGCTGAATTTTTTACCTTCATAAAGGTTATGTACGTTATATGAATGATCGCCGTGAATCGTTACGTAAAGAACATCCCAATAAAACATCCAATGAACATACAAAAATGATTGGTGAAGAATGGCATTCATTGCCAGCTGATGTTAAATCTTCTTATTTAAAAGCCGCAGATGTTGATAAACAAAGGTAAAAAACTTAGATTATTTATACCATTATAAGCATTAATAAGTCACTTTAAATTAAATTAGTTAAACTAGAAAAATATATAACTGAAATAGAATTCAAATGCCTACGATGAGAATAACATCTTTTTTGTTGGACAAATCACTTGATTTGTCTCATTTTTTGTTTAATATTTCCTTGCAACTATTGTGTAATAATATTGTCTCAATTTTAAACGCAACAAACAAGACTATAATAGAATACTAATATCCTACACAATGACGCAGGTCCTCTTTGAACTCCGCATATACAGAAGAAAGCAGGAAAGGCTTCATTTACCAACCGCCGTTTTGATCACCAGCCAATACCCTCAATTGTACACATCGGCAGGAGGAAATTCTGAAAAACTTTTTGCCAGCTGGGATAATGTCTGTCATGTATTCGCATATCCCTTTCGAAGCAGCGTAACCTATCAGCAATCGTGATGAGATTTGAAATACAAACCCCACCGACTCTAGAATCGCTCTGATGAGGATAAGCGATAGAAATGGCTAGATCATTTGAATAACTGAAATACTGTTGCAAAAAAATAGTAGTCGAGTGTCCGATCTACCACCAACCCTTAGAAGAAAGATGATAGGATCGCGATTACAAATACTACAATGTCTGATCCTAATTCATTGCTGATGCTGAAGAAGCTTGGTGAGGGGGAGTTGAATATATGAATATGGTTTTTAACCAGTCAAACAGAAGCCTGTTAATACTCCATTACCTGTCGCTACGACTCTTGAATCTGTCATTTCAAAACCGATCGTCACCAGCATGGATTCCGCAAAATGTAAAGTACAACAACTGTATTAACAGCCGTATACATTCAAATGAACCAGCACATACCGTGTCTTTAGCCTTTTACACTGTCAGCCACAAAGATTTCTTCCAGGACATTTTGCAGTCCTCTTTGCCGAAGAATTTGAAAGGATGGATTTTTAAATTTTAATTTCCTGAATGGAGATCACTCATTTTAGAGTTTTGCGACCGCAGATCAAAATCCCGTAGAGTAAAACAAGGAGTTCCATATTTATGTTGGCAGTAATTGGGTTATGGATAAAACCCCCAATTGGTAACTTGAAAAGAATGGTCTCCTTCGCTAAGTGATATGCAATGAAGAATATACCAAATTGTCGAAAGAATAGCATGTCCTTAATACAACATCTTCATAAGGAGACGAAAATGTCACCGGTTAAAGAACATAATGAAATGCTCAGCAAACAGTTCCTTCTGAAAAGTCATCGAAAGCATCACTTCAATATAAACCAGAAAGAGTTATTCTAAAGAAAAAAACAAAATTATAAGATGTTAAATATTGACCATTTTGCTGTGCTAATATTTAGCAGATTAGGATCCCCGTTCTGGAATGGCCCGAGTCACAATCGACCAAATATTGTCAACCCAGTGACAGCTGTATCAACTCGGAGAAGAACCACTAGGAAAAACTAAACGTATTTTTTTAATTTTGTGTTTTATTTGTTCACTTGCTTGAAGATTCTTTGTAAGATATAAATGTCCAGAATTGATTCGTTTCTACAACAATTAGATGTTCGCGAAGATTGTTAACTCAGCGTCAGCTGTATCAACCGAAAGTTTTTTCACAGTTTTACAAGAACAGAATAGATTTTTTGGAGAAAAGATCTGTAATTCTAGATTGGCTGGACGTACTTATACATAATTTAACTTAATTAATAATTTTATGCAACGAATAAAACTTTGTCTCCAGTTTTTCGTGACAGACAGATTAGGTCAAGGAATATCATGCACTCTTAACTTGTTTGACAGTTTTTAAGCACCTAATTTTCTTTCTAAGAAGGGAAAATCCAAACAAATTATCATTTAATAGATTTAACTATGTTATGGATAGAGACAGCAAATATTGACCAACATCTGACTCAATATTTTACTTTATTACTTGTTGAAAATATTGACAATTTTTATTAGATCTCTTTGCTTAATCCTTATTTTAACAAAGTTTCCTAAATTTCCCCTTTTCTTTACCTACGATTTATATATTTTAACTATACCTGACACGTTAAAATGTTTGTAATATATTTATTTACCTGTCTGCCACTTATAAGGACCACATATAAAACCAGGTGTTTCATTTTAATTTTGAATCATTATTTGTTGTGACAGTTTGTGTTCCTGAGTCAATTATTAAATTTTGTTTTGAAAATATTTATAAGAAAGAAATTTTTAAAAAAGCTAAGCAAATTTGTAAGTAAAAATTATCCAGATCTTTATTGTTTTAGTGACTTGTTAATTTTTATTTTAAAAAATAGTTTCGTGAAATTTTTAAAATAAAACTCAAAATTATTTTTGCGGAAAAACATATAATTTGTTTTAATGGTTTTTAAGGACAATGAAATTTTTAAGATAATTTTCTTTAATAAAATTAATAAAAAAATAAGAAAAAATTTGTTGAAATTTAAATTTGTAAAATATTTTTTCAACTTAACCTCAAAATTATGTTTTCTGTAGCGCAATTCCGATAGTAACGCAAATTCGTTAGTTAACGCATTTTATAGTTAATTCTTGTAAAAAATATTTTCTATTTTTGTTATTAAAAGTGTCGTAAATAATTAAATAAATAAAAGTTGTCGTAAAATCATAACGACAATAATAAAGTTTTTATATTTCCCCGTACATTCAGCTAATATTTTACCATTTTAGACTTTCTATAGCCTTGTAGTAGTACATAGTTAATTTAATAAAAGAATGACATTAAACTCTGCCACAAGAATATAATCTATTTGCCAAAATGAAGATTGAAACCTTTTTTGATGAAAATAAAATTCCCTTTTGCTGCATCAAACAACACACAATAATAAATTTAATCATTTCAATTTCATTAGAGCCACGTCAGTGATTGATCTATTGTCCTCCAAAATCCAAATCACTTAATCGCCACAATGTGTATCATGGGCATTTAGTGCGTACAAATGACGTTATTCACGTTTACAATCACCAAAAACTGCTGGTAGTATGGAAAGTTCGTGGTCGTCATCAAACCATTGAACATGCTACCAGAAAAGCAGTTTTATAACTTGAACAAATTTTGAACTAAACCATGTATTTAACACAAACGCTCTCTTCTTCATTGCTGAGACCATATAATTCCCGTTGATTCTACTTTCATATTTCATTTAAAATTAATTTTATTTTAACAAAATAACGAAAAAATCGTTAACACAACCAATATTTTTCGTTACTTGACGATATCGGTAGTAAATTTAAAAAAGTTACGAAATTGCGATACTGATTTAAAATTTTTTATCATTATATTTGAGATTAAATTGAATTCAAGTATTTTTTTAACGTCAAATTTTAAAGATTTTTACTCAATCTAACCTCAATTTTATTTTTAATTACATAATACTCAGATAATTCTGATAATATTAAAAACAGGTTTTGTTTTAATATTATTAAATCATGAGTTAAGAAAAAAACTCAACATAACCTCAAAATAATTTTTTCTGGTTTAAAAGTTAATTGATATATTTGTTTTATAGTTTGTTCTTCTTTTCAACATAACCTCAATTCAAATATTCTTAATTTCAAATAATTTTAAAATTTGTTTATTAAGGAGTGATATTGAAAAATTCTTAACATACATTTTTGTTAATAGAAAAAAAGCCAAAAAAATTAATTTTTAGAAAAAATATTTTTATAGTATTAATCACTAGTGATGAAATTTTGAACGATTTATCGTTATCGTTTTTATAGTGCTTTCTATCACTTTGCTACAAAATATAATTCATGTCCGAATCTATTACTCTTTTGGACACTTTTTTGTACTCTTCAATTGCCTTTTAACAAGATCCCAATATATCTCTATTGGTCCAAGCTTCGGGCAGTTTTTTTAGTACAAATACCACATTATTGTTCTTGTACCACTCAAGGATTTGTTTACAATAGTGACAAGATACCAAGTCAGGCCAAAAATAAGTGTAGACATTGTGAATGGAAGCAGCATTTTTTGAAAACGTTCCTTGATTTCAAATTCGGTATTTATAGAATCCGTTGTAATATATCATAAACATAAACTTTTTGGCAAATTTTGACTGTTTTTGGGTTCTAAACTTCTCTTCAACATTCCCTCAAGCATTAGCAACATAAAATTTTGACCAGGAAGTTACGAACATTCCCTCAAGCACCAGCAATATAAAATTTTGACCAGGAAGTTGCGAAAAATCTGCCAGAACTCATATTTCGTCATCCATTATGCAGCAAGAATATATTTTAAAAAACTTTAATTCAAGAACATGGTTCTGTTCCTGTCAGGAACTTAATAAGCCTTGTATGTTTTTTAAACATGGATAAGCTTAAAATTTTCGTAGCAAATAGTCCAAACACTGAGCAAATCAGGCAGCAATCTTCCAGTGACATACACAATACAATTACACAGTCCACATGAAGTTAAAGAGGCGCAACAGAATTTTAATGCTGTTGCTGAAGGACCTTTGCGAACAGAAGTTGATTGACTGGTTTTTAACCAGCCAATCAGAAGCCTGATAATAGACAATAGACAAATAGAGTCATCGCGTTACAAAAACTTTGGATAAACTCGAACAAGTGACATATTTCAGTCAGAAAGCAGCACTTTTGAAAATGCTTACTATTTTATGGCTTTAAAAACATCATGTGGTTCATTCCTTCTACCAGAACCAGGTTTTCTATCAACGGACAAATTCTCCCGTTGCTGTTTAATAACATTGGAAACAGTATTACAGCAGACCTTTGAATGCTTGGCCAACTTTTTATAGAAAAAAGTTGGATTTTGTGGAAAATATTTAATAATTTTAATACACAATTTTTTCCTGGTCAATTATTTTAATAAGATTAACAAAATATAAATTTCTTTGACTTTCGACGTAAATGACTGACATGTTTTACAAAGGTAACTTGATCAAAAAAAAGATAAAATAATATTTGGGTTAAATGTAAACGAGCTTTAGGAATTTTTCGATTTCTTTGTATCTTCTTTTAAAAATCTTTTAAATTTACAGTTTATATTTCTACAAAATTTTGATTTTTACAAATTTTATTCAACATAACCTCAATTTCAAATATATGAATCACACGATTTTTCACTATAACTATAAAAAACTATTTTAACTTGCATTAAAAAAACGAAACAGTTTCAATTTTATTAAAATTTTAATTTAAAATTTTAATAAAATTAAAATTTTTATAAAATGAAGATATTTTCAAACTAACCTCAATTGTTTTCTATTAATAGGTTTTTTAATTGTCAATATTGAGAACAATGTCGATTTTAGGAAACTACTTGTAGGAGAAATAAATTGATTATGAAATTAAAAGTTATCGAATTTTTGTGAAATATTGAAAAGAATTTTCTAAAATTTTATTTATTATTTTTTTAATTACATTTTTTTAATATTCAATTTTTTAACTTAAACATCCATAATTTACCAGCTATTTAAGCACTTTTGTTTTAGATTTCTTGCTCTCTTACATACAACGTGTTGAAAAATTCTTCTATCTATCTCTCTCTTATATTTTCGACGACCTTCTCTTTGCAGATATGTTAAGGAATTGCATAGTTTTCTTAAATCCCGACCCGATGTTTTAGCCAGTGAATTGGCTAAAAATAAAATACGAAAAACAGCCGACAATAATAATTCTAATACAGCGGCGCCGGCCTCAGCAACAACATCAACAACAACAGCTACAGCCAACAGTTCAGCAGCCACAAAATCGTTAACTAAAGATAAATCATCAACTAGCGATAGTAGTGCGAAGTCTGCCAAGGAACATATAAAAGATAAAATCAGTAAAGAAATAATGCCTCAACCTTCCACCTCACAACAGGCTGCGGAGAAAGCCCACAATGAGAAGAACAAACGTAAACGTACTCCCACACCTCCGTCAGCAGCAGCAGCAACAACAGCAGCAGCTAATACAAATAACGCCAACCCAACTACCAGCAGTGGCAGTAATATTAATGCCTCCACTTCTGCCTCATCAACGGGCATTTCAATTGTTACCCCTACACCCGGTGAAATACCCATATTTACTAATGAATTTTTGGAACATAATAAAATCTATGATATGGAATTACGTTCTCTGCGAAAATCTAAAACCGATTTGGAACAACAGAATTCAGTTTTAGAAAAACATGTTGAGAATATGAAATTCGGTGTAGAGAAAATGATCACCGAAAATAATGAGCTCGAAGAGAAAAATAGACTTTTGGAAATTTATCTCGATAAACTAAAAAGAAAATTAGCTTTAGCCTTAAGTTCTTTACCTTTGCCCTCGGCTCCCAACGGGGCCACTGTGGATAATATTGATAAATATATGCAGGATTTATATAATATGTCCACTTCCAATTCTCATGGCCCGGCCACTTTAAATAAAGCTAAAGATATTATTCGAAAATTAGATTTACAAATTCAATTATAAATTCGAAATCTGAAACTTTTGTTTTTTTATTTTCTCCTTTCTTTCTGAAAAATTATATATATATAGACCTCGCTTATTTCTTCAGTTAGCAATACTTTCTATCTTCTTATTGTAAAAAAGTATTAAATTGTTTAAAATTTTAGATTTTTTCTATAGAAAATTGTTCATATCGTTTGTCATAACTTTAATTATTTTATATTAAGTTTATAACTTTGGATTTTATGGTTATTAAATCCTCTTACAAATTATTTTTAAGCATTGATTTTACCTAAAAATAATTCTTTATCGTTTAAATGAAAACAATAAATTTATCATTCCTTAACAATTTGTAAAACATAAATTATTTAGTTATTTTAATTAGATTATGGTGGTGTAGGGTGTAAAAATACAACCATTTTTAAGTTTACCATTCGACTCAGAATAACTTCCTGAGTCCCTAGTTGTTCTAACAGCTGTTAACACAAGTTAGTTAATTATTGTGATTCAGGTTCTGGTTTAACTCCAGAAATTGTGCCACTTCAATAGGAAGAGTCCATAGATCTTCTAGACTATGAGTGGTAGAATTATTTTGGCATTTAAACAAATGTTGTGTGTTATGTGGTCCTTAGCCACATGACCACATGGAGGACAAATATTGTAGGCATTGAGTCTATTGCTCCAAGTCCCGAACGTAGTTGTGTCAGAACTACTCTTGTACACCTCGGCAGATTTCTTTCTAAGTCTGTAATGGGAAGTGGGCAGCCTCTAAGTACGACACTCACACGGTAACTTGAAACCGTGGAATTCGTAGCGTCTCTATGAATGTCATTCGAAGCTGTTATATAAGAATGTTCTGTTCACATATTCGAAAATCTTTTCTAACATGCCTTGGGGGTAACTTCAATTCTGTTATATTGCAGTTAGGATGATGTCTTCGATGGCATCAAGGAGGAACTGTTTGCTAAGCATTTCATTGTGTTCCTTAACTGGTAAGATCTTTGTCTTCTTATGCAGGCATTGTATTAAGCACATTTATATATGGCCCATTACAGTTCTTAAGGTTGTATTTTGGCAACTTTCTTTATTGTATATCACTTAGCGATGGAGACCATACTAGAGCAATATAAATTATCTCTGATCGATCAATAGTTTTGTAAATAGCTAAGGTTTCATTGTCCAAACCCCAAGTACTGCCAGCTAGTGCTTTGAGGATTTTATTCCTTCTGCACAGTTTTTGCGTGATTGCAGTAGTAAGAGCTGAAGAGGTTACAGAATATAGGCTGTCAAATGTAACCCCTAAGATCTTCGAGTGGTTTACAGTCGGAATTTGGATTCCATCGTACGACGATTCCTAAATTTATATTTACCTCTTGTGTCTTACTGGAAAGAGAGCTGCTGGTGAAAGTTTCAAGTTACGTGCAGTGAAGATGTTGTGGTTTTCGGTGAGATAACTATTTACCAAACGGTCCGTCGCCGTTATTGTACAGCATGTTCGTTTGATCGGCTGGCTGTCCATTTAAAACTTGTTCGCAAAGTACTGGTCGAAATTGATTATGATTGGTCCATTATTTCAAAAAGACCCAATACGAATGTTCCCCCGGAATAGGGGTTTTAGTCCATAAAATTTCAAAGTTTCAAGTTTTGCAAAAATAAATCTTATTATAATCGATGTGCCAAATTATACGAAGATCGGTCCATTAGTTCTTATATATCCCATACTATCACCCTTCCAAATATCACTTTGAAACTCATAAATCGCACATATATGTGAGTATTGTAAAAATATTTAGTTAAATTAAAATAAATAAAAGCCAAAAATACTGTACGATATTACACGAGGGTTGGTCCTCGTGTCTCAATTATTCAAACTAAAAAGCTTTTATTATGAAACCATTTGAAAAATCTGTTCAAATCGAGTTCGCCAGTATTTTACGGTTCTTTACAATGACTAAAGGCATCCTAAGGATCTGATGTTTTGTTATAGGTCATATAGTCATGTCAATAAAAAAATAAGATAAATAGCGTAGATCTTTCAACGTACAGTTTCCTAGAAACATTTTTTCTAACCCCAAAGCAATTTCGAAATTTTGAAAGGATAATTGAGAGGTTAAGGAGAAGTATATGAATTAATTTCAGTTTTTCGAAATCCAAAGTTTTGATTGGGAATCACTTAACTGTAAAAAATTGCACTGGAATGTTTCCAGTAAACTTTGGCTTAGATTTCTAGCTTTGACACTCACTGAGAAGCTGGTAGAAGGAACTTGTAAAGTGATCTGAGAAACAGCTTTACACCGAGCAATTTTGATGTAACCGATTTTAATGAATGTGGTTCATGAAGTGTCTTGTTCTATTCATGTTTAAAACAGGCCACCCTATTTATGGTTATTTGTCTATCTCTGTCAATTTAATTTTAAGAAGAGCTGGAAAATATTGCTTCTGATATTTCTACAAAATCTGCGTTAGATGAATAAAATGTCACACGGTTAGTGGCAAATTCATCTGCCTGTTCAACATATATGTGGTTCTTGAATGCTGGGACTCATATTGAGCCCTCTTATTATATTTTTTCTATAAGTATAGACAAGGAGGTTTCATTCATCCTAAATTCCCTTTATAAGATCTTCGCAATTACAACAAATCCAATATGAAAATTCACCACGGAAATATCCGTTTAAATTCAGCTGTATCTCTTAAACAATAACTCAAAATAGATGAAGTTTTTAGAATGGTCAGTATAGATTCTGGTGTTATACCTTTTAGTCGTTTCCAAATTCATAACAAAACCACAAATATGATTTATATTAGAACTATTCGTATACTTTACTGGCTTCCTGCCGTCGTCAGTAATTAAAGAAGAAATTACTTTTGAAAAAATCTTATTTTATATGGAAAAGGGTTAAGCTCTTTAGATTAACCTTTGTCGCATACTAAATGAAAAAAACAAACTCTTATACTACTAACGATTACTTTAATCAATGTCCTTGTGCTACTTTCGACTTCCATTTCCCTAAACAAATATTATAGTTTACTGGCTTCCTGCCATCGTCAGTAATTAAAGGAGTAATTATTTTTGAAAAATTCTTATTTTATATGGAAAAGGGTTAAGCTCTTTAGATTAACCTTTGTCACATACTAAAAAAACTCTTATACCACTAGCGATTCCTTTAATCAATGCCCTTGTGCTACTTTCCACTTCCATTTCCCTAAACAAATATTATAGTTTATTGACTTTGATCTCACTTATCTCTTATAGAAATCTGTACAAAACACTCAATTCACTCTAATTAAAACAAATGCTAAAATAATATCCCACAGGAGGAGATTACGGCAAACATGACTGCACATAAATTACAGTGAATTATTGTAGCGCAGTTAATTCACCTTTTTTTTCTTTTTCTTCATCTCTCATTGAGGGTGGTTTCCCATAAATACACAGTAGAAGTTGGGAAAAAAATGCATTTAGAAATGTTTTTCAACCCTCTAAAAACTTTTCAGTCTTCCGATTTATTCAAATTGCATTTGAAATGGTCATAAATGTTTTCGCATTGAAATAAAATTATCATTTTTCTATAGTGATTTTGTTTTCGAGGGATTTTGATGTGATAGATTTATCAAAGAATTCTGTAAGAGGGATGTTTAGTCAGAGTCAGAGTGTAAAATTTGTAATAATGACGTCACGTGTGGGTTGGTAAACAAATCTGTTTAAAAAATTATTATTATTATTAGATGTATAGAGTATTTTAATGCGACATAGTGTTGGCAAGACATCAAAGAAAATATGTTTTTTATTTAATTTGTTTTATAGATTGATTTTAGGTTTTATAACGATAATATTACGTACACTTGAGTTGTGTTTAAAGAGTTTGGAATTTAAAATTTTGATTGAGAAAATGGACATATTTTCATTATTTATTCATCAGTCGGGAGTCCTTCTGAAAGTCTTTAACTTAAGTGCAAATTTAAAACTTCTGACACAAATAAACTTTCAGCAGAATGGATTTAATTCTTAGATCTCATTAAATTCTTTACCTGGAGTTCATTCCAAAAATCATCCAGTAAATATAAATTTCAAGGAAACTCTCAACAGCTTTGATTAAGGATTAGAAAGAAGTAGTTCCAACTAACGCTTCTCTGCCATTTATCTATCTTTTTGATAGCATTTGATAATTTAGACGTAACTTAAGTTTTTGATGAGACACTGCCACCAAACGACAACATTACCAAATGTAATCTAAACGACTTGGATCTGGTGTCTCGAGAAACTAAAAACGTTTCGAAGTCACAGTAGAGGAATCAACGTTTATCCATCTACTAAATATTTCCGGTACAAAACAATCCAATCGCCAAAATGAAACTACAGATCTTCTATAATCATTCATTCTAAAAAGTCAAACAGATTTTCTCATGCAAAAATACATTGACAGACTTACATCGCTTTAGGAAAAATTTTAAAGAAATGGAGGTCTATTTAACACAATCTATATACCTTTCGTATGAAATCGATCTGCAGATTATTATTGAATTTCTTAGAAAGAATTGCAACCAAACTTGAACTTGTTCCATTTACTCTCTACAAGAATTATTTGAATAAAAAAAACTTGTAAGAAAGTTATAGTAGATCAAATCTAACTATGACATACCCTACACTACATTATTGTTTGTTATTAGTACCTACGAAAATTATAGAAGACCCTCGTATAATTTGATTTTTTGGTTTTGGGCTTAAAAGTTTAAACATTAATATGTTACTAATAATTGTGTGAGATTTATGCGTTTTTTTATAGGCCGGCCCTCGTAAAATTTCAACGTATATGGTTGAATCGATTCAGGAAGTGATTATGAGTGTTACTATTTTTTCTTCCCATTACATACATCTGCACAAATGCATAATATCGCAACTACCAATGGTGGTGTAGGGTATAATAAAATATATTTAGGATCACATGTAGAGATACCTTCTACAAAGCAAGTCATAAGTATTAGAATTATTATTAATAATCAAATTTAATCCCGATTAATTTCCTATGGGACTGTCCTTTGGAACAATATATTACTGCCTGGTCCAAACTAAAAAAAAAAAAAACAAATATTGTCGAACAACGGAAAAAATAATTCCTTGTACGCTGATCTAGAAATCATATGTGATATTGATGAAAAGTATTTGTAATCTTTGAAAAAAGTAGTTAAATCAACAGATTTCTTAAAATTAATACAAATGATAGAGGGAAAGGTAGGGTTGATGGAAGGGTAAAATGTGGGCTATAAGTCGAATTTATAAATAGTTTTTGAACGTCCATTAACATATCACCGAGCTTGTTTTTCATTGATTGATTGCCTTCGAATGAATGAATGTGGTTTAAATCCTGTGACTATTTGATTCATTATTATTGTCCAACCAAATAAAGATCATTATGATTGCTGTCATTGTTATTGGGTTAAGGCGTTAATTTGGATAGTCTCTCGGGCTTAATATACAATCCTTTTAACCTTAAAAGTTCAAGCATTAGTAGCCCTTCTGGTCGTATTACGTTGACTGATTACTTTCGAACGAATTAACTGTAGGTTCCCTTTGATTATCTGACAGAATTTCCAAATACACATATTTGGTTTCAGATGAGATCCAACGTTATTACCTCCGAATGTTTCCGAATGATTTTAAACCAGAGGTGTCCTACTAATTTCCTGAGTATCCTACCAACTCTGCTATTTTCACGAATATGCTATAAACGACTGCTGCTCTCTCAATTTAAGCAGAGCTTGCATTTTATTCAATATAATATTTTGCTACTTTACTCACACAAAGACAAATTAATAGTTGTGCGGCTGGGCACCTCAGTTTTAAACGTAGGTTTGTATGACTCCCAATTAAAATGCAAGTTCTCCTGGCTTTGACAGCAACCTTTCTAGGGTAGGGATTATTTAGGATTATCCAGGAGAATTCCGATTAATAAATCTTAAAAAATCTCATTCGGTATTGCCGTCCCTATGCTTTCTTAATGCTTTCAACTCACATCAAATTTTCGGCAGATCGGAATACTTTTGAAGATTTGTGAGTTGTTATATACTGACCGTAAATGTATGCTGAGAATCGATAGCTTTATGCAGCCATTTTCTTCTAATTAAAAATTAGAAGAAAATGGAATTAATCGTGTTAGAATAAGGATTTTTATGAAAGCTTATTTAGTCTTCGGCTGCATTTCTTAGTTCTAAAAAAAATTGGATTTAATTTAATACGCTAATTTTTCATTTTTAATTATTAAATAAAATATGAAATTTCTCCCTTTTTAAACTTTAATTTTGACACATACAAACAGCTGTTTTTGTAACGGTTTTTATTTAAATAAAGCTTTAATTTCCTAAAATGTTTTGATTTTTCAAACAACAACAACAACAAACAACCGTTTTATTATTTACAAACACACTTGTTTGTAAATAAACTCTTTTCTTATATACAAAATGCTCTTAAAATGAATACTCTTTTGTGAAACTCACTAAAGTGTGGTGAATTTCTGTAAATTGTTGGTATTTTTTTAATGTTACTTGCACACAAATACAACTAAACATTATTCGCTGAATTGTGTAGAGAGTGAATGAATGAGAGGTTGATGTAAAAATCTTTTAAAACTTCATATTTAGTTGAGTAACGTCAACCACGGTTAACGGATGTTTCTTTGTGTTTTTTTTTAAACGTTGCAACGGAAGCGTGTACAAGAGTGAATTTGTATGAGTGAGTGAATAAATGAAAGAAACAAAAATTCTTGCTCATGCAAAGCGTGCGTTAATAAGAAGTTGAATATAAAATCGTATATATTTTTAAATGAAATAATAAAAGAAATTATTTTTAACATATTAAAAAGTATAAAAAAATAGAAGAAATGAATGAAATGAAAATTAAGGAGTTTTAAAGTGTTTTTTTCCAATAAGAAAAAAAATATACAAAAATCTCTATTAATTAAAAATTAAACAAAAATCTAAGATAAAAAAGCTTAAAAATTAAGAAAAAAATCAAGAAGAAAAAGTGCAATAGTGTTTGTAAGAGAGAGTGTGTATAATACAGGTGTAATAGAATCTGAAAAAGGGTTATAGTGATAACTCTCCTAACAGAGACCCTTTACCATTAGAATTTACTAGAATCTGTGGTTTTTTTTCTTAAAAACAGGGGAAAAGTATAAATTGTGGAATAATTTAATAAAAATTGTTTCAAGTGTTAAATATTTATTAAGTAAGTAAAGTTGTCATACCTTTAAATTAACAATATTTAGCTGTATTTATCTGTGTCTCTATCTTCCTCTCTCTCTCTATCTATCTTACTCCCAACTCCCCCTGTTGGTATTATCAAATTAGTGTTAGTTTTATGTCATTAAAATTTATTTCCTAGTTTTATCTATCTCCCTATAGTTTGACATCATCTTAGAGTCTTTATTATATTTCTGATAAGAAAAACTTTTATTATTTTAAACAAATAAAAAGTGTTTAACAAAAAAAATCAATAAAAAAAACCTTAAAGTGTCAAACTCTTATAAAAAAGCAACAGCAGCAGCAGAAAAAAGTTGTTATTGCAAAAACCACAACAACAATTGATTTGTCTTCTCACCAAAAAATGCAACCTTGGTTTTACATCAATAAATGTCATTTGATAGTATGACATGACATGTCATTTATCTCGCAAGTTTTTTGAAAAAAAGTGTTAAAATAATTTCCATTTATTTGTTTTTATTCCGGTTCTTTGACAACAACAAATATCTAACAAAAAGCTACTGTAATTTATATAAAAAAATGGAGCTAAAAACGTGATAATTTTGCATTGAATAAATTTTTATATGAAAAGAAAAATCATAATAAAAACTTTTGTTATTATTATTATTATTGAATGGTGTCAATATTTCTTTTAACAAAAACAAATTATTTTTAAATGTTTTGGTAATATATTTTTTTCTATAGACAATAATTAATGTTATTAGTGTCATCGTAACCGGTTTTTTTGGTGTTTTGAATTAATCGTGGTATTTAATTTTAAATTCAAAATAATCTACAGAAAATTAAATCTATTAGAAATAAAATAAAATTTAATACATTAATTAATGAATTAATAAAATTTACCTGCAAATCAATAATACGCCGTCGAAAAAAATTAAAAATATTCGCCAAAAATTATTAAACAGATTTAAAGAACTAGTGAAATGGAAAAGGTCAAATGTGACTTAAGCCAATAAGGTAGTTTAAAAATAGTGTTGTATATTCTGGTTAAATTTACCGGGTCTTATATGAGCATTCTCTGTAAGCAAGAAAGCTATCAGACTGCTCTTTCCATAGCATTCTCAGACTGAACTATCTATCTAACACTGGAACAGTTGTGCCAACTTCTCAAGCCAGTCTAGAGACATTGTTGGATAATTATATTAGGAGAGCATCTTATCTGCCTTTTTGGTGGTACCTAAAGATGAGGCAGGCATAAGTTTTCACTCTAAAAAAAAGTGAACTATCTAACTAACGTTGAAACAGTGGTCTTAACTTCTCAAAGAAGCCTGGAAACAGTGTTGGATATTCGTTCGTTACTCTGTGATTGTCTGTATCGATTTCAACAGGTTGTAGTAAAACATATTCGTCTGATTTCACTAAATGCCGATTTTAAGTTTCGGAGTTAATTTGATTAGTTGAACAGGCTTTTTATATTCAATCTAACAATCGGTTTTGAAATAAAGAATTAACCTGAATTAACCTGTTTTGAACTGAAGCGTGTTCCAATTAAGACACTCTACATCCATCGTACAAATGGATTGTGAGAAGTGACATGATCTAGGCTATAAATTGTGATTCTCCTGCAACATTTGGTGGAAATTTGTCATGATGGAAGCTTATGGTCACTTGTTTGGTAGTTTTTTATTGATTGCTCTCTTGCCTGCATCGATTTAGAAGCTTATAAAACACTTACCAAATGCAGAGCATAAGGCATCCAAATCCATAACTTTCAGTAGCCGTTTAAAGATAAAATGAGTCTTTCGATCTAATCCACGCTAAAGATTTCTAAAATGCATAAGATTGCTGCAAATCCAAATCCATAACTTTCAGTAGCCGAAGATGATTGAGTCACACCTGATTGAATCAGAATCTCAACGAAATAAAGGATGACCACGCCATAACTAATAAATAGTGATATAATGGATCAATATATGGGAAACAAGTCTTGGGAAAATGCTGGAAATTCATTTTGGAACCATTTCAGCTTTATAAGCTGACACAGAAACTTGCTGGAAATTCAATTTTGGAATATGAAATGGTTAAGTAAATTTTCGACGAATTCTAAGAGAGTTTCATTGGGAATAAGTCACCATATCGTAGAATTTGCCCGCCTTAATTATTAATGAAGTGGGACGATGACTTTTCAGAAGCGTATATTTTATCGTCTTTACATTTTAAAGGTCAAAGTTCTTTATAAAACTTATACTGGATGTTCTGATTCGAAGGACCATAAACAAATAATTTGAAATTAAAGTTTGAGTTTAAGTCTTGGTGTAAAAATCATAGAGTCTATTTTGCTATCAAAAACAACTTAACCTTAAATGCATAATCTAAAAAAAGACTTGTAGGTTATGTTATTTAAATGTGGGAATCGATTTCATTAATAAAACAACTCTGTATAATTTAACATCCTCTTTTTTAATTTTATTACTCATTTATATTTAATAGCTTGTTTTCAATATCAAGTCTAATGCTAATTGATTTTCAAATAGCAGAGATTCATGAAATTTATTTAAAATTTAGTTTTCAAATAAATAAAAATAGTAAAATTAAACTAATTTGCATTATTTAGAAATAATTAAGATACTAACAGAACCACAGACATTTAATATTAAAAACGTGATTTATTTCAAAAAAAATTGTTTTAAAGTAGAAATTTTAAATTTGTTTAGCTGATAATCTATATATATAACATAGGATGTATGTACGTTGTAACGTATAGACCACAAAACAGTTGAAATTATCACTGAATGATTCCAATATAAAGCAAAATAAACTATTAATACTCCGATAGGACTAGAGGGTGGGGCACTTCCCATACAAAGTAAATATTGATTATCGAATATGTAAAAGCGAGAGTTTTCATATTTGATCCAAACCGTTTTACTGGACAAACTGTAGGACATATGAGATCAGGGGAAGGGATACTCCCCATACAAGGGGTAATCCGCATACAAAGTAAATATTGATTATCGAATGTGCAAAAATCTAAAACAGCGAGTGTTTTCATATTTGATCCAAACCGTTTTACTGGACAAAATGTAGAACGATTATCTAAAGAATTATACAAGCGAGAGTTCTGAAATTTGATCCCAATCACTTTTTCAAGGTTCTGTTTTACGGCACAAAATGTAGAACGGATAGGAACAAGAGGAGGGGTTTTCCCTCATAGAAATCAAACATTGATAATATTGAGAATTTTCAAATTTGGTCCAATTTCCTTTTTTAATACACTTCCTGATTTGGGATATTTCTTTCGAGATCTTTCTGCATCAAAGCGCACCGGGTAAAAGCTAGTTAGAAATATAAACAAATTGCAATCATTGAATAATAGTTTTGAGTGTTTTCAAGAAATATTTATTATTTATATTAAACAATTTATTTGTTTAAACAATTACGAAGATCAAGGGGAAAATATGATAAATAACAGATGGTTTTTTTATTAAATAAATAATAGAGAAGTGAGTAGAGATTTCTAGGGTTTTTTAAGGAGTGAGATTGAAAATGTGGAAACATAAGTTAAGCGCGCAATTTTTGAAAGTCATCTCTATAATTTTCGAAAAGTAACTGAAAAGTTATTTCGATGAGGGTCTAAAAAGTTAAGTGCTGAAATAATTAAAAATTGAAAATAAAATCGAAATTCGATCTATTAAAATAAACTCAGTCTTTGAGGCTTTAGATCTCAATTAATTGATCAAAATTCGCAAAAGTGATCGTTCGAGATATGTTCAAATTGGAAATCAATGTTTATCGCAGAAATCGGTGGGCAATCACTGTGGTTTCCATTAGAAAATATTGAAAAGTTCCAGTTTAATATATAATTTATACTACTGATCTGCCTACCAGCAATAAACTATTTATTCAAAAGTCGCTGAGGACAACCTTGACTTAATTGAATATCCTCATATTCCATCCCACCAGCTAAATAAATTTTTGCGAATTGTGGATACATGATTGAAACACTGACAAATTCGAACACGTGAACTGAAGAGTAAACATGTGACTTTGACTCAGAGAAATGGATAATGTCAACCTGCGTATTGCCTGGCTTCGTCACATTGAAACTAAGAGACTTCACATCAAGTTAAAAACATTCAGTCCTTATTGACTATGAAATCACCAGTGAAAACTTAGCCTTGATAATAAAATGATCCTCTATAAAGCCTACCGAAAAGAGTATGGTCGTATGGTTTGTAGGGATCAGCAGAGAATCCAATCTAAGATTCTGAGGACCATAACAGGAGCATCATAATATAGGAAATGAAAACATCCCAACAATTATCAATTGTGGTTATCAGCGAATTACATTAATATTGTTCTCTTACAGAGAGCTTTTCCAAGATTCTGAGGACCGATAACAGGAGCACCTTGATATATTTCAGATGAGAACATTCATGGGGATTTACAAATATCCATCGTTAAGATAGAATTTAAGCAAATTGAAGAATTATTTATTTAAACTTCATGTTCATCCATATCCATTTGAAAAACAAGGCTTCTTAAATTGGACCTTTCGCACCGCACTTAGCAGTATTAGTATGAACGAAATATGCTCTATAAATAAAGCATTAAGAAATGAAGGATTAACAGAAACTTTTATTTTTCTTCTTAGGACGAAGCAATATGTTTAATTATTTTTGGACCGACATGACTTGTGAATACTTAAAAGAACACCATCTCCAAATTGTAATTGTTTTGAGCCAAAATATTGATATTTTGCCACATGAGAATTGGGAATCCCGAAAATGGCAATAGCAATAGTTTTTTTTAGTTAACGAAATATTGGTCCAAGAATGATATTTAAAAAAATGCTCTCGTGTAAGGTAGCAACAATTTGGAAACTTGATGTTTAAAAAAAGCCAAACTTTATAGAAGAAATTATCCACATGATGTTTCTAAAGCAAAAAATAGAAAGCCCTCAACAAATCCGTGATGAAAGCAAGCCGGTTAGCTAAGTGCTCGGACTATTTGCTGCGAAAAGTTTAAGCTAATGCAGGTTTAAAAACATACGAGGCACAAAAAGTTTCTGACAGAAGCGCTGCTTAAAAAATTATAGGCCAAAAATAGAGCACGGAAATTGAAGTCAAGTTTAAAAAATATTCTTGTAGCATAATTTATGGCGAAATGCATGTTCTGGCAGATTTTTCGCAACTTCATGGTCAAAAATTTTATAATGCTGATGCTCGAGGGAATTTTGAAAAAAGCTAAGGACCCATAAGCGGTCAAAATTTCTCAAAAAGTTCTTGGAATAGCAAGCAATATGCAGTTGCAGCAAAAGCAGCCAGTCATTTGTTACAACGGGCTCTATAAATAGCGAAATTTATATCAAGAAATGTTTACAAAAAAGCTTCTTCCATTCATATAACTTCATTTTGTGTTCACTTATTTTTGGCCTGTCTTAGCATCCTACCACTATGGTAAATAAATCCTTGAGTGGTACAAGAACAATAATGTGGGTATTTTTATCAAGACAGTAAAATTATCAAATTATCCGGAGCTAATACCCAGTGGAGAGATATTGGGCTCCTGTTAAAAGAAACTTGAAGAGCACAAAAATGTGTCCAAAAGTGTGGTAGATGGTCTACCTGTTCGAGCAAAGTGACAGAAATGCAAAAAGGTTTCTAAAAACGAAATTTACATCATTTATAAGGCATCATAAAGTGTCCACCTATTTTTGGCCGTTAAGTGGTACAAGAACAATAATGTGGTATTTGTACCAAGAGGAGTAAAACTGTCCGGAGACCCAAAAAAGAAACTTAAAGACCACAAAAAAGTTTGAGCAAAGTGACAGAAAATAAAAAGAAGTTAATGCAAGTGTTTCTGAAAACGCTCCAAAATTTCATCACCAGTGATGAAAACTATAAAAATATTTCTTGTTTGTAAATTCTAATAATAATTTCAATCAAATAAAAACTGAAAACTTTAAGTTTCTTTCCTTAGAAAAATTGCTTAAGAGCTTCAGAAAGATTTCCCCAACAATCGAATTTTTTAAAAGGGGCGTGACCTAAATAACTATTTTTTAATGGAAATGTTCACAACTTTTTACATATTGATTAAATCCCTAATATTTTTGAAGTTTTCCTCCACCTCATTCTGCAAATTTGTTAATAACAAATAAAATTTCCTAAAATACTCATGTCATAAGAGTAAAATAAGTTAAGTAAATATTTATTATTACTTAGTTATTATTAAAACCCTAAAGCAAGCATTAGATTACCTTATTACGTTAATAAACATATCAATAGTTTTGGCATTAAATGAATTTATTTATTATTAAATCAATGATGTTTTTATAAATTATCTAATTTTTATTTATTTTCTTTATATTTACAGATTATTTTAACCCACGAAATTAGCAAAAAAAATGTGTTGTTTTTTATATAAATTGTGTTTAGTTAAAGTTGAAATATTTTTGTAAAATGAAATAAATTAAAATATTTTATTAAATGAAAATAAAGGAACATTTCCTTCAAACATTTCACCCTCATAAGCATCTAACAAATGTCATAATTTAAAATATCATTGAGAGAGAGAAAAAAGTATCTAACAAATAACAAATGTAAATGATTAAAATATAAAAATCAGTTTTCTAACGAAACTAGAGGAGAAAAAAACCAACCACCTGAATGAACCACCCACTTGTCAAAAAAGAAATAAAGAAGAAGGAAAATATTTACGCAATAAACAAACCTAAAAAAAATACAACTCTATGGCAAAATCATCTGTGTTGGAAAACACAACGATATAACATCATACTCTACTACTACAATAAAAATTAATACCGTTAGTTTCATATTGTTTTTTTTTTTTTTTTTTTGTTTGCTGCTTAAAAAACACAGCATCCATGTTGTGTTGAGTTAACAGAGAGAAAAGTGAGCATTAAAAAAGGGTTTTATAAGGAAATCAAAATAAAGTACCGATAGGAGAGAGAGCGAGCTTTATTTCCTTAAAACTAAAGAGTGTAAATAAGTGAGTGCATTAATTTTTAAATGTCTGTGTTGAATAAGGTGAATTTTTTGTTCATAGAGTTTTTATCACATTTTTATTAAAACAATTTTGTGATAAAATTTTTGCTTATTCCCCACAAATCTCGAAGAATAAAATAGAAAAAAATCATTTACTGGTGAAAAGAACTAACAACACAAACAATGGGCCGGCGTACTTATTTCAATCGTGCTACGGAAATCACCTACCCCAGTCGTGTAGAGGGTTGGTTGGATGTTTGTGGTGAGTTTTAAAATGTTTATTTTTTTTCTATTTACTTTTAGGCTTAAAATTATTATTTGTGTTAAGGTTAAAATATTTGTTTAATATTTTCTATTTCAATTTACTTAGGGCCACCGGCAGTTTTCAGATTTATGTTTATTCTTTCTTTATTCTGTTTTAACACTTGTTTTCTTCGCTTTTGCGCTTCATTTGTGGTTTTAGCTTAAAATTGAATATCATATTAGTTCCTTGGTTTTGCTGAAACAAACAATAATTTAATTAATTAAAAAATATAAGAAAAAATATACAAAAATAAATTAAAATTCCTATAACCGGTTTATTTATCTTAACTTTATAAAAAAGACTATATTTCTTATAAATATTTCTAATATCTTGGCATGCAACACTTGTAAACAAAATGCTTTCTGTCCGTCTTGCTGGAGGTTTTCTTTAGAGTCAAAATACCATAAATCATGTTATAATTAATTATTAATTATGGCTAATAATTTATGGCAGAAATTCTTTAAGTTTTAAAAACAAATTAACACTCTTTTTTCTAAAGATTCAGCCAGAATTAGCATTGAACTAAATGATTTTTCTTAATTCTAAAGTATTTTGAAATAATTTTAATTATTTAAATTTGGTCCTTCAAGCTCAAATTAAACATTGTCATCAGCAGGTTCTCAAATTTGGAAGACAAATTTACCTTTTCTAATTTGACGAGTTTTTTCTCGATCTGCAGTAATTAACCTTTGCACTACCAAAATGCAGCTAAAAAGGTAGTTAGAGTATAGAGAGGAGACTAAACTTTAGCTCTCTCTCCAGTCGGCATAATCCTAAGCCCGTCACCGTAGCAAAGATACCAACCACGACTTTTTTTGCGCTACCTTCTCATTTTCTTTCAGTAAACGCAGTTGAAATAAGATTTATTTTGTAATCTTGGCTCCATGAACTTGTGGAGTCTTAGAATAAATGACAATTATTCCCTTTTTATTTAAAGCATTTTGCTCGATTTGAATGTTCCAGATTTAACTAAACTTTAACAATTAAACTTTCCACTCTCAAAATCTCTGACATCCTTTTCCAGTCGACATAATCCAAAGCCTGTTGTAATGTCACCATAGCGAATTACTAATCACATCTTTATCTTTCGTTACATATACGTACTTTCTTAGATTCATCCAGTCCATGCTGCTAAAATGGGTTCTGTTTGCTAATGTAGGCTCCATAGTGTTGTGGGATCTTGACTTTCAAAAAGGCGGAGCACTGACATTAGAAAATTCTTTTCTAATTTAAAATGCTTTCTAAAACAGTATGTTCCAGCGAAAGTAAACTTTCCACTCTCAAAATCTCTGGAAAGAGACTTTGGCCCTTTCAAATCGTTGTAATTCCAGATAAATCTTGGTATTGTAAAGGCGGAACACTGAAGCTCTTTATGAATCCTTTCGATTCAGGTGAATCCGTGTAGATTTGTTGATCTTTATTTATCAATGAAAATGTCCTTTTGACAAGTTTACATTACTATATTTTGGGATCTCCTTTTCATTCCTACAAGGAATATATTATGCCCTTCATCTCGAGCATCTTTTGGAACAATACATTTGTCTTCTGCTAGCGAGCAAATAGATATTGTGCAACATCAAAAGTTATAACTTCTTTAGATCCACTTTTCGTGCTTTTATGGAGGCGCATTAACTCCCCAGATGAATGAGAACAATATCTGTCGATTATGGACAAGGGTCTCGAAATTAATCAAATTTTCATTCAGGCAGACCGCACTTCTGTTTCAAATGCTTATAATCCATGGAAATTGGCTTATTGCCGAGGCGGTTGCTTTCATTTTCGCGTCAATTATTAAGATGTTTTAAGTAAGATGAGATTCTCTTCGACATCTCTCATTTACAAATGGAAAAAGTGAATATTAAGCACTTAGTTAGATCACATAAATGTGCCAAAAAAGGATAGTTCCAGAAACGTTTTCACATTCACATCTGATATTGGAACAAATTGTTTATTAATCTTTAAGATGAAGGACCTGATGAAGATGAAGATCTTATCAGATAATTCATTTTTCATTTTTTCAATATAACCTGTTTTTTCTCTGGCACTAGACTAGAATGCGACCAGATGAAGGATCCGATAAGGATGGAGATCAGACTATTTATTGTCTTTAATTACAGTTGGGCTTTTCGATAAGTATATTTGAAGACTTTTGAAATGACTCTTGATTCAATTGAAACTTGGAAGAGTTTCAATTTAAAACATTATTGCCAATTTCAAGCAGCGACTTTCGCCAAATACTCGAAGCAGTTGATCGGCTATTTTGTGATCCAACGAATAAGGCGCAAGAGTTTAAATTTCAAAAATTATTGGCAATTTAAAGCAGCGACTTTTGCAAAATGCTCGAAGCATTTTATAAGGTGTATTAACGACGTAACCACGAAAATTTAATAACCGACCCGAGTTATACTCGGCTAAAGATTGTCAACTCAACGACAGCTGCATCAACCGAAAGAAATCGTAAAAGAACTGAGCTATTACAACAACGTATTGATGACGTCTGAAATTGTAAGAAAGCTTTTAATTCAACTGAACCCAGCGTGTATATTTAAATTATTATTTATAAGGTCCATCAGTTGAAGTTGGCAGCCCTACTGCCGCACCATTGCGAATATTTATAATGTTATTCGCAGTTCAAACTAAAGGAGCATGTACACGCACATGCACAGATTCCTTGCAATTCCGGTTTACTGAAATTTGTGTACAATTTTGGCGATAAGTTAGACCTAAACACCTTAAGTTTGTTATGCCTTTAATAATCCTAAGAAGCTGTTCTATTGTCTATTAAAAAATGTCAAATGAAGGTTAAGATGTGATTCATTATAAACATGAAGCATTATGACTAAATCACGCTATAAATGAGAAGGAATTTTTCAATTTCGAGATCATATTCTTTAAGGTTATGATTATATTTACAACTTTGAGCCGATTTATACAAGCTAAGCTTTTTTGTTAACTATTTGTTTGCTATATTTTTGTGGATTTCTCAGAAAAAGACATAAACTAGATTGAGCCATTAGTTTTCGAGTTATGAGCGCAAACTTTTTCTGATGCTCCTGGGAGAGCTATGGACCTAGTTGCCACGTAGTAAAATTACTAATTTTTTCCTTAAATTTTGTTTTTTTTTTTTAAATTTTCAAATTGCTTCATAAATTGCCGAGTTATTAACAATTCTTTATTTTCCTTGTGGTTGTTGTTGGATGCAGTATTGAAAAAACAATAACAATTTAAAGCAAATTAAAGTTAAAGGGTTCATATTTTTAAAGGTTATGATTATATTACTAACTTTGAGCTGATTTACACAAGCTAAACTATTTGTTAGTATGTGGAGGAGAAGTGGGGGCTTACAAATTGTAATGATTTCCTTTGTAGTTCTTTCTTTTGATTTTCTTTTTTTTATTGTAAACATAAAACCTTAAGGTTGTGCCCTTTAATTTTATCAAACATTTCTCGTTTGACAGCTGTTGTCTTTTTCGCATGACATATAATTGACATTCTTACAATTTATGTACAAATTACTAAAAAAAGAACAACAATGTTTTTTTATTTATTCTATTAACATAAAAAACTAACATATTTAAAATAATAAAAAACCGTTACAATTATTAACATAATCATAGAAATTTTATACACGTCTTAACAAAAAAAGGCATAAAAGCTTGACTTGTGCATGTACTCAATTATTTTATTTTCTGTTTTAATAAAAAAAGTAAAAATAAATATTTTTTGTCTAAGGAAAATCAACGAAGTTCTAATGGAAAGGCACGCATTTTAAAAAATATATATATACAGTGTTGGTCAAAACATTTGCAACTGAAAAAAACTTTAATCTCAACTTCACTTTTTTATGAAAAACAGCTTCACCTGACTAGATCAAAAGGTTACATATAATTTTTACAATTTTCGACTTAGAACCCCCCAACAGAATATATATTCTGGAACGGTGTGAGCTATGTCCGTCCGTGCGTTTGCCGGTTGAAATCAAGTTTATAAAGCTTAACTATAGTTAATATATATGATATGTATATCAAAAGATTAAAAATGCTTTCGAGAATTTTGCTATTAAAATTCAGGGAAATTGGTTTATAAATGGCTCAGATATTTATAAAAAAACTGAAGGTACCTCCAACTTTTTTCGAGGTTTTTCTATTTTTTTAAGAATCTACAAGAGTAAGAGATTTAATTTTCAATCAATTTAGCAAATTTATGTGCTGAAGATATGAAATGAATCGGACCATTAGTTCCTTGAGTTATGGGCAAAAACATATTTTCGTATATTTTGAACCTCCCTCCTATGAGACGTATGGACTTGGTAATGACACTGATTGATTACAAATTTCCCCGAATTTAATCTTGTTTATTTTTCAAAATCGTTTCATAAACCATACGAGTTATAATAAATTCTTTCTTTAAAAATTTAGTCCCATGTGGTTGTTGTTGTTTATAACTCTAGGAAAACAATAACAACATTTAAAATAATATTTTAGAGATTTTGGACATTCCATTAATGCTAGAAATTTAATTTTTTTTACTAATGGATCAGAAATATTTTTATGGATTTTTCATTAAAAGTCCAAAACTCGATTAGCCCATTAGTTTCCGAGATAGGGGCGAAAACTTATTCTGACGCTCCTGGGATAGCTATTGACCAAGTTGCCACGTAGAAAAATTACTAATTTTTTCCCTGAATTTTGATTTTTTAAAATTTTCAAATCGCTTCATCAATAGCCGAGTTATTAACAATTCTTTATTTTCCTTGTGGTTGTTGTTGGTTACAGTATTGAAAAAAACAATAACAATTTAAGGCAAATTAAAGTTTTCGACTTTTTGAGCGTTCTATTTAAGTTTGAGACAAATTTTTGTATTAGCAGATGGGAAATAATTAGAAGAATTTTTGAGTTGAAAACATCACAGTAATCGGTCCATTAGTTTCCGAGTTATAGGCAAAATCGCATTTTCCGAAATTTTTAACCTCTTATGGGTTCTATGGACACAATTTTAATGCAGAAAAATAGCTAAATCTTTTTCTCTAAAATTTTGATTTTATACATTTTCGAAATCGGTTCAGAAATGTCCGAGTTATTAATTACTCTTTTTATATTTATACTCGTATTGTTTTAGTGAAAGTGAAAACTACTCGTGAATAAAATTTTGCTTGCATATTGAGTGCTCTAGAGAATCTATGTTGACTCATATTAAAGCTATAGAAATGACTGTCATTTTTTGCTTTTACTAGAAGTTATGACATTATGAAAGCGTATTTATAACAGGGACTTAACGTTAAATGTTAAGTCCATTGCCTAAACAAATTCCATATAAGCGAAGTTGAAGGGTATAGCAAAATTGGGCATGGCCGAATTTAACACTTTAACTTTAATACATTTAATAAAAAAATAATATGAAAAGCGATTTTAACATAACAATTTTAAATTCAACTGTTCAAAACGTTAGCAACTCTTAAATAAATTAAATATAAAATCTTTAATATTTAATGGCTCATCCGCTGCTTTTAATTACTTCCTTCAGGCACTCAAGATATAAAATTCTCAATTTATTCCTTTCAAATTTCATCCTAATTCGACGGAAACTTTTTCCTCATTTTGATATACCTTGATTCCGTTATAATGTTTTGAAATCATCTACATGTTTTCAATCAGGTTGACATTTGGTTTCCACGACATAACAAAGATTCCCTGTTCCTCCTACCAGGCATTAAACCCTAACGTCTATTTTTTATTATTGTGATGAAATGTCCACGAAAGCATCATTTCCCATTCAGCATATGGAATCATAACTCAGCTCAAGAGGTCTTTATAGATTGTAGCTGTCATGTTATCAATAATGCAGTGAATTGGATCTATCCTTTGTTCCGAGAAATATGCCACACTAACTTCTTGAACTTTGCATCTTTCATTGGGTCCTCAGAGATTAAAATAAGACTCGCCTAATATTTCATATTTCCACCTTCATACTTAACTGTTGCATTTTTATACCTCCAGTTAACTTTCGACCTCGATGTCGTTGAACTTTGCATCTTTCATTGGGTCCTCAGAGATTTAAATTAGACTCGTCTGACCATAACAAATTTTCCCATTGCTGTAGAATCCAATTTAAATGGTTTCAAGCAAATTTAGGCGTGTTTTACGGTTACATCCCACACTTTCATATTCCCACCTTCATGCTTAACTGTGGCAGTTTTTAACTCCAGTTAAACTTATTAGTAATATTTAGGCGAGCTTTACGAGGATTCTCTGCCTTTTGGTTCATTTGTAGCTTCTAAGACTGTATCTCGAGCTTATTTGGTTGGCCGATACTCTAGCGTTTACGGGAAGTCCTTTTTTTACTTCTCTGGGAATTGCTTTTTGGAATTTGTTAAATAATTCTTGATACGTATGTGTTCTCAGTCAGTTCAAAATGTTTTGACCACCACTGTACATATATAAAGTTAACTTTATAAGGTTAAAAGTTTTTTTTCCTTTACATTTACATTTTGGAATTATTTTCTTTATTACTTACCTTCATTCACACACATACACATTCATATGTATTCCATTTGTTACACCTACAAACAAAAAAAACATGTATTTCGGAGCAAAAAAAAGGTAATGAAAACCTACGTATGAAACGTGGAAATAGAATTTGAAGGAAATTGTAATTTCATTTTACATGAAGTCTACATATGATTCCCTTTAGATACTTTGATGATTAAATTCAAACCAGAACAGAATAAATGAAATGAAAAGAATGAAAAAAGAAATTATATTAAAATTTATGGAATAATAAAGTAAAAATTTTGTACAGAAACTTTAACCCACAATTATAGGAACAATTGTGTAAACAAGAACTTTTTAAGAAAAGAAAAATGTCAAAAAAAAAGTAATAAGAACAAATGAGGATCATGAGCTTGGTCGAATCATAAAGACCCTTTACAAACCAAATCATTACTAAAATGTACAACTTTCAGAAATAGTTACTTAGTTTTGAGAGTTGTGTCCTTCGGACATCTCACTTGAATCTAGGGAAATACATTATGACATTGATTTTCCCAGAACACTCAACATTTAGAGGTTACACCACAGACTTCATATAGAAGCTGTGTTAAGCCAGCCTGAACCTGAACTGAAAGATAACAATGATCGTAAGTTCAAATGTATGAGACTGTTCCAAGAGTGCTCTCTACAAGAGTGCTCTCTACAAGAGTGCTCTCTACAAGAGTGTTCTCTCCAAGAGTGCTCTCTCGCAGCTCTTCCTGTGCTGTACAAATACACAGGGGGTGGAAAACTGACATCTTCCTCTGCCGCATTGTGATAGCTTCTACAAAATTTATTATAGACCAGTACCTTTCGCCTTGCATGTGTGATCAATACTGAAACCAAAACCCTGAAACGAAACCAAGAAGTTGATTGGTCCCATTGGTGTTATACGAGGGACTTTTAAGCAATCCGACATAAGACCTTATTGATCCATCTTGTCTGCGTAATTTCCAATAGTCCATCACTTCCATATTGAAGGGCAATTGTTATGATGAAAAGAACATTCCATAACCACGAAATTCGATTTAATTTGCGCAAAAAAGGTGGTAGATCTTGAATATCCAGGCTTATTCGAATTTTCATCCAGGCTAAGTCCAAGTCTAAGAATGACGCTTTAAAGATAATGATCTTATAGAAATTATCTGAAACCAATTTGATCATATAAATAGCGTTATTTGTTTTGAGATGGAATGGGTTGATACATTTTAACGTCTTTCCTCCAGAGAATTCCAGGTTATAAACTGCTTTCCTAAAAAATGTTCGAATTCTTTGTCATCGGATCTTGTCTCAATCAAGTAACTGAGGTTATTTCCGTCATTCCTCCTCCAAGCAGAACATCGATAGAGATTTTGTATACAATTATATTATGGACTTGAATATTGTATATTTCAGAAGCATTTTCAAAATCCTACCTTAACCTTGGTAAGTGTCGGTTAGCGGTTAATCAAGAATTGAATTTCTTAGTCATTTTATTGTCATCGAAATCATTAAGAAATGCTGTTCTGGAAGTCGCGCAAAAGAACTTAACGAGGTCGGATTGTTTTAAGATTTATTTTGAACCGCTACTGGTGATTTTGGAGTATGAAGAAAATCTCCTTAAAAGGCTATTTCGAGCTTGGGTTGACCGTAATTGCTACTTATTTTTTCTCCTAAACTGAGGAGTCTGATTGTTGTTTGTAACTTTTGCTATCAAATTAGGCAGTTATCAAAATTTGTATACAAATATATTATGGACTCGAATATTGTATATTTCACAAGGTGCTCGTTAACGGTTAATCAAGAATTGAAACTTCTTAGCCATTTAATGGTCATCGAGATCATTAAGAAATGCTTTTCTAGATTTTCGTTTATCTGTATGAAGGTGATCGCTACTTATTTTTTCTCTTGACCGTAATTTTTTCTATCAAATTAGTCGCTTATCAATGTGTCAAAATAAATAACGCTTTAGTCGATGTGGTACAAAATCTGTCATTCTACGAATATTCAATACCGTTTGGATAAGATAATGCGAAAGCCAGAACTTTACGTTTCCGAAAAAAGTCTTTCTAGGATTGACTGAAGTATGCAGAAGATGTATCAGCTGATTTTAATGGAATCAGGTTTAATGAACTTGATTTGTAAGAATACGAGTCAATGGAATGTTGCTATTGAACCCGCTCCCGAAATCAATCCAAAAATGATTACGTGGCTATAGTTGGGTGTTACACACAAAGTCACAAACTTAATATACCCCTACATAGGGTACAATTACAAGAAGGTAAGAAAAAAGAACTCTTTTTCTTATTTCTTCTTAATATTTCTAAAATTTTTGTCATGTCAGAATTGTAACATCATTGTTATGTTAACAATAACACAACTGTTATAACAATAAAACAACAAAAACAGCAGGGTTTTATGTCAGTCTCTTCATGCATTCGTTCGACCGTCTCTCCACACATTATTCTATGCAGCGTTCAGTGTTTACAACGCTGCCTGTTTTTTTTTTTTTTTTGATTTGTTTTTGTGCCACGATGACATTAAAATTTATCATTAATGTAAATATAATTAAAGCTCCGTATGTGTGTTTTTCTTGTTTTTTGTTTTTGTTTTTACTATTTAAAAAGAAATTGTAAAGTAATGAAATTTGTTGTAGAAGTAAAGTATTAAAAAAGAAAATGAAGATAGAAAGAAAGATAGAAATACATACTGTGATTTTTATCATTAAACAAATACAGCACAAAGTAATGTCAAGTTGAGCATAATAAATTTTGTTATTAGAAATGTTGTGAAATATATTTTTTTACATCAAGATGTAATAAAAAAATAAACAAATATTAAAATAAAATGAGAAAGAAAAATAAAACCGGGTACTAAAGTTATTAAAAATCATGAATTCACATTATAACTTTAAGGAATTAAAAGGAAATGATTTCATTTTTAAAGAGGCTTCAACTTCGTGTTGCCAAAGCAAATTTTTAGGGCCCTTTCAAATATTCGTGTGGCATTATCACACGATTTAAATCAATTAGAAGAAAATTTCTATAAGTCCTATATTATTTCCACTGATGGCGTTTCACAGTAGCATAATTGCTGAAAAGTTTTAGGAGTTTCGCTGTTATAGTTCTCTAGATATTCGAAACCTGATCCAGTTTTGTCCAGTAAAACAGTTCTTTGAGGAAGGTCCCGACAAATTTTAGAGCTCTCACTGTTGTAGTTCTTTAGATATTTGATAATCAATATTTGCTTTGTAAAGAGGAGACCTCTCCCCCTGGTCGTATCCATTCTATGTTTTGCGCAGTAAAATAGTACCTTGAAAAAGTTGTTGGGACCAAATTTTAGAACTCTAGCTGTTTAAGTTCTTGAGATATTCGATAATCAATATTTTATTTGTATGGGGAGTACCTCTCCCCTGGTCCTATCCATACAACGTTTTGTGAAGTAAACAGTTCCTTGAAAAATTGTTTGGAATCAATTTAAGAACTCACGCTGTTATAGTTCTTTAGATATTCGATAATTAATATTTGCTTTGTATAGGGGGTACTTCTACCCCTGGTTCTACCCATCCAACGTTTTGTGTAGTAAAAGAGTTTCTTAAGAAAGTTGTTTGGAACAAATTTAAGAGCTATTACTCTCGTAGTTCTTTAGATAATCGAAAATCAATATTTGCTTCCCTGGTCCTATCCATTTGCTTTCTGGCAAGGCGGAGATGCTTTGTGGAAACTATATGCTCGTAAAAGGGCAATGGGAAAAATTGATCAATTGAATTGAATCAAGAAATTTTAAGGTCTTTATTTCAAATGGACATTATTGATATTCATGAGAAATTGTTGAAGGTTGACTGCTCTTCCACCACACTATCTCGCAAATGGAACTGAGCATACATTTCCAGAAGAAACTTAGGTAATGGCGTTACTTAGGGCAAATAAAACTGCAGTTATTTCCATTTAAAGATTAAAATGACATTATATCCAGTACCTCTTGCCACGATGGTTTTATAAAGATCTTTGAATTATGTAATTGACTATAATAAGTTGACCTTAACACAGATCCAAAAATAAATATTTAGAAATCAGACTTTGTGCGGGTGACTACCATCTGTAACTAATTTGTTAAATTAATAGATTTATTTATTTTTAAAACATTTTTTTAACACTTAACACTTTTTTTGTAAGAGATTTACTGCTTAATAACTGAAGATTTTGGTATGGGAAATCTCTATAAAGATATTTGTAAAGAAAATTAAGACATGCGTCTGTAAACCCACGTATTTATATTTATATTTTTTATGTTCAAAACATATTAACATGTTTATTAATATAAACATTTTAAATTTATTAAATTTTAATAATTTAAACGTAATAAATTTAAGTGGTTTTTGGAAAATAAGACATTTTTATGTGCCAACAAAATACCGGTAATATTAACATAAATTGTTAACAAGCAGCATAACAATGTTTATGTCTTTTTTTCTCAAGTGGAAATTTAATTAAATTCATGTTAAATGTCTAGTTAAAAGCAAAATTGTTTCTAAAACTAGACCAGTAGTACTTAACCATAAAAGGCCATTTATATTGTTATCTAATGCATCTTTAAAATATGACCATTTTGGTCATAACAAAACGTTTTGTTTTCTTTACTCTTGATTGATTCTCTTTTTGTTATTGTGCGAACAATTAATTAATTTTAAATTGAAAATAAAAATCTGATGTCAATTGAAAATCAAAACCGACTTATGGCTTGTTTTGGTGTAGAGAAAACTTAAAGAAAACAACAAAACTTTTCAAACAAAAGTCTGAAAAAACAACATTTGTAGATGTGTTGCCAACTTGTTAACTTGTAAAAAATTATTGTTAACTTTACTCTTAGATTAACTTGACGTTTTAATTGTAACATTTCGCTCTATGATAACTGTTGATGAAACATGTCAAGATAACAAAGAAGAGATAATAACTTAGGATAAATACGGAATTAAATTAAAATTAGCTGGGATTTCTTTTGTTTAGGAAAATAAGTAATTTCTGGTGGAAATATTGCAATCATATTTATTTAAAAATTCTTCAAAAAAATCATGCTTAAGTAATAATTTGCTTAAGGCAATTTACACATTACTTCCTTTCCAAAAAAAATGTCATTTAGCTGTCAACTGTCAATGTTTGTATAACTTCCATTATTAAACTATCAATCTTAAAGGAAAACCATAAATCACATCTTTTGCCCATAATAAAACCTATAAATCTATGGGTATTTAAATAAATTTATTATTATGCGTTCATTTCAATATTTATTGATACGAAAAATATATCAATTATTGGTTAATGTGTTTTATTTCAGACAGTGGCAAAGATATTTTTGTATTATAAATATTTATTTTTGTTCAATATAAACAATGAAAATGTATTTATTAAATATGAATATAAATATTTAGTTAAAATATTAAAACAAATAAATAAAAAAATGTTAACCTCACATTCTATACAAAAGAAAATTAAAGGTTAGAGAAATAAATTAATTTCTGGAATACAAAAAAGAACAGTTGAGAGCAAAAATAGAGTTGAATGACAGTCAATTAAAGAGCAAAAATAGATTATTTTTCAAAATGCCACTACGAAGGACCGAACTTTATAAGGCGAATTTAAGATTCTCTTTTAAAATCTAAAAATTTCAATATCAACCTCCTCTTATCATAATTTCATAATAAATTATTTGAGTTGAAGAGTTTGAATGGGTTTTATTGAGAGATGTCAAGGTGAAAAATTTTCGTTTAGTATTGCTTTGTTAACTTCGAGTGTATTTATTTAAATGGATTGAAAACTAGAACAAAAGTATTCAAAATACAGGTTTACTAAATAGTGAGGTTAGAATACAAATTCTGCTTACTTCACACGTACTCTATAAATGACGCTTGCTCTCTCATTAATTTGAGCAGAGCGATCATTCAATCTTATTTTTTGCTGCTTCACTCACACAAATGTAAAGGTAGAGTAGTGTGGGTGGGCATCTCCAATCTAGAGTGAACTAGTTTTTCTAATTTGATACTGAAGAGCTCAAATTGCACTTTGTGAGGCCTAAATTCCTTCCCCTTAAATTTCAGAAACAAATTATAAGTCTGTTTCAAATTTTCATACTTGTCAATCTATCGAAAGCCTTCTCGTGCACTTCCACATTATGAATCCAAACTAATAAATATTGTCTCAAAATTTTTTCTTAGAATAAATAAAAACAAATTACTGGACCCAATTATATTGCCTTCTATACACCCTTCTTAATTTATCGAAAGCCCTCGCGGGTACTTCTACATATTGATCTAAACTAACAAATGTGCTGTTTATAGAGTTGATCCAGTTAAAATTTTCAAAATTAATCTGACAATTATGTAGGTCAAGCCAGTTAATGAGGTTTACAAAAAAGGGTTCAATGTAGTTTCTTGTTTCAGCTCTTGCTCTCAGAATTTTAGTCAGCAATTATTTAGAACTCGTTTGCAGAGGGTACTTCAAGAAGTTTTAAAAATTGTGACTTGAACAGTTAAATATTGTCGGTCTCTCGTTAAGAAAATATCAGTGATTTTTCGCAACGTTTTAAATAACATTTTCTTAAATTGTTTAAAGATTTGACACTTCTTACGCATTTTGAGGTAACAATAGAATTATTTCAGGTCCTTCGAAGTGGATAGTAAAAGTCTTTTCTCAATTCCTTCTCAACTAATTCTACATATTCCGACTATTATCTAAATAAAGACGGTTAATAGGTTCCGGATGAGAAAAAATGTTGTGTTCATTAAGTATTCCTGATTTAACTGTTTCCTTTTAAATTTTTGCTATTGGGGGCAGAAGGAACTTCAAGCATATTACCGGTCTCACATTCAGAAATAGAATTATAGAATTATGTATGGTCCTTCAAACCGGATAGCAACTAACACAATTACCAAAAGTATCCAAATTAATTGATTCTCCACTAATTGGACTTTGTTTAAAGCTATTGAAGGAGTAGACATATGAATCTGAATTTTTTGTATCTTAAGGCTTTTGTCATAACTTTATAAATATGTACATGATCCATCGAATCGGACATTAATAATGTCTTGCGATTCCTTAACTTTCTTTAAATTAATTTAAAATCTTGATAGAATTTTCCGAATTATAAGATAATATTGAACTTTTGTTGGTCCTTCGCACCTGATAAAAAATAAGAAAAATACCAGCAGCATTAAAATAAGTATTTTAACTTTATTTTGACATATGAATCAAACTTCTCAGTACATGTTAGCATATGAAAATTATTTATGGTCCTTCGGTTCGGTTAACAATAGTCTATAGCTGAGGAAATGTAAATTATTATCCAAAATTTTGGGTCGATATTGAAATTGTTTATGGTGCTTCGAACCGGATAACAAAAGAAAATAACGGGAATTTCAAAAAGTAATATTTCTTTAGATTTATCAAAATAACATCAATAACACGTAGGCCTATTATTACTGTAAAACAATGATCCTTCAATAGTCTGACATAAGGTGACATATTGTAGCCAATAACTGGTAATTTATTTGTAATTACTTTTAAGGTTTAATTTAGGGTTAGGTTTTGGGTCACAATTATATCTCCTTTCCCTTTTTCTATAAAAATATGCAGCTAATTTCCCATATAATAGATTTCTTATAAGAAAAAAAACTTCCTTCATTTCACTTTTTTTCAATATAAAAAACTATTTTTTTTCATCGCATGTTGTCAAAACATTAGTTTTGAATAGATTTCGGTATTATTTACTTTACTCAGCAACAACTTGCATGCGTTAAAGTTGTTTTTTTAACTTGATATCAAATAACCGAGGGGTAAGGAAGGAAAGTAATGTAATCATAAATAAGTAAACATAACCTAAATCAGGCATAAAAATTTTCCCAAAAATAATTTAATTTGAAAGAAAATTACTGTAGGAAAACTTGTGTGTAAATAAACTAAATTAAAGTTAGTTAGGTTTCCATGTACGAATACCTTAGTAAGAGTAACTTTATTTAGTTTATTTTACAGACTGTTAATTGTTTGTCAAGTGTCTGCTTGTCTGTGTTGCCAGGCTACAAAAAAATAATTAAATATTTAAAACACTTGTGTTGTAAACACAGGGTAGTGAAACAGGGAAGGTTTCATTACAAATAGCCACAGGTAGTTAGTTACTTTTGAAAGACTTTTGGACAAACGTTTATGGAGTTTCTACAGGAAAGGGAAAAATAATTTTAGGTTAGAAAGTCTTAAAGGAAGTTTTATGTTGGGGGAGGGTGTTCGTTTAAATTTGAGGTAATTTAAATGGTTTTAATTATTAATGGCATAAATATTCTTTTAAGGGAAAGGTTATTACAGCAATAATTTGATACAAATTGTTAAGAAAATGTCATTTAAAAAATAAGGTTCAAGGTAGTTTTATGAGGCGAAAAAGTTTTTTTTTTAAATAAGCTGGTTAACTTCGCGTGTTTTAATTTTATTATTTTGATTTTGATACAGAAAAGCTTTAAATTAGAACTCTATTAAAAATAAATGAGAGGTTTTAATTTCATACTGTCATATTTTTAAATATTTTTAAGTTTTCCTTGGATTGATTTACATTGCGGCGAAAATGTGCGAAAAAGTATGTAAACTTTACGTGTTTATAATTTTCAGGAATTATGGTTTTAAAACTGAACTAAGGATTTAAATTTAATTTTAATAAGTTAAAACAACAAAAATTTACAAGAAATATTATGAACTTTGATTATTTTTCATTTATGCGAATTCGAGTTTTAAAATTGATCTGTAAATTTCACATTGCATTGATTTCATAAATTCTCTAGTTTTATGTTCTTTAAGAGAAAATCTAACTCTTATTAATTTAATACAGCGAAACTTAAAAAGAAGGCGAATTAAAAAACCAACTAATACTTGTGGACTTAACATGCCTTTTGCTGTAGAAAGAACTCGATTTTGAACTAAGTACTTTAAGAACCTTTGGAATTAACTACTTAAAAGTCTTCGGCAGCTGTACATTAAGGCGAATTAAATTTTAAAGTTTGGCTTGTTAACTTGACATGCCCTTTCTCTATCTTTAAGAACTTAAATTTTTGAATTAATTTTTTTTGATATTGAAAACCCATTTAAAAGTCTGCTTCATTTTTATTAAGGCGAATATATTCATGATTTTTTTAAAAACAATATTTGAAAAAGGTTCTCTACTAAGGCGAATTAAAATGTCAACTGTGGCAAATATATTTGTGTAAATTGCCATGATTTTTTCTTTATGGATGTTTTACTTTTTAATAAAATACAGAATAACTTGACTTGATTTGAAGAAGGTCTGCTCACTAAGGCGAATTAAAATGTTAACTGTGGCCAGTAAACTAGACATGTCTTTGTTTTAATGAGAGCTCTGTTTTAAACAAAGCTAGAGGTTGATAATCTTTGGATCAATTATCTTAAAGTCTGTACAATTTGATTGATTTTCATTTAGGCGAAAAAGTGATTGTAAACTAAACATGCTTTCTGTATCATAAATTTGAAAAGGGCTAAATTTTAAGACTGAATGAAGAACTATAAACGTTTAACGTTAAGACGAATTTTTTGTTAAATGAACTGAAATCATAGAGAAAAGTAATTATTTTCGTTTAACAGAAAAATTACTCTCCTTTTTTAATTGCAATACGTTTGAGGAATCAGCTGCTTCTGAGAGCTAAGCTTTTTACCTTTGTATCTGATTTTTTGCGAAAAATATATTTTATTATCAACTTAATTAAATTTGAAAAAGTTTCCATAATGTCTGCTTATTTGACAGCAAAACTTCTCCCGCAATTATTGTTATCTGTCAAGTTTTTTTATTGTTTATTGTGAATCATTAAAAAAGCTTGTTAAAATAAATATTAAATAAAAAACTATAACTATTTTTGTAAATATTTATTATACTTTTCTATTAAGAATATTTACTTATTTTTTTTCAGCGTGTAAATACAAAGTAAAAATTTTAAATACTGATAAAAAAGATAGCGAACAGTTATCGCGTTTTCTAAAGTAAACAAAACATTAGCGATTATTTTAGAAAACAGATTTTTAAGTTGTAAAAAATAAAAGACCTTGAAGAATTAAATATCTCAAAGAAAATTCTATATTTAAAGTAAAATTTAAATTCGCTCTATTTTTTTGGTGATGCCAATTGAAATTATCCTTAATCGATTTAACACAAGTCAATGATCAATTCATTGTCATAAAATTTTCCATTTAAAACCTCCAAAAATAAAAATAAACTATTTAATCGTTAATTTTTTATGCTTTGAAAAGTCAATCTAGATAAATTTATTTTATTGAATTTTTTTCTGTTTAATACCACAATTTTTAACCAGCCTTTTAATACTACAACCAAATATGGTCAAAACCACAATATGTCATTTTGTAAAGAAAATGTTTGTGGCAAAAGAATTTAATTAAAAAAAATCAAATTAAACATTATTTTTTTTCTGGGCTTTTTGGAAAACAGTTTAATTTTTTGTAGCTTTTTTAAGAATCAAATATTTATAGATATTTTTTTTCGGTTGAAATACATTTAGTTACAAACTGTAATTAGATTTTTGTCTAAAAAAAGTAGTGTAAGAAAATATTTTTCTTTAAATCATTTTAACCAAAAAATAAACTTAAAAAAAACAGAAATAAACTGTTACAGATTTAGAAACAGAGTTGCAATTTTGGCCAAGGCACGCAAAGTTGTCAGGCAATTTAACCAGCAAACTAAAATTAAACATTTGACAATAAAATGGTTTAATCAAAAGTAATAACAAGGTCTATTAAACAGCAGATTAATAAAATTTCAATACCGAGTTTTGAAAAACACAAATCTTTTTCAAGAGTTTTTTTTGAAAATTTATAAATTTGTGCAAGTTAAGTTAAAATAAAATCGGATCTGTGACTTCATTTCAATGTTATAACTCATTTTCTCTATATAAACTAAACCCGAATTTTAACCTTGTATTTTAAGACAGGTCTCCGGCATCAGCTCCTTGTTTTCTTTTTTCCACAGAAAGTTCTTTAACTTTCAACTCCGTCTTCATGTTCCAATATCTTTTAACACTGTCAATGACATTCGCCTTTAAATCTTCTTCGCCCTTCAAATCGCTATTTCATTGACTATAACAGTGACCTTTTAAGATCATTTTATAAAGTTTCTCAATAATATTAGTAATTGATTCTGTGACATCTTCCTCACTATCATCTGCAAGGAAAATTTGGCAATATTTTCAGGATGTCGCTAACTGTCACTATTACCTGCATTTCGAACTTATTTACATATCAAAATTATCAAATCCCAACGTTTTCAAAAAAAGCGAGAAATGTATAACTTTCTGAGATCATTTATGTATTAAAGTTTTTCCTTTCTACACCTTGGACCAACTTTCAGAAGGTCTTTGAATTGATTCTGAAGGATGCTGAGTTTAAATTCAGTCACATATTTTTGGGCCAACTTTTGCTCAGGATGCTAAGAACCAAGTTTTGGTGACGTCCTTCAGGGAATTGCAAAGCATTAATACTTTGGACCGTTTGGAATAACGAAAGGAGTCAAAGTATTTGCAGTATGAAGAAAAGAAAAATTAAATGGGCATGTAGAGCTTACAGATTCCTACAATTTAAAAAGAATGTGTTAGCAAACATAACATATTTCAGAGATATGGATTAGAAGAGGCTGACTCACCATACAAGTAAAAATTATGGCTTCATTCCTAAAAGACTCATAATCTTAAAACCCAGCTTTTTTAATTTATCTACCTCCTAACATTTCCCAAACTGGAGTTGGATATCAGTTGCCGAAAAACTATAACAAATATCACCTGATCAAAAACGATTCTTAAAGTGGTTCTGCAAATGAAGTTTCACAAAATGTTGACGGGGCATATCTCACACTTCCCCTTTTTATTTTACTCGCTGCATTGTAACTGCTTCTACGGAAACGATTGTCGTAACTAGTAGATCAATTCTAACCGTTGTTACTGGGTTTGTTTCACTCGCTGCACTGTAATTTATAGGTTTGTTTTTTGGCTTCGGTGAACATCGAAATAATGAATCGAATTATTTCTTTCTATGATTTGTTTTTTTAAGGGCAACATCCCCGCAGTTAGTTTTGGTTCGTGGAGTGTATTTAACAACTTAAGAATGGGCTCTGAAAATTACCATGCGATTATTACTTGCTTTGGGGGCCTCAAGGTTTGGTTACATTCGTTTAAAAATCTTCTCTAGATAAATCGTTTTCACATTGCATTTTTCTAATCTAAACCCCATGAGAATTACACTCTGCTATGGGTACATCATTACTTATTATGTGATCCTATCACCTTCCATATCCGCCAACTCGAAAAAGGATGTCGGTCTAAATCAAATGCTGCCTGTAGGATTTACAAAAGCCTTCATAATGAATATTAATCATTGAACTGCCACAAATTGGAAAAATCAAAGATTCGTATTCTTTTAACACTCAGTGGGAAATGTTTTCCAAAAATGTTCTTCTTAAATTCCAAACATTTCGTAGAGAATACAAAGGAAATGAATGTCAAATAATTTTCTCTAATTTATCTCGTCGCCAATTGTCAATGTCATTTTTGAATTACAAAAGCAAATTAAATCAAAATTCTCTAATCATTCTTTCAACATTAATTAACAGCATCATCTGGGAAAATTTTATAATCAAATATCTCATTCAAACAAATTCTTGTTATTGACTTCCTGTTCCGTTTAAAGAAGAAAAGAAGAAATAACAGTACCGCTGCTTAGGAGCATTTAAGCAAATCATAACTGTTAAGATTAATGTTTAAAGTAAATAATAATAAAAGAAATAAATATTTGACAATTAAAAAGTCACATAGAAAATTCAACATGACTTTTGAAATCTTCAGCTCTCGATCCCTCTCTCAGTATGTCTCTTTCTCTCCCTCTTTCCACTAATAACTTTATTTTAAAGGCGGCTTGAAGACAATTGATGTTGATTATATGAAATCAACAGGTAAAAAATGTATTTTTTATTATTGTCTTTAGAAATCTTATAAATCTTGTTTGTTGTTCAAAAAAAATGTTGCCAAAAGTAAAAAAAAAATTGAAAACACAAATAAATAAAATAAAGAAGTGAGTAAATAAAACTAAAAATCACACACATGATTATTTTTCTTTCTGTCGGTCGGTAAACAGGTTGTAAACTAGGTTGACTTTTACATGCATAATAATGATCATCATGATCATCATCATTATGATCATTATAATAATGATCGTATAGAAGTCATGTACATGTAAAATAAAGAAAATCTTTATTATCATTCTTTGCATTGCCGTCTGTCTACTTTGACGTCTATGTTGTTGTCTCATCTCTTCTTGATCATCACATGTGTAGCCACACCTAAATCAACATATACAATTGTTGTTGTTGGAGTTTAATTTACCACAACTGAAAAAAATAACTTTATTTAGTAAGTTTTCTTCTTTTTTTATTTAAAATAATTTCTTTTGTTTTTCTTTTTCTTTTAGACCATTCACTCTCTTTTTTGCAATATTGCTAATTAAGCGATTAAAAAAAACGCAAATTAGACAACCTAGTCAGAGAGATGAATTCGTGTTTAAACTAATGATTAATAAGAATCTTTAAATGATCGGGAAATTACAACGATTAAATTAAAGAATCTTTATTTTCTGTTGTATAAATTGTAGTTTGAACTTTATTCTTAAATTGGCATCATTAATCTCCATGAAAGCTTCTTCCTAGGAATTTCTGTAAATTTCTAAAATTGGAAAAAACCAAAAAACATTTTTAAATAGAGATCACTGATCTCTACATTTTTCAGCCCTTTCTTATATTTAAAGGATTCTTAATGTAAGTCAGTTGAGGAGATCTTTTAGGTCCTATGCCATTCGACATACAACTGGGCCACGATATTAGTTACCATAGAAATTCCATCTCAAAGTCTTAAAGGTAAGGCCGTTTTAAAGGCAAGATATGCCCGGTGAAGTATCCCTTATGAAATTTTAAGATCTCTGGGTTGCAAAGTCTAGACTCCACCATTTCGGTGTTTATCCTACATGCACTGTATTCAATGTCGTCGGTGACACCTATTTGATTAAAGTGTTGCCATAGAGAGAAATGTTTAGTAAGGGCGTTCTTTATCCCATCCTAAGCTCACTTTTCTACAAGTTCAGAATATCCATGGTCTTCTTCTTCTCGCTTTGATAAAAAGCTATGCATTTTCAAAGTTTACAATCGGCAAAAATCAAGCATCATTAGCTAATTTGTCTCTATATTCCCGAATCACTCCCTCATGGCCAGGTGCCGAGGTGATGTGTAGCGTTCCACTTGCGAAGAAATCATTTATAGCCTTTTTGACATCAAGGATGTTACGTGAAATCGTATGCTGCCTGAATTGCTTTTTGATTTTCACAAAAGATAATGAATATTATTTTCCCTGGAATGATCTACAGACTTTAACCTTTTAACCTTGTAAAAGTATAGAGTCAAAACTTTTACTTAGGGATATGTCCCAAGAGCGAGAAGATAATGGAAGTATAATATGTTTGTTACTTAATATCCTTTGTAATGGTTCCGTTAAAGAGTTAGAGCTCCATGTATTAGATGAATAGTGTCATTTTAAATTTCCATGCTGGATCTGGTTTTAAACAATCCTTATTAAGTCTATTTAATACCTCACAAGTTAATATCTAAAGTTTCCTCGCTTCACCTGCTGGAACATGTTGGCTTCTTCAGATTTGAAACTTAGAACTTACAGGCACTTTCAATGAAGTGACAGTGCTTGGAACTAAGTACTGTCACTTCATTGAAAGTTCTAACCACTTCAAAGGATCACCTGCAAACTCTCATTGAACTCCAACAAAAAACCCGCTAAATTCACCACACTTTCTAACTACAAACTCTTTCAACTGAATTTGTCTTGAACTCCTTGTATTCCAACTAACCAAACATACATGCAGCAGTTAGCATTTATGGTTTATACAGCTGTTCCACTTTATGTCTGTGTCATTCATAATTTTTCCACACACATTTTGTTTAAACATTTTTTTCTTGCTTTTCATCTTCAGTATTTTTTTCTTCTTGTCTAAGTGTCACTTTTTCTTTTGACTTCTGAAGTAAAGCAAACAATAACAACAAAAAGATACTCGATCGGTTTTTATTTGTTCATAAATTGTGCAGAATTGTTGATACACACTCGAACTGAGATAAAAGAAAATGAAAAAAATTAATTGTCTTAAAGATTCATTCATAAGTTTCGCTTATCTAGAGAGAAGTATTTTATGGCATAAAACAGGTAGGCAGGTAGTTGGCGGTGGTGTAGGTCATCTTCAACCATAACAATTTGAAATCTTCATTAGAAACTGAAGTGGAGTGTTAAAGAAAACGAGGGTGAACTGAAAAGTGTAAGAGAATTTTGAGGTTAGAAATTCTTTAGAGGACATTCACAAGTAAATTGCATGGCTTGGTCAAGCATGAGTTGATATTCATGATCCTCGTTTCAGTTAAAAAAATATCCAACACGAGATCTCCAAAATGCTCTGGAGACAAATTTCAAAACAATATTACGAATTTGTAATTCGTGAAGCTCGCATTTGAGACATTATTTTGGGTATTTGAACTTTAATTTCTAGAAATATAAATTAATTTATTATGTTTAACATGCTTTTTCACACCTCTAAAATGAGTTATTTCTGGCAGTATATCATCCTTAAAGTTATATGATCTCGAATTTGAGATTACTGGGCTGTGACTTTGGCAGTGTCCTCTAGTTTTAACATCCTTTTTCTTCATTATTAACTTCAATGCGATTAAAAGAAAATATACAGAGAGTATTTGTAAATCTTTTTCACACACTCTATGTTCCATTCTATTTGCTTGGTTTTCCATGCATCAAATGGGTCTTATAACTAAATTGATTGCTTTTGCACTAGCAACCTCTTTTTCGGGTACACAATAGGAGCGTAGCCATTTAGGGAGTAATCGTTAATCTTAAATGGTCCTTAATTGTGTGATTGCTCAGTTGAACTCTTTAACGACCTTCGCCTGAAAATTCGTGTTATAGTTCAGCAAACACAATCGCTCCTTATCCCAATAATTGAGCCATCCGTATAGCAACAGATGGGCGCGGGTGTCTCTTCCATGGTTTTGAAAGTGTTGGGGAATTTTTTTATTTATTGAAAGAATTTGAATGAAGAATACCCTTCATATTGAACTCTGAAGGCATTAAAAAAATCGGCCAATTGTTACCAGATTATAATGAAATCTGAAGATCTTTGCTGGAATCATCTTACATTTAGAAGAATTTGGAAATTGTATATCAATTTGGAATTGGAGAATATTGAAAACTACTATTTTATTGTGATCAAGGAAACCAAAGCAGTTTCTTCCTGAAAAGAGTATTCCTTTACATAATATATTTAGAATATTGTGAGCTTTCCTCATTATTATGAATCCTGATGAAATCGTTGGACGCAATTTATGTTTTTGAAGATTTTGTATTAGTTGGAAACATTTAGACAACTCCGTCAAATTTTATCCAGATTATTATGAATTCCGGAGATCATTGAATCAAGTTTTACTTAGAAAACTTTTGGAACTTAAAGGAATCCTTCCTTCCAAATTTAAAGAGTCCAATTCTAATATTATTCCGAACTCTTCAAAAAAGTTAACCAAATTATGATGAATCTTGAAGTTTTACACCGAAATCAACTTGACTTTGGAAATAATTTGAAAATTTAATATTGATTGGAAACCTTTGAATGGAATGGAGAATTTTTAATCCTGCCCCCCATAATTTTCATAAAGCCCAATGAAATATGAAACTCATGTTAACAAGTTAACCAATTCTTGTGATACTTTATTTATATTACTTGTCCATTAACATAAACATGTTTTGGTGTTACAATACAAAATACATAGCCTGACAAGTTATTTAGTTAGTCTGTCAGTCAGTTACCCGGCCACTAAGTCTATGTCATATTCACATGTGTCTCAATTTTCCTTATAAATTTACCGCTCGTAACGGAAGTCATTGTGGAAATTTACTCCAAAGCAAGAGTGTGTGTGTGTTATTATTTTCCTTTTCTCTCTCTTTCTCTCTGTTTGTCTTTCTCTTTTGGTACGTTCCACAATTGGTATCTGGTTACCAGACTACTGCCACTACTTGTGCTTCTTTATATTTTTTCAATTGTGTTTTAATTTTTTAGATTTCCATTTAAAGATTTTTTTCCTACATTTTATGGGTTTTTAATAGACCCCTTTCTAAATTGTATTGATAACGTGATATGTAATATTATTTTCACAATAATTCCCAAAGTCCATAAACCAAAAACATTAGACAATGTGATTGCGTTTATATTCATTTATCAAGCTTTACATTAGGCTTCTTTATAATTTTTTTTATTTATAACTTGTTTAGGTTTAGAAATAAAAAACCAGTTCATAACCTTTTAAGGCGTAACAGGTAATTTTTAATAAATTAGCGGCAAATCTAATGATAAATTATTGTTAATAATTTATTGCGAAATTGTGGTATGAAATACAAGTGATTGCCAAATATGACGTGAGACACAAATTGTATTGGGAAGAGGAATTTTAAAGGGATTTCAAGTTGTGTTGTAAGGCTATTGAGAGTTTAGATTGAGGATATGCTTCTCTAATTTTGACCTAAAGGATATTTGGTGTATCTAGTGTGGTCCACTCTTGAAGTGACCAGCAAGGGTCAGCTCTTGAATCAATTGATAGTTGTAACCATAAATCATTATTTAAAATTCGTGACGGAAATGCGTTAGAAATTCATTTGTTGTGTACGACAAGGAGATAAGTTTGACAACTCTTTTGAGTCATTTTAAGGTTTAATGCCAATATTTTCTTTGGAACCACCCTCTTTGTTCCATAAGTCTTATTATGATGGCGATTTTGTGTCTAAGAAGATGTTTTACAGAAGATTGAACCTCCACTTCAGAAGAAAACTTACGAAAATATCACTTGGAACATATTTATTCGCGATTTAAAAGTGTTAATTTTGAAACCGAAGACATTAATAGACCTGAACACCAGAGAAGCTAAGAAATGGAAGCATTACGCGGTGAAGTACTAAGTAAGTAAATTGGAGAGTTCTATATGATTTAAAGACAAGAGACGTTGATAGGATGTTTTGCAAGTCAAAAGTGAATTTTGATCGCAATTAAAGAAGTCTTTGCCGCATCGTATTGTTAGAGGCGAATCAAAACAGTAAAACGCGGCCAATCAAATTTTAAGGTCACCAAGGTAATGGCAGGATAGAAAGGATGTTTTGTATTATTAGAGTCTCCTGTAGTTGTGCGATTTCAAGCACAATTACAGGAAATTTTATCGAGTTCATTCAAATCATTTGAAGACGAAAATAAGAGAAACTGGAACAGAATAAAGAACTATACAAAAGCTGAAAAACTGTCATCCGGACAACGTTTACTCATATAAACAAGGTCAGTCAAAATTTTTGTTTTAAAACGGTATATAAGAAGTTTTGACTCACCTTCACACCAGAACAGAGTATCAGAAATTCTCTTGATCAAATCCTTATCTTAAAACCTTTACTCTAGGTGTACACCAACACTACTACTTATCCATTTCGCTTTGTGTTAGTAAAGTAGCCAAAAGCTACATTGAATTAAAGCTGGCCCTGCTCAAATTTATAAGAGAACAGCAGTCGTTTATAGTGTATGTGTGTAGTGAGCTGAAGTTGATGTCTAGCAGCTCGAGTTAGGAAATCTATATTTGGAGCAGCTCTGCCTTGGCTCTTTTTTGAAGTAACTCGTGCCTTCTCTAATGGGTCATATAAAACCTTAAACTTAATGATTCATTAGAAAGACTAAATAGATCGAAGAGTTGCACTCAAAAAACAGAGCTCAGATATTGGACATTTTTTTCCTTGATCTAAGTATCTTCCGCAATTTTCCAAATTATTTTTTCAGTTTGATCTAAGAAATTAAAAAACGATCCCATATTCACCTCTGCCTATCTGTCCCACTCTTATGCAGCATTAATAACAATTGAAATGATTGACAATTAATTTTTAGGAGGATAACTCTCGATAATTAATATTATGGAGGATTACATTTCTCCATTATCCTGTCCACTATAAGTTTTGTAAATTCCAGGAATAAACTTCTTAAATTCTTGCTGTATAAGGTTCTGAAAATAATCGCTATATAATATAAGAAATGTATGTGGTACCTCTGCTCCTAGCGGGATCCTAATCAGATCAGATTTCCAGTTAAGTATTTATTCAAGAGGATTCATTATAACTAAACTGTAAAACTTATAAGCCTACAAGATCATCTATAAATAAAATCTCCTCTCCTGCGCTGGGCCTTAAACAAGCAATTTTATAGGGTTGTTTTGTATTTACGAGGATATAAATTGCTATTAATATGATTACTGCGGCTATTGCTTATTTTCAAAATTTATAACGTTTTCATTTTTTTTTTGAGATCTTTGTAATTCGACATAAATTTTTGACATTAAATCATATATTGATCTTAACGGAAAACCCGGATTTGGTTTTCATAAAGAGCATTCAACTCCTTGTTCTCAACTAGGTGTAAGATTTTAAAGTGTCAATTTCATTTCATATCTAAGTAATTTATTAAATGTCAAAAATTGTTTTTAATTAATTGCCAATGAAATCACTTTTCAATTTCTTAATAATTTCTTTTTTCTATATGATTTATTATTTATTTATATTGACTTTGTAAATAAAAATAATCTTAATTTCATTTCAAAATTTGGGTCATTTAAAACCAATATTTTTTATTAAATAGAAGAAGAAGACACAATACAATAGACCAAATGAAATCAAAATCATGACTATAAAATAAACGAAATAAAGAATAAAAACAAATTTATTTTTTTAATGGACTGAAAGCAAAATAAGAAGACAGACGGAAAAGAAAAGAAATGGAAGAACCAGATTTTTGTATTATTTTTGAGGTTATATTTTATAATTTAAAATTAAAACTTTTAATTTTGTAGCTGATTTTATGTGATTTCTTTTTTCTCTTTATTTCTTATACCTCAACATTTAATGACGATTTATTATGGTTGGTGGAAGGGGAATTAAAAAAAAAACTAATTTACATATCAGTAAAACATTAAACTTAAAATAAAAAAATTGTTGTTTTCTTCAGTTTTTTTTCTTTGTTTTAAAAATTATTTATCAACAAAAAAAGTCGTTTTGTGGCCATAACATTGAAATTGTTTGACGAAAAAAAAAATAAACAAATTATAGTTGAAAGGAAATGAGATATAAAAAAATAATTCAAAAATTAAAAATGAAAAAATAAACAAAATTATATTTCAAAAAATAAAAAACAACAATGTAAAGGTTAAGTACAGACAGGAACCGCCCTCAACCTTTAGGAACTTATAAATATTGTTGGCATGGAAACAGAAGACAGTCCCTCTTTAATTTTCCTATTTCCCTTTTTTATTCCTATAAATCATTTCTTAGTGTCGAAGTAACTATTCCCTACTCCACTTGGTCCTATCCCTTCCACATTTTTAGTAAATCAATCTTAAGAAAAACGTTTAGGAACTTTGGCTTCAATTGTTCCATAGATAATGATTAAATAATATTTACATTGATTGAGGGGTAATTTGTCTCCCTGGAATATTCGTTTTTTCAGTTAATCCGTTATTAAGAAATTGGTCATTTTAAGATATTCGTCAATTTGTGTTTGAACTCCCATTCCTCTACCACCCCTATATTTTTACTGTAAAGAAGTTCAATAGAAAAGTACTTTGGATAATTCTGTAAATAGATAATCAATTATCGTTATTCATTTTGTATAGATAAATCAGTTTTTAAGAGCACTGCTATCATAGTACTCCCACCAAATTTTACCCCAATACTCCTAGTAGGTATAGCTAAAGCTTATGTTTTGTACATATCAGTGTCCGGTAGGATTTTAGCCAGTTACCAATGTTATAAAATACTTTTGATATCTGGAACTAATTAATATACTTTTAAATTGAAATCAATGATGTATATTTTAAGGTTCATGGATTCTTGAATCTCGAATCTAATCTATGAACTTTGGTAGTTGCAGATAGCAGCGGATGGTTTGTTCTTTAAGGCAGAAAAGACTCCCTCATTAAGTATTTCCTTCTTTGATCCTTATTGTTGGTAACGAAAGCTGTTCTTTTAAAGTATAATCATATCGTGAAATCTATAGCGGAGAATAAGTTTAATCACTCGGTATTAATTGCGAAAGAGAAGACTTGAGGTTAACCTCAATGATTAGTTATTAAAAAATCTAAAGGATGTTTGGAATTTATCCTTCCTCGCATTGAATCAAATAATTTGACAAAAACTCACTCTTTTGTCTTTGATCTTTAGGAGAGAATGAGTTCTATCATTTGGTATTTGAATGTGAAAGAGAAGAATGATCGGGAAACTTAAACGGTAAAGGTAACGAATGTGTAACTCGAACGCTATCACTCAGGATGCAAATATAAGTAAAAATATATCTTTGGAAGGATGATTCCTTCTGTACTAGTAAGGTTAGGTTGAACAGAGGAGTTCAATCCTATAAAGGAGGTCTCTGTCTATTGACAATAGACCTAAACCGTTCCTTCGACTTGTTTCGCGTTCCCAGTCTGGATAAGCGAAACTTTATAATTGTTGTAATTCCTCTATACCTTCCATTTCTCTCCTCTAAATTGGGTTATGTTTGCTAATGTGACATCCATACAAATTCTGAGTTTGCTGATCCAATGCGTTTTATGTTTGCCGAAGAGTAGAGTGTCCTGTGAAGACACATACCAGCTTTCTCGCCTTACTTTTACTCAATTTCATTATTTCCAAGAGTGTCCTCCCATCTGGATTACCTTAGAGTATCTGGGTTTTGTTTTTCCACTGTAACGATTGTGTTGCTTTTCATCTCTCTTGTAGTCCTTACTGAGCTCTCTAACTTACTAAGTATTCTAAATTATAGTATACCTAGATGAAATGTCCTTGGTTGTTATTTAACTATCGATATAGATAATCAAATTCTGTTGTCGCAGGTTTGGTTGATTCGTCTTATCCTAGATTATGGCCTCTCTGATCACTCGTAACTCTGCCTGACGAAACTTATCAAGATTCGGTAGTCGTAGATATATTCTGGCTTCAGGATTTTAGTGCCATTCTTTTTCCAGTAAATAATATAGAGGCAAGCGCCCACACGCGTAATATAATTGGCATCAATCCGTCTTCCGGATATCATATCGGCTGTTTTGTTACTGTGGAGTTGTTCACCCAGAGTCCGCTTTATATTTTTATAATATGATTTGTATCCCCGGTTTACACACTCTCCCATTGCCCGGAGTCTACACGCCGGTCACATTTTTTTCTCCAATTTTTTTTTTTGGTAGATTGAAGAGTATTGTTTCCAATACTCCAGTTGGTGTTGACCTTCGTCTATTACGTTTTATTAATTTTGCTGATAAAATTCATTAAGCTTAAAGCTTTTTTGGAACTTCCCAATAATTTTTCGCGAGAACGTAATATAAACAACCCATTAATGCACTGACGTCAGTTGTCACTTTCCTCTTTCATTTATGTTCTTTAAGGTCTCTTCTATTATAATTTATTTTTTGCAAACTTTTAAAATAATATTTTTCTAAAACATATTTTTCACTTTTTATCCTTAATGTTGCGTGTAAACGAGTTATTAAGTCGTGACAGCAACTTAAATATTTGTATTTGATTATAAAAGAATGAAAAATAATAATTGCAGTTTGCTTTTTTTGTTTATTTCTGAAATGACAATCCTGTTGTCATAATTCTTTTGTTGTCATTTGTCTCATACATATTTTTTGTGTTACATTCCTTTTGTCATGACACCAACACAGTATTATGTCAAGGTCATCCTCATAATATTCAAATGTGTATTGTGTCATTTTCTATTTTCAGAAATTCTCTAACTAAATCTTTCTTTTCTTTCTTTCTTTCTTTGGTTTTCTTCTTGGCCCACAAAATTTATGAGGGAAAATTTTAATCTCTTTTAACAGCTTAAAATAATAACTAAAATTGTTTATAATCTTTTGTTGTTTTAGTTATTTTGACATTTGACATTAGACAAAAACACATAAGCAAAATAAACGTTGGTGGGTAATATTTTAATGTCAGTTTCACGTTACCTTAAATGTTTTGTTTTTGTTTTTTTTTGTTATGTTTTTCTAAAGGGTTTAAAATTCAGTTGGTTTGTTTTTATGTTGTCATTTAATTATGGTTTGTCAAACTGACCCATTGAATAATTGTTAGTTTTGCTGTTGTTGTTGTCATTGTGTTAATTGGGTTAGAGATGATTGGCTTAAGTGGTGGAACATTTGGCGTTTTCTGTTGCTGTTTAATGTTGTGTGTTAAATTTTATATCAAACTGATGTTTTTCATTTGCGGTAAACTGACGTTTATTTATTTACAAAGTATTGACATAAAAGGTTAGACATTTTGCACAACATTTAAATGTTTAAACAAAATGTTTATTTTAAAACTAAACGGAAGGTGGGAAAATAGGAGACTCGTTAAAGATCAACAAATTATATCAACTAGTTTTAGGAGAAATTCAAAATCAATTCATATTTGGACTTTAACCCGTTTTAATAAAATTCTTGATCGATCTATCAGCGATCAGTCAAGTTTATTATTTCTTACTAATCGTTATGGATAACAAGGCAGAAGGATACCAAAAATGTCTGTTCGTTTACGGAAAATGGTATCTGTCAGATTTCAGACAAAAGTATGATCAGCTTAATGTCAATCACTGATCATGCTTAGACAACAAAACAGGAAAATCACTTTTTTGTCATGAATAATAAGTTTAAGGTAATGAAAAAATTTACGTTCGATCACCGAAAAGTATATCTATCACCTTTCAAAACAAAAAATTATTACTGATCTACAAGTCATATCAACTACTTTTAAAAGAAAATCTTTGAAATAGTCGCATTTCTTGAACTGTTAGAATATAGATCACTTAAACAGCATGTTCGATCTTAATTTCATACTGATTTTTATTAAAAACTGTCAAAATATATATTTGATTATCAAACACATGATCAGTTACAGATCATTAAGGTACATTAAAATGCAAGGAAATTGAGTTAAACCCGAAAGACATGGAAATGCGAAATCACATGTTAAAAATAATGCTTGAATGTTATCAAAAGAAACTATTATGCATACGATCGAAAACATAAATTCATGATAGCAAGCTAGTGCTTTGTGCAGAATGTTCTCTATTAAAAGTTTTTGAAATTGGTTTAGACATTCATAGAAGACCTGCATACAATATAATATGACCAAAAAACAGGCCATAATCTGGAAATCAAGATCAAAGTGAAATTAAACATTAGAAACACAAGAAAGCTGAAAGAGATTTCAAAAGAAAGTTGCTAAATTGGCTAGCAAATACAGCAAAGGCACATTTTGGCGAATAAAATGCAACTCCCCCGGGACAACTCAGATCAAGGAAGCAGTTTGAAAATAAAAACAGCAGCAGGCAAACTTCTATGACCCCAAATCTCTTTTGTCTGGGAGGATGAGAAGCTTCGTTTAACTTGGAAGAAAGGCATCATCGTTAATTTACCGAACGATAGTGGCTTCATTACAACTGGACAAGATTAAAACTCTATATACGGAAGAACTGACAGATGGATGGCCAAATAAGAGCTAAGTAGAGCAATCTAATACTATACGCTCTTCTATACGTACTGTTCGTGGATTAACAAAAGCCTTCCGCTCCATCAGACGAGCTTGAATTTGGAATAACCCAATATATAATACGAAATGAGCTGTATTCGTGAATGGAGATCAAAAATCTTGGAGAAAAATAAAATATCCTTCTATCACCTCAGCTATTCATTATCGTGCTGGATTGTATAATAAGCGATGTCTGTTTAGATAGATGCAGAATTACATGAAGCCTCTCACTGTGGATTATACGAATGATATTTATCTACTCTCATACAAGATAACCACCGGCAACATCATGTTACAATCAGTCGAAGACGTAGATTGCTTCTGCTATTTGGTAGACCACTTTTGGCTGATAGAGATACTGCCCCCCATTTCAAAGAAAAGTATCATGGCAAAGATATATACCAGCCTCCATTGGCAAAAATCGTACTGGGCTTCAAAGCAAAATAGAGAAAAATCAGCCAGGTTTTCGGCCAAATCAAAATTGCGCAGAACAAGGTAGAGTTTCAGCTTACAATAGAACTTTTTGAATTGAATACTCCACTGTACTTACTGTTTGTGGATTTCAAGATATTATAGGACGAACTTTGCATATGAAAAGTATTGGGATTCCTTCTATTTCTTCCGGTATTCACCATATTGCTGGATGTTATAATGAGTGAAATCTGTGCAGGGAGAAGAAGAAAACATGAAATCTAAGTCTAATCTAATATAAGAAAAGCAGAGATAATATTACACTTCAAGACCAATGAGTCGAAACGTAATTAGCTTCTAGTGATTGGGAAGTATATAGAATCTCTCAAATATCCATTCTAGGACGTGGTCGCCCAGAAACTCCTAACACGTTCAAAACTCCAAGATTTAGACAATGTAATCTCAAATAGGAAACGCAAAAACAACAGCGGAAAATTCTTTAAAATGCTTTGTGAAAGTCATTTGAGCTCAAGAGATAAATGGAAAAAAATATTGAACTCAAATTGAAGCAGATACTTTGGTTCGTATCCACATCTCGACGTATTTAGATAGAATCGATAAGCTGACTTTCCCGTTTAAAGATTTTTATTTTTGTTTTCAGAAAATAGAAGTTTTATTCCCTCAAGCCCCGAAAAAATGATCTAATTTTCTTATCGATCTTTAATAAAACAAGTGTTTTTCTTTTCTTCTGTCTAATACGCGTGTCAAATCTCTTATTTTGTTCTTTTTTTGAAAATAACATTATTACCTTTATAACATTTCCTTTCAAATATTTTTAAAATTCTTAAGATGAAACTCCGAAATCCACAAATGTGCTTCCACATAATTTCTCATATCAATTGTCATTCACATGTGTCGCCTAAATGTCATCAATTAATATTGATTCATAACACAAAACTGTTGTTTATAATTTGATGTTTATAAAAATTATTGTCATAGCATGTGGTCGGTCTCCAGCAACAAAACACCATTTTATTGTATACGAGTAGTCTCTTTGATGTTTATACCCTCCACCACCGCAAATGGTGATGAGGGTATATTTATTTTGTCATTCCGTGTGTAACGCCAAGAAGGAATCATCTCAGACCTTACAATGTATATATATTATTGAATCAAATCAAAATCTGAGTCGATTTAGCAATGTCTGTCTATATGTCTGTTGGAAACACTCTCAGGCCTAGAATAATTGTCTGAATTCCATGAAATTTGTCCTTATATTGCCCTAAGCAGTTTCCTATTCAAAATCAGCAATATCGGTTAATTAGCAAGGAAGTTATAGGCCGATATCTGAAATAACCTCAAAATTTCGCAAAATAACTTTTCTAGTTTCTTCTAAGAAATGTAATTGGACTTCAACAAAACTTTAATTTTAACACACAACTGCACGTACTTCATCATGCAAAAGATCATCAAAATCTGATTAACAAAATTTTGATACACCCCAAACTCTGTGCGTCATATGGTCCGCAATTTTAAAGATAATTTACTGAAATTTGTCTCACATACTTATTTTGCCACAATAATAAATCCAAAGAAGCCATATTGTTTTGGGGTCATTATTTGTCCTTAGACCTCCATATAAGGCCCATTCCCGGAATATGATTTATAACTTATGGAACTCTTAAATTTGAAACAATTCTTTTAAAATTTAATTTTCTAACAGTTCAAAAATTATGTTATAAATTTTATTAAAATGGGTCCATATTTTGATATAGCTCCCATATAACGCCCCTTTCCGAGTTTATAAAACAAATAAATAAAGATCAATTCCATGGGTATCGGCTCACTGACTTTTCTAACTACTTTTAATGTATGTTTTTAAGAAGAACAATTTCGGTCCATATTTTGATGAAGCTTCCATATCAGGTCTTTCACTGAAAACAGTTTTCTGCTTATAAAACTAGTAAGTAAAGATCAATTCTATTGAAAATCCACAGAATTATTTTTCTAACTGTTCTGAAGATATTAAATTTATTTGCCCAATATTGGTCCATATTTTCCTATAGCTCCCATATAATGCGCTTTCCCGAAAAACCGGTTTGAGTTTATAGAACATTTTAAATAAACATCAATTCCATTGAAATTTAGCACAATGATTTTTCTAACTATAATCAAAGAATATTATAAATATGAATAATCTTGGCCCATGTCTTGCGGTAGCCTACCATATAAGACCTCTTCCTAGAAAACACTATTATTTTTCTTGTTACTTCTTGTCGAATATCGGTCTATAGTTCGCTGCACTTATAAGATTTTTAAACTTAAATCAAATCTTTTGAAATTGAGCACAATAATTGCTCTTAGGACCCTTCCCAGAAAAGGGTTTTAAATTTGATACAATTTTTTTTAAATGTCTTTAGCATATGAATCTTGTTTAAAATATCAGTGGTGGACGGTATTTAAGATTCGGCATAGCCGAATATAGAATTTTTACTTGTTTTGCTTAATTTTTCACTTCAAGAAAAAAGTTTTGTCAATTTTTTTTGGGATTTCAATTTTAAATGGCGGCGCTTTAAGCACTCATATTCCCAGGTTATCACACAAACGTATCCCAAGTACGAATGCTCCGCAGACAACACAATCGATGGGTTGTCCAACAAAAGATTACGGCAACTCCAAATCGTCACCTTTACCTTCATATGGGAAGGAAGAGATCAAAAGCACATGGTCAATGTATAAAGCCCCCCGTAACGGTAACAAATACCGCTATGTGACGCCTCAGCATTCACCAATGTGCAAGAGTGAGACGCAAAATTCAATAAGGCAAGAAAACAGAGTAAAGCCTGACCGTCGATGACGCGATAGGTGTTCTATCACCTAGAGCTGCTTTACAACTCTTTTGTCAATTTTAATGTCAAAACAAAACCAAAAGTTTGTTTTATTTTGTACATAAAAATGGGATTTTTTCTTTGTCAAACAAATAAAAATATATATAAAAATTTAGTAACGGTTATTTGTATGTATGAGTTTAGGAGGTAAATTTTATGTATAAAGTACTCTCTCAAGTACCGACTGTCATAAACTGAACATACTTCTTGGCTATGACGTCATTTTTTTATTATTAAGTTTATACCGTTAATGTTTTTGACACAATTATCTTGACATTTATTTATGTCGACATTAAATGCAAACAAATAATTTTTATTGTTATTGTTTTTATAGATAATAAACATATAAAAGAGAGTTTTACTGAGTTCGCATAAAGCAATAATAGAAAGTTATTTAAATAAATTTGCTAATTTTATTATCACACACAAATAAATGTAACAAATTTGTGGGAGATAAATAATAAAATGGAAGAAGAGTTAAAATTAAGTAAGAATATTTTATTTGACAATGACGTATTTTTTCCGCCATTGACTTTGAAAGATATTATTCAGTTAAGCAAGCTATGGAAAATATGGAAGCCTCTTTCTATATCTACTAAATGTATTAAGCTAGCTAAGACCCGTTGCGCTTTGCCGCCCTTATAAGGTGAATGGTACCCCTCCCCATGGTCCTATTCGCAATACATTTCGGCCATTAAAAAAGATTTTTGGGAAAGTTAATTGGAGCCAATTTAAATACTCCTTTTACAGATCTTAAGTTATTCGATAATTAATATTTGCTCTGTGTTACAGTACCTTTCTCCCTGATCCTACCCACCCTAAATTTTAATCAGTAAAACAAATTCTTGAGTAAGTGATTGGGTTAAAATTTGTTGTTATAGTTCATTAGATATTCGATCATTAATATATTCTTTGTATGGGAAACACCTCTCCCATGATCCTATCCGCCCTTCATTCTGTTCAGTAGAACAGTTAGTTGAAAAAATTATTGCGACCAAATTTGAAAATATTTGGAAGCAATTTAATTACTTCCCCTTTTACAGTTCTTTAGTTATTTGATAATTAATATTTGCTTTGTATGAGAGCTCATTTCCCCTTGATCCTACCCTTATCGCTATCTATAAGACTCAATTAAGCAAACAAACAGATTAATTGATATGTATAGATAGATGTAACCTAAATTTACTGAAAATCACTGTAATTTTGTGATACGCCAAAATATCTACTCCATATTATAGATTTTCCTCTCCTTTTTCCTATTTAAATATATTTTACAGCTAATTTATATTCCATATAACTCTTTAAAATCATATAATGAACATCTATTTTATTTTTTTAAATTGTTTGATATATCGACCCATAACTTTGGTCCCATCCAGTCGATTTTTGCTGATTTTACGTATCCAGTTAATAGTATAGACAACTTTTAAGTTTGGTTTAGCCATTAATGCATAGAATCTTCCAAATTACAAATATACCCCCAATCACCTCTTGCGGTCGTGGTTAGCATCTAAAGCACCCTCGTAAATCTCTCAAGTACTGTCTTGAACTTGAGGGAATATAGAATATTCGTAAATGCAAAGAAGGACGTGGTTAGTCGCAAATAAGTTTGTGGGCAGTTGGACGAGAAAGATGCCAGCGATTGTCTCATTCCTTTTGTCTTACATCTAAAACAATATGCAGGCGTGTTGTCACCGTTACGGGGAATCAATTACTAATATGAATTATACACTTAAATTAATTAATCATTTCTTTCTCTAGAACAAGTTACATTTGGTAATGCGTAATTCTAAAGGTTGTAGCTGTTTGATTTTTCCTGAATTATTCCATTATTTCAATGTCCGAAATGCGGCCATAATTGATCTCAATTCACCTTTATTAATTTTGAGAATATTCTTTATCAGTTCCTCATTTTGATCCATCTAAAGTCTCTTAAATGTTGCAAAAGTTTCGCTGCTGTTGGAGTTTCTTCTCTGGAGGAAACTTCCGGTTAAATCAGATGTTAAAAAATTTGCCAATTTGAAGTTGGATTAGTAACGGAACAAAGTCTCTTATCAATGGAATATTATTTCGCAATACATTAAGTGTAGCTTCCCATCGATTCTTTAGCTTGACTTTCAATTTCAGGCTTTGATGGTTAGATGTTTCCATTGACTACTAATCCTTTATATAATTGTGCCCTATTTAAAGTCGGATAATTCCGAAATAGATATTGGAACGAAATCTCTTAAAGATTTTTACCACTGTTACATTGCTTCGCAGTATTTTGAGTGTCGCTTTACTCCAATGTTTTAGGTTAATTTTATATTTCTTAGCATGAAATGCTGGTCAATCCAATCCAATAAAAATTATTTGAAAACTGTTCAGATTTCACATGAAATTCACGGATTCCGTGATTTATTTTACACTGAGAAAGTTAAAGCTGAAGAGTCTCGACAATAATGCGCGTGTACAGATAAAATTATATCGGGAATTAGTCTAATGATCAGAAGAGTCTCAAAAAGCTTTATTAAGTTAGATTAAGTGGCAATCTTTTCTATCAGTAGATGAAATTGGAATAACACTTTTTAAACGACTGGTTTTTTTAATTAAATTTAAAAAATGGCGTCGCTTCTAGCACTCATATTGCCAGGTTATCACACAAAAGTATCTCAAGTACAAAAAGTACGCAGACAACACAATCGATAAGTTGTAGAGTATTGTCCAACAAAAGATTACAGCAACTCCAAATCGTGACCTTTATCTTCATATAGGAAGGAGGGGCTGCCAAATCGCAATAAAAAACTTAAGTATTTTATGGTCTTCACCAGTTTACGATGAATATATTTAAATTGAAAATCATATGGTCAATGTATAAAACCCCTTATAGCGGTAACCAATACAGAGACGCAAAACAAAAAAGGCAAACAAACAGAGTAAAGCCTGACCGTGTTTAAGCGATGACGCGATAGGTGTTTACGCTCCCAGAGCTGCTTTACGACTCCGTTGGGTAGAGTTATTAGCATTTTTTGCATTCAAATGTTTCGAATAGAATTTAGTAGACGAAGTTGTTCTCTTATATGATTCTCTTCGTATTTAATCTTCTCTTATTTGTCGTTTTGATTACGATTATTATTTTTTGCTTCTCCGACAAGTTTTATTTTTATTGTGCAAAAAGTTATTTAATCATATGAAGTCATAATTTTTTTATATTTAATTTAATTTAACCTAAAAATTTTACTTACGATCTTAAGTATTCGGTTCGTAATATTTTTTTCTTTTTTATTTATTAATAATTTAACACTTTTTCTTAATAACTCCCACCCATAACTTGAGTTATTTTTATTAAAAATTATTTTTCGTTTAAAAAGAAAATTTACATAAATTAAATAACGTGACTTCTTGTAGGTTACCTGAAAAATAAGAGAGATCATTAAAGATATCACAACAAAATAAAACAAAAACAATTGTAAATTAAGACAACAAAATAAAATAAAAATTAAAGATAAAATCCGGAACATGTTTCAAGTGAAACAATTGTAGCAAAGAGACTCTCTCAGATAAACTGGGGTTCCAAACAATTGATTTCATAAATTTATTTAGGTGAACTTAAAGGAAACAAAATTGTTTTGAAAATGTGAAATGATAATTTTATAAAAAAGATAACAGTTTTTATGGGTTAAATAACAGTGTGAAAAGATGTGGAAGGAATGATAGGAATAGAGACCATAAGAAGTAAATATTTTGAAGAATATTATTAAGTCGCATAGCGAATTAAATAGGTCACCTCTTTGAAGTAATAAATAGAGGCTGACAAAAGTCACTAAACTTTTGCTCTGTTTTTTTGACGAGGCGGTAAGACGACTTCGATGGCTCTTCTGTCAAAAAATAATAATTTCCATGGAACTGAAATCTGTGCACACTTTTCTCCCGATTCTATTTAATTTTCCTTACCACAATGAAGCAGAAAAATTTGAAATTAAGAGGGTCAAAGACTTGACCTGCAAATAATCATGGTACGAATGCTGTTTGCTAATCCAGCTTTAAAAAGGAGAAAGTTGTATGCCGTTGGGTACAGACAGGAGAACATTATATTTTAAAACTTTTTAACCCACTACCATATTGGGAGAAGTGGGCAGCCAACTTAATTCAAAGGAACAACAGGTGCTCTCCAACAATAAATGAATTTTTATACTTGAAGTGCTATTTTTTCTATCAATCGCCGAAGTAATTGCCTAGAGTCCACCACCTAATTGTGGTAAAAAGTTGGTAGGGGAGCAACGAAAGAACATCAAAGTGAATTTTTATAAGACTTAAAGAGCTTTTTCTTTTACTCCTCAAGATAATGATTTTATAATGTAGTCAATCTACATTTTGACTACCAGATTAATCAATGAACTGTACTTCATATTAGAAGGAGAAACTTTGGAGAACTCTATCCAAGGAAAAGTTGGCTTTGTATTCAGTTAGATCCAAAACTGAAAAATTGGACTGCTCATCGGTAAATCTCTCAAACTACCGAAATCATTTACAGTTGTTCTAGTTCAAAAATAATTCATTATAATGATGACAGCGTGGAAAGCTAAGGAATATGACTGGAATAGTGGGCATTTTGCCGCTTTAAGGAATTTGAATTTCGATATTTCGATGTTAGAGAAATTGTTTGAACTCAATGGATCAAATAAAACACGATGAAATTTGGTTATTTGTATCCCAAATAAATGTGATTCCAAAATATTATAACAAAACGTTACTTGTGAATGTAATGAAGGGATTGAAAACTGAGCTAAATGGTTTTCATAAGATCAAGGATAAACATCCAAAAAATATATAGATTTAGACTTATGATTTCCTACAACCAAATATAATTTTAAATGTAGATCTAGATATTTTTCAAGTGTTCGTGGTTGACCTCCTGAGTGTCATTTCTCTCGGTATCAAATCCTAATGATATTCAGGAGATCAAGAACAAATGCATGTAGAATAGACGATTCCTGCATTTTATAAGAAGGAGCTGAAAGAAATTCCATTCAAGAAATTCATGTTTGAGCTTCTTGTTACCATTTCTCTCAGTAACCACTCCTCTTTTAGAGCGACATTTGAATGGAATATCGCATAATAAGGATATGGCATTCAGGGGATCAAGGATAGGGACTCAATGAATATCTGGATGATTTCCAATTGTGTGTAAGAAAAAACCTATTATCATTCAAAGGGACAGCGAAAAGCCAAATTGAATTAGAGAAAATGACATTTAAAATATCAGAGAAAAATACCAGAGGTATTCATCTTCTAAAGACTTTTTCTCTCAGTACATAATATTCTATTGATGCCATATTTTGAATATCGGAAAATGACATTCAGTAGATCAAGGATTGAAGCTTGCAAAAAATCGAAATGAATCCTGTTGTTTATAAAAGGCAGAGCCTTTTCTAAAGAAAGAAAATAGATTTGATTGTTGAAAGTCATAATACTTTTAAAGTTTTGGAAAGCGTTTCACTTCGATAATGCGGTAATGGTTAGTAAAAAGTCCTACCAAGAGGTTTATCACTAATAATGGCTACTGATTGATGGCAATTTTAGGAGCTGTAGAAATGATACACTCAACATATGACTGTTCAATTCTACGAGTTCTAAAACTTAATTACATTCGAAATGCAACTCAGTGAACTGGTTAGATTCTTTGAAGTGCTACAATCATTCGTTTTTTTAAGTAAAGGTTCCCTTGATAAAGGGCAATTGATTCTAAACTTCACACCTTCAATAAATAAATAAGAGAGAGCCGGAGGCCCTTCAATTCTCAATTAATAAAATACCTCAACAAATTTTTAAAGTTCTTAATCACTAAGTGAATATTTGCACACCTTCAATTTCCTTAATGTGTCTTCAGTTGGCAACCTTTTCCTAAATGCTTTGCCAATTGTAGTTTTGCCTATAATTTAATTTTATTAATACGACATTTTTTTGTATAAACATTTTACATGACATACGTCTGCATACAATCAACCAACCAAATAATCCGGCAACTAACTTACAACTCAACACCAAAACTTATTAAGAAAAAACTGTTGTTGACTGGAAATGGCTCGTGTAAATTGTTGGCAACTTTTTTGTTGTTGTTTATGTACTTAAACGGAATCAAGGTGACAATATTCATGCTAAAAAGCAATGCATGTGTTCGGTAAAACAGGAAAAAAGGAAGAAGAGGAAATATACTCTTACAACATGTAAGCGATTTTACATGGTAATAATGTCAACACTTTTGTTAAAACAACAAAAATAAATGTTATATAGCAAAAAAGCGTCTATAAAATACAGAGAGAAGCAATAATTTAATAATCTTGTGAGTTAAGATGATCATTTGAAACGTCACTTTATAGAAAATTTTGAGCTTTAGTTTTTTAAAGAATATAATTTTCTTCCGACACCCCCAAAATATTTTTTGTATGAGTTTCCAAAAAAAATCATAAAAAAATGTATGTTCAATTGCATGTTCCACATATTGTAGTATGTAGTGTGGTAAGTGCTTCATTTTTTCTTCTTCTTCTTTTATGTGAAAAGTGGAGGTGTTAAATGTTATTTAAATGATGAGTCACGTGATTGCTTAGAATAATAATTGATGTTGGGTATACAAATACATTTAAGCGATAATTTTCTTTTAAATGACCTAATTTGAAATTAGGTTATTCACAGTTTTATGTCAATGTTTTTGTAAATTAATGTGAAAAGAAAGAAAGATAATTAACACTTGTTAAGAATAAAGACATTTTACTACAAGTTAACGAAGTTATTATTAATTTTGTTTTAGTAAACTTAAATTATAACTTAAAAATAATTGTTCTTTATAACAGAAATAAATATTTAGGTTATTATAACGGTTATAATTATATTCACCATCCATCATTTCATTAAACTCTGATTCGTAACAAACATCGTGATTTATGGTTGGTCTTAATAACCCTGTCGAGGCTCTCTAAGATTATCAATCAATAAAAAAGGAGCAAGATGTGTCTCACTTGGGTGCTAAATGTGGCTTTTTAAAAGAATTGAAAAAGGCAGAATGTAAAGGTGTAAAGTTGAGAGTTAAGGGTCTAGGAGAAAGGTAGAAAGGAATTAATAAGCTGGATTGAGGTTATGGGAAAGGGAAGATGAAAGAAAATTGATAGATGAGTGCTGCAATTGTTCCAACTATTGGTATCACAGTGACTATGAAGGAATCCTAAAGCAACCGCGGAATCATCTGCAATTTCTAATAACAACACATATATCTGCCATATCAGCAGTCACCAAATTCTTCAGAGATTGCAACGAACTTGGTTCCTGAAAGTACCCTTGAGTTACCCAAAAAAAGAATAATTGAAAAAAGGACAAAGTAGAGATGGTAAAGTTGAGAGTTAAGAGTCTAAAAAGAGAGGCAGATTGATGCCATGAGGGGAAGAATATAGATAGATTAGTGCTGTAATTAAGCCACTAGTTTCACAGAAACTGTAAAGAATCCTAAGAAGCAATAACTTCTTAACATATACCCTTTATATCAGCTGTTGCCCAAAATTCTTCTTCGATCTGGCAATGGTAGAAAATCTGAGGATTCAATTCATCCATCTCCTCAACAATCATTTGAAGGAAGCCCATTTCTCACTGCATGTATTTCAAAATTCAAACAATGTTCAAATACTGGCAGCAATTGTAAACCTCAAGAGAGTTCTGGAACTTGAGAGAGTTTTTCTGTCTCCCTACAATCTTGGCCAATAATCCGGATTAGCAACGCTTGTCTGTTCATTATGCCATCTTTGTATCGCAATAACATAGAGCTAATCCTCTATATGTGAGTGGTAAAGCAGTGTCCTCATCTGCGAGGTTCCAGTACACTAATCGCCAGGACATTAGCCTCCAGACTCAGCACATCTCATCAATCTCCAAAGTATGTAAGTTAACGTCTCTTTTGAATATAAAGAGATTCTGAAGGAGATTGGATATTAATGGACATGGCTTTCAAGACTAAATTCTTTACGTCTTTTTCCTTAGGCAATTTTTGAACCCCCAGATATTATTATACAGCTTTGAATTAAAAAAATCTATCTCGTCATTGTCCTTATTTTAAAGATGTTTAGGCTGTATTTAGTTTGTGTGTGTCTCACTCACATATTAGTGATTAACATTTAAAAAGGTTTTTATTGCCGAATATTTACAATATTTTTATATTTTCTGAATAGAATATTGCAATAAAAATGCATATAATTCCATAAATTACAATTGTATTTAAAGATTACTCACCCTTTAATTAAATATTATTTCTTGTTTAACCAAATAATTTTTCTAATCTCAACTAATAATTTAAATATACTCAACACCTTAACATTTTTCGCCAAACTGTTATTCGCCCAATGTTGTTAATGTTGTTAATTTCACACCCACCTTTTCTGTTATTGTTGTTCTCTCTTATTCACTTAATTTCTTAAATATTATTCATTAAATTGTCATTGTGTTTTAACATTTAATTTCATGTTCTTCATCATTAAGATAATGCAAGCGGAGAAAAAAATATATATCGTAAATTTAATTCCATAAATTATAGTCTTTCTTCTTATACGACAACAAAACCTAAACATTTGTCTTGTGTCATTAGCCCAAATTGTTCAGAGTGAAAAAAAAACATATTCACCACAATATTAAAACAACAAAAAAATAAATTTAAAATTAAAATGGCTAAAACCAACAATTTCTTAGGTTAATGACATTAATTAAACAACAGTTTTATTTTCGCTAACATTTTTTTGCTAAATAAGCAAAATGAGAAAAACAATGTAATTTGTATAC